>OY856413.1:502167378-502767378 GCA_963693085.1 Alisma plantago-aquatica
TTGTACGTATTTAACAATTACCATCCTCTTAAAATAAATCATGTTTCCCTTCCAGACTCTTACCACCGTCAACTGAATGACAACATAAAATAATATATTGATTTCAAACAAAAAGTGACAACACTCAAGATAATTGCATGTTAAATTTTATTATTAATTTAACATGTTATCAAACAGCTTGCCTCCATTATCGGAGGGGACAATTCTAAGAAAAAATAAAAGATAATGCATGGACTTAATAACTCGATAGTTTAAAACAGAAGCCACATTTTCAGGGGTAACATAACAACCAATTCCTATGCCCCTACACGATATACAACCACTCCACTTTCTCTACACAATATACAACCACTACCGTTCACGTTCTTCATCACACATTGGCTTGTTCATAACCTCCAAGAGTCCACCGGATGGCAGGAAACTGCATACGTTCTTTGGATGCCCTTCCATTCATTTACACAAACTAGCTGGCGGAAAATCTACTTCAACCTTTCCCATCTTATGGTAATTCCTTTGTCCTGGAAAAATATTGTTGGGTTCTCTTTGACTCATCTTTTCAATGCAACCAGACAAGAAATTCTTGCACCGTCCAAGATCACTGTTGGAGAGGTATGTACATCTAACCTTTCACATACTCGATATTAATATCTTTTAAACCATCATGAATGTTTAGTAGATGCGTATTAAAATATACCTCCATCGTAGCTTTCAAGACAAAATATTTTCTTTCAGCCTCCATATGACATATGACAACAACAACAATATTGTTCTCCTTCATGTTTCTCTCATCCTCCGAGAAACTGCCACACAACAAACTTTTCTTTAGCACCCTTTATTTCTGCTAAAAAGGTATGTACCTCTGCCATTAGGCAATCCTAATTATGATCAGGGAGTATTTTAGAAACGTTCAAATAGCAATAATTTCTCCAAACTTGAAGAATGTGTTCAGAAAATATACATTACAGTTAGCATATTCTAATCAATCATTTCATGGAGCACCTGGAAGCAAACCTCTGATTGGTCTTTCTTCAGTTTTTCAGTGTTATTGTGGTCTTCCTTTTCCCTGTAAAAATACAGTTGGGGTATCGTCGACTCATCTTTCCAAGATCATGAGGCAAACCCTCAGCCTTGACGAAGTCATACGACTACAACAAAATATGTGTGCTTCCTTCATGTTTAACTCATCCTTTAAGAAATCGTCAGGAAGGACTTTTCTTTAACATCCTTTATCTCTTCTGAAAAGGTATGTAGCTCTACCGTTAGATAACAGGTACTATAGTTTACTAACTACAATTTATTTTCTTCAGGAGACATCAGAACCTTTTAGAAAACACGTACAGAAAGACAATTAAAATAGCTCTGGTGCAGCTTCTTCCTTCTGCCTTTAAGAAGTCATAGAAAGAAGAAAATACATTATTAATCTTTCTTCATCTTTCACTCAAACCTTCAAGAACCGTGTGGCTTCTGTTTATCATCCTTAGTTTCTTCTAAAAGGGCATGTACCTCTACTTGTACTACGAGGGAGGATATTTTAGAAATATTTATATAGCAACAAATTTGTCAAGAAATTTATTCAGAAACTACACATTGTGATTAGCATATTGGGTATATAACTAATTCAAAATGCACTAATTGGGAAAGAGTCTAATTGGAAAGGAGGAGTACAACATGTTTTGCACAATTCTGAATAGTCAATCAGAAATAAATTATATCGACATAAACAACTACTAACTAGTATTATTAAAAATAAAAAGACCAAAATTGTATGGCAAAGAATCCGATAGGAGAAAAGGAATACATTATGTCAAACACGACTATAAATAAGGAAATTACAAACATATTTTTGAAAACAGAACTATGGCGGATTATCTGATTTAAGAAATTGGGCATGAATGTTTTCTACCCTCAAGATCATGAAGACAACAATTCAATTCTATATAGGATTATAAATAAAATATAAAGTTCGTCTACATCCTCCTAATCATTAACATTTGTTTTCCTAGACACATACATGGAATTTTTTTCCTACACATTGTGATTAGCATATTGGGTATAGAACTAATTCAAAATGCACTAATTAGGAAAGAGTCTAATTGGAAAGGAGGGGTACAACATGTTTTGCACAATTCTGAATAGTCAATCAGAAATAAATTATATCGACATAAACAACTACTAATTAGTATTATTAAAAATAAAAAGACCAAAATTGTATGGCAAAGAATCCGATAGGAGAAAAGGCATACATTATGTCAAACACGACTCTAAATAAGGAAATTACAAACATGTTTTGAAAAAAGAACTATGGCGGATTATCTGATTTAAGAAATTGGGCATGAATGTTTTCTACCCTCAAGATCATGAAGACAACAATTCAATTCTATATAGGATTATAAATAAAATAAAAAGTTCATCTACATCCTCCTAATCATTAACATTTGTTTTCCTAGACACATACACGAAAAGTTTTTCAATCTATTATACTTTCAGAATAAATCTAAGTAATGCCAAAATTGGAAATATTCTTAAATCCAAATCTATGAATAAATAGATCTAAGTCTAAGGTAGAATTTGTCTAGATTTTTTTTATATAAACTAGGAAAATTAATTAGTTTGGAGGTAGAACCTTCCCAACAAAATTCTATACATATTATTAAAAATTAATTATGTGGGAAAAAATAACTACAAAAGATGAAAAATTTTGGGCCAAATTATTTATAACCTACAGAAAATACAAATAGGGTTGAATGATTTTTACCCTCGAGAACATGGTGAAAAATTTAATCCTAGATAGGCTTGTTAGATAAGATATGAAGTTTGCCTACATTCTTAAATCCAAATCTTTGATAAAAAAATTAGATCTATTGTTGAAGTAGAACCTGGATAGCAAATTCCTATATAGACTATAAAAGTTAGTTACATGGGAGGTAGAACCTATCCAGAAAAATTCTTTGCATACTATTAAGAATTAATTATGTGGGAAAAATAACTATAAAGGACTTATAACAACCATTTTGCATTTACATCACATGAGATTCAGTTCGGTGTGGACTTATAAAGCATGTGGCAAGGAACTTATATATTTTGCGTTCAAGGTTAGGTCTATTATATCATAAACATACTACTACCTGGTCCAAGATATCTCCATCTATATTTCTATGACATTAAATTTGTGGTGCAAAATAGGTTTGATGCCCCAAGTGTTCCGCGATAGATATCATATTGAGGTAATTATGATTCTGCTACAAATTTAAAACTTTTCACTACAAATTATAACTATTTTTGTTCCTTATAGGTACATTGTCAAAATTGATGTTGTAAATATTTTTTTTTCAATACATTTTACATTATTTAACAAATCAACACAAAACATGTTTGGATAGATTGTAATTGAATTGCAAGAATTGTGCATATATTTATATATAGAGTATATTGTAAATGAATTGAAGCTTTCCTTTGTTAATGCTTTAACCATTATTCACTTTTGAAACATAGGAATATGAAGATGATATGATTGATGATAATCTCTAAGGTGCAATAGAATCAGATGCTCTTTCTTCTAAAGCCCTAAGTTCGCCAAGCATTTCCTTCAAAAAGCTAACATTTCAAGCTTCATCAAAGCATATGGTCAACATTGTAGACATAAATCTGTTACATTTTAGTGAAGAATGTGCGAGTCTTCTTTACAACATTGACTATTCTCTTTGTAATTGATACTTCATTTTTCCATTCAAATGTTGTTTTTTCATATATTAAGACATTTGAACATAAATCATAATTTGCTTTAGTTATGTTGTTGCAATTTAGAGTAATTTCTTTTGTACGTAATACAACAAAAAATCATCCCAAAGCTACATTTATTAACAAATAGAAGTGGAATTATAAAATTATAGAACCGCATAATTTTGCAAAAATTTTCACTAGAGTTGTGTGTTTAAGTAGTTGTTTCAAAAATATTGCATCATCTGATTTTATAATCTTCTAATAGCATGTGCATTATATCTCTATACAAGATATGCAGTCAAAAGTTAAATTATTTGGGATTAAATCCCAATAAAGTGAGCATGTTTCTCCAAAACAAGTAAGACATCTCTTCATTTATGCTGATGTATTTTTAACAACTTAAAGTGATAACTATAATCTTAATGTTTATTTATTTCTATCAATAGATGGCCACCTCAATATGAATCATCATATGAAGGTGAGTAAATGACATTTATATATTGGCTGGAGAAGACAACTTCGTGTATAACATGTAAATTATTGTCTATGTGATAGTCATATTATTTTTCTAATATAGATGAATATGTATGTCCAGATCAGTGTTTGTGTAAACACATTTTCCTTATAAATTATATGATCGAAAATATTTATCATACGTGTTTTAGCTTTGGTTGATTACATTATACTAGAAGCATTAATTCATTTTATACTAGATATACTTATAGAAGAAAATAGTTATTTATTTTCATATATACTTCTATTAATAGAAAATATATTTGGTAACAATAGAATATATGCATATTTCAAACATGATTGTGAAATCTCACTACAAGTCCTCTTTTAGTCATCTATAAAAGTTGTCATGTGTCTATAATTAGTTGAACTAATTCAATGATGCACGTGCATGCGCACATGTGCATTCACTAGTATATATATATATATATATATATATATATATATATATATATATATATATATATATATATATATATATATATATATATATATATATATATACAAACACACACACACACACACACACACACATATATATATATATATATATATATACATATATATACACACACACACATATATATATATATGTATATATATGTATATATATACATATATATACATATATATAATGCTTCCTAATATATTTAAAGATATAGGAAAAATCACAAAGCCAGACATAATTTCAGAAATAGAGATACCAAAAAATATAAATATAGACGTCTCAGAAAAACACTTGGTAACAGATAATAAAATCCCAAGAAGATTACGTTATGATGGAAATCAGTTACAATTAACAAATGGAGATAGAATAGAAGAAGCTAGAGCAAGCACATATAGATATAATGGAAGACTAAGACCAATATTAAGAAATTTGCAAAGAACGGCAAGGTTAAGAATTCTAGCAGACAATAGAAATGCTAGAAACTATAAATTATATGGAAAATACTTCAATCGACAAGAATGGAATATGACTACAATATTAATAGATTTAGGAGAAGGAGCTTCATTTATTCAACAAGGAATGATACCTTATATAGAAAAAATACCCATAGGATCACCTTATGCATATACGAATTTTGATGGACAATAATATGGAATTACACAACAAGCCATAGTTCCAATTGAAATACAAGATATAAAAGTTGACATAACACTCTATATACAATCAGATAGTCATAATGACGACATAGAAATTATATTAGGAATGAGTGCACTACAACAAATGGAACCATTTTCACTACAAAGTGAAGGACTATATTTTACACATAATAACCAAGAGTATTTTTGGAAGAAGGAAAATGACTAGTATATACAGTGTCTATATAGTAGCAGGAATTGTATATGAATAATATAGAATAGAATATTTCCATGCATTCCTAGATACATGTGCAGGGATTTGCATTTCCCGAAGACAATGCTTTCCTGAAAAATATATCACAACACTACCTACATTATATGGAAAAGATTTTACAGGAAAAAGACATGCCCTAACCCATGGAGTTAGGAAACCTAAAATTATTTTAGGAAATTATATAGTTACATGTTCACCATTTTATACTCCCGAATATGCACAACAAGACATATTACTGGGAAATAACTTCACACAAAAATTCAAATTATATATACAACACCAACATTATATTCAACTATTGACACCCTGTGATCATTGGATTACAATAAAAAGAATTCAAAAAGCTTATAAAAGAGACAAATTTAATTTCCACAGCAAACGTGGTGATTATAATACAACTAAACAACTAATAAAAAAACCAATAAAAGGACAAATTATTGCACAACTCAATATACAAGATATTGAAGCATTATTTGAAAACAACTATAGTGATAATCCATTAGCACTTTGGAATATTAGCCAAGAATGGGCTACAATAGAACTAATTGACAATACTAAAATAATCAGAGTAAAACCTATGAGATATAATCCTGTTGACATTGAAGAATTCAGGACCCAATTACAGGAATTAGAAACATCACAATTAATACAAAAATCAAAAAGTCCTCATTCTAGTCCAGCATTCATGGTAAGAAACCATGCAGAAATTAAAAGAGGAAAAGCTAGAATGGTAGTAAATTACAAACAACTAAATCAACATACAAAGTTTGATGGATATTTTCTCCCACACAAAGAGACTTTAATAAATATGACAAGAGGAAAAAACATTTATTCAAAATTTGACTGCAAATCGGGATTCTATCAAATAAGACTAGATGAAAAAAGTATACCATTAACAACATTCAGTACTCCACAAGGACATTATGAATGGACAGTAATGCCTTTTGGATTAAAAAATGCTCCGCAAATATACCAAAGAAGAATGGATAAGGTATTCGAACCTTATAATTCCTTTTGTCTAGTATATGTTGATGATATTCTTATAGCCAGTAAAAATAAAGATGAACATTACAAACATCTGCAAATATTTTCCCTTCTTTGTCAAAAGGCAGGAATAGTATTATCTAAGAAGAAAACCGAAATTTGTAAATCTAAAATAGAATTCTTAGGATTAAAATTAGACTCAAGCGGAATAGAATTGTAGGAACATATTGTAGAAAAAATTGTTAAGTTTACAGACAAAATAGAAGACAAAAAACAACTACAAAGATTTTTAGGATGTCTAAATTATGCAGAACAATTTATCAAAAATTTGGAAAAATTAAGAAATCCCTTACAAAAACTATTCAAGAAAAATGCTATCTTCATTATGACAGAAGAACTTATAAATCATGTTAGGTTTATAAAAGAGAAATGCAAAAATCTACCAAGATTAGACCTCCCATTAGAAGGAGATGACTTAATAATAGAAACAGACGCTTCTGAAGAATTTTGGGGAGAAGTCTTAAAGAAAAAAGATGAACAAAAAGAAAAAGTATGCAAATATACATCTGGAACGTTTACCGATACAAAAAAGAGATATCACTCAAATGAAAAAGAATTACTAACACTAAAAAAGGGAATTAAAAAATTCTCTTACTTCTTACTACCTAAAAAATTCCTAGCAAGGGTAGACAATACCCAGGTAAAATCATTTATTAAAAATAATCTACCATCTACACCAGAATATAAATGACTAAGCAGATGGAAGACATTTTTTGCAGAATATATTTTTGACATAGAAGTTATTAAAGGTGAAACTAACTTTCTTGTAGATTTTTTATCAAGAGAATACAATGGAGCAAGTTGAAAAGAAACTTGCAAAATTAGAAGCTCGATTACAATGTAATTGTAATCTGTTACAAGACAATTACGTATAATTAATTGAAATGATACAAAAACAAGATAAGATTATTGACAATATTGAGGAAAGTAAGCAAGATATTGCAGGAATCATTGTAGACCTGAATTGCTTCAGAAGAGAAATACAACAAAAAGGATCAGAAACAATACAGATGGATAAAGCGACAGGTAAAAGGCCAATTGATATATCCCTCCAAATTTCTGATTCAATCAGTAGCAAAAAAACTACTGAAAATACAAGCCTAACGGCAAGAGAAAGCAACTTTAAAACTGCTAAGACCAGCTTTACAGTTGAAAATATTATCTCTTCAGAGAAAGATAGCCAAATGGCAAGAAGCAGTTTTCAAACTGCAATTTCTTCAGAGAATAGCTCCCGCTTAACCACGGAA
Organism: Alisma plantago-aquatica; assembly: GCA_963693085.1. Taxonomy (NCBI): domain Eukaryota; kingdom Viridiplantae; phylum Streptophyta; class Magnoliopsida; order Alismatales; family Alismataceae; genus Alisma; species Alisma plantago-aquatica. The sequence goes on from OY856413.1 coordinate 502,175,260, forward strand.
AATATAATCTCTTCGGAGAAAGAACCCCGCAATACAGCGGATAATATCAAATTGATGCCCAAAAGAATATTTAAATTCAGGGTATCTCAGAGTGAGCATGATTATGACCTGCAATTGAACCTCACAGAGTTCTTAACAAAAAATGAAAATGAATACAAATCTCTATTAGAGATTGTTTACAATCTCAAAACAACAGAGACTTGTGTTCTAGATCATACATGAATTTATCCCAGAATCAATTTTGACAAAGGAGCTGATCCAAGAATTATTAAAGATTGTTTCAGAACTGGAGCAGCAAATTTAATATATTTGAGCCATGACCTCGGAGAAATTCAAGGACTGCCCCAAGAAATTATCAAAGCAGTCAGAGAATTTAAAAGCAATAGCCCACTAGTAAAACCTACTAGTGAAATTTATATAAAAATTTTCTCAGCATCTGAAGATTGGGAAAAATTGAAGAAGTTTAATCTGGTACATTGCATGCAAATTGGAGTATCTTCCCCAAAATACGTCAAAGAAATAGAAGCAAGTTTCCGAAAAGAATTTGAAGGAAACAAAGTCAATAAAGAATTTGTTGAAACAAGAAGAGCTCTGGGACTAAAAGTTATTTGCCAAGTATTAGAAAAATTAATCAATGAAAACTGAAGCTGGCTACACAAAGCCTCGGACAATATAATTATTCTTTCTAATATAAGAAGAACTAACATATCAACAAAAATCAATCTAGAAAGGTTTCTAAAAAGGATAGAAACCGGACAAATAAAGTCAAGCTGCAGATGCCAACAAGTATTTTTCCAGCTCAGAAAGTACGAAGGAAGGATATGTCCCGCGTGCCAAGACAAGATGGAAAGAGACAACCACAACAATACTAGCCGCTGAAGAAGATGTAAGCAATGACGATAATACATCAGATACGTCAACAATGACGTAAGAAGGCATTTGCAAGAAAGAAGGATCGAAATAAGAAAAAAGACAAAGAACTTTCCACCGGACAGATGTGCGAAGGAGAAAGACATCAAAAAGAAGAACACTCACCACCGGACAAGTGTGCGACAAACATGTAAAGAGAAAAGAATGTAAGCATCAATGTAACAAAGGGAGCGTCTATATAAGCTCTCGAAGACTAGTAGGGAGACTCACTCGTAGTTGGAGAGAGTCCCGATAGGATATGTGTATACCCTAAGTCCTTCGTTCAATAAAAGAGCATCATCTCTATTTCCAATTCCATTCCAAATTCTATCCATGATTCTTGCATTCTAATTCTCATAGCGTAAGAAACAAGCTTTAGCCTGAAGATAATAATTCTTGTACTATCATAGAGAAGGAAGACCAGTGTGTAACCTGTTACACCCCCAGTTCATTTTATCTTCACCGGTCGAGAGTCATCTCTCCCTTATTCTATCCCGGAGGCCGTCGTCCAAAAAGTCCGATCAAGCAAAGAAGTGCATAAGGACGAAGAGACATGAAGGCTATAGGATGATAAGGAGTTCGAGATCCGGAACGTCCAGGTCTAAGGATTACTTCTCTTAGAAATTGTTAAGAGAAGATCGACTGATGTTGAAGATAGAAGGAAGCGAGGTGGGCAACATAGGTATACAGACTATCTTGCTCTTTATGGTACTCAGAGTATTATTATCTTCAGGCTAGAAGCTAGTTTCTTATGCTATGAACTTGATTATGCGAAAACCATTTATTCGAAGAACCTTGATTAAAATAAGTAATAATCATAGACAAAATGATAAAGATGAAAAAGCATACAACACCCATAAGGGCAGTTCGAGTATGTTTTTGAAGCATTATAACAGAATCAAAAAATTCTGCCAGCAAAAAGTGGTATCAGAGCCAAGTAACAATCCAAAATACGAAGATAAAATCAAGTATGAACAAAACAAGTTAGAAGATTTAGATAATAACATATACGAAGCTTTAGATCTAGAATTTGAAGTAAACATTGAATAACATGTATAGGAAATTAGAAGTACAGGTTCATGAAAACAATTCGAAAAACTTTCAAAAGATTCAAGAAATGATAGTAGAATTACAAAGAACAATGGAATATCTATATGAAAAATAAAATAACAAATGTATATAAAAATAAATCTATTCCAAACAAGTGGAAATGAAATTACTTATGCCCTCTTCAGATAGAAGAAACAAATGACTTTAAAATTGAACAATTAGAAAACAAATACATAGAAGTCGAAGCAGAAGAACTAGATTGTTTAAGTCAAGAAATTGTGAGATTAACGGAAAAAGTCAGAACTATAAACATAAAACCTATATAAGAAGAAGCTTATGGAAGTCAAGTAACCATGCCTATTCCTACAGTGGTCCCTAGCGGACAAGGTAGTAGAAATGAAACTCCAGAACAACCAGGAGCTAGATACTAGTCAGATCCTAGCTTTAGAAGAAAACCTACTGATAGGAATAGATACGAAGGAATAAATTGGGCATCTGATAGAAGACCAAGTAATATTACTCTAGAAACCCCAGTTGATTATATGAATCAAGAATATATTAGTGCAAATGAAATTTATTTAAATCTAAATTGTGTCAGAAATATTGATGAAGCTATAACAAGATGGGAAAAAGACACATATTTATCAATAACATCACAAAGTTATGATATTGAAACATCATCAAGATTTTGTCATTTAACCTTCCAAGGAATCGTAGCAGATTGGTGGAAAGGATTAACTGATAACGATAAAGAAGCAGTAAAAGGAACAACAACCACATTAGCTCAAGTGGTAAATAACTATGAAAATGAATTACGAAAAGAATTTTTAGGAGAAACATGGAATGTAAACAGAGATGTAGAAAAAGAAAAAGAAAAATAGAGATTTACCTTTTTACTATATAACTTAAAATTCTGCGATATGTGCCGAATAGATGAATATATATGTAAATTCCAGGAATATTTCTATAAAATATATGATAGAACGGATAGAGAAAATGTTACCAATAAAAGTCTACTAAATTTATTTTATACAAAAGTACCTGACCCTTGGGGATTTAAAGCAATGCAATTATACCCTCAATATATTGGACAACGAGCAGACACATTAGGAAGACAAATAGAATTTCTAAAAATGAAATTAGAAGAATGGTGTGTTGAAGCTACACTAAGTAGAAAAACAAATAAAGTAGTAAAATAGGGACTTTGTTGTTCACAATTAACCCATCCAATAACTATAGGATGTGAGCCAATGAGGAATAATAGAAGAAATAAATATAAATTTAAGAAAAGAAAAAGGTTTGGATTTAAACCTAAACCAAAACAAAAATATTACAGAAGAAAGAAGAATTATAATAAAAATATAAAGAAACCAAAAGAATGTAAATGCTTTATATGCCAAGAAATAGGACACTATGCCAATGAATGTCCAAAAAGAGGATCTAAGAAAATTAACCAAAAACAATTCGAAGAAATTATAGAGGAAGAACTTTATGAAATAGAAAACATTCAAGAATTTGTTCAAATAATAGATGATGAACAATCAGATGGATCGATATATTATTTCTCAGACACAGAATCAGACTGAAGAAGAAATAATAGAAGAATATCAGGAAGAAGTAGGAAATTTCTTACAAGAATTATTAATAGATAGAAAATTATTCAATCGAATAAGAAATACCGAATTAAGATTGGAAAATTCTGATGGATTTAGAACATCACTTTTTGAAAAGATTACTCAAAGAAAACATATTTTCTATTATGGAATAACTAATAGAGAAATGCCTATGCAGACAGAATACACTAGAAATAGAATAAATATACATTTACTTCGAAAGGAAGACCTGATGAGAAAAATGGAAAAGATAAAAGATAGATCTAAAATAGGATGGATTCACATAGGAGCTATTCAAATGATGATAAAAGAAACATTCAGAGAAGGAATAGATTCACCCATAAATGTTGTATTAATGGATAATAGAATTAATGATAGAAGAGATGCTACATTAGGAATATTACAGGGAAATCTTAGTCATCAAAAACTAATCTTTAATATTTATCCAAAGATAAGTGTAAATATTAGAGATAATAATATAAACAGAACCTTAAGCCTAATACAAGATTTTCAAAGAATAGAATTCATGAAAAAAGGAACCATTCCTTACTCAATAACATACATAATAAGCTATGCTCTTAGCAACACACATCATTCTGAAAAATTTGAAGATAAAGATATATATATATATATATATATATATATGTATATATATGTATATATATGTATATATATGTATACACATATATGTATATAAATGTATATATATATACATATATATAGATATGTATATACACATATGTACATAAATGTATATATATACATATATATGTATATATATGTATATATATATGTATCTATATATGTTTATATATACATATATATGTATATGTATATATATACATATATATGTATATATACATATACATATAAAGAAATAAATAAAGAAATAAATAAATATATATATATATATATATATATATATATATATATATATATATATATAAATAGAGTCAGGCTAGAATACACTCGAGTGTATCCGGAGCGGAATACACTCAAGTAGTTTTTCATGATGCAATATTTTTTTTTGAAAATCTAATCCATTGATCTTCTTAAACATCTCATGAACAACTCATACGCAAAATTTGAGCACATTTGGATATGTATAGCTCATGTTATGAAGATCGCAAAAATTATGCATTTCAAATTAGTTTTGCGCGTCGATTTTGTTGCCCTCGGATGAGTGACTTACACTCATCCAAATGGGCTCAAAATTTTTATGTAGCCTATTTATAGTATGACGGTGAAGATCAATGGTTTACATTTTTGCAAAAAATAGTCTTGATAGGCAAACATGCTTGAGTGTATTCGTGCGATCCGTACACTCGAGTGTATTCTAGCCTCTCTCTCTCTCTCTCTCTCTATATATATATATATATATATATATATATATATATATATATATATATATATATATATATATATATATATATATATATATATATATATATGGGCATTCATTGAATATCCATGCGGGTAACCTGGAGTTCGCTACCCGACAGCCAAAAAAGTAACTCTTGTGGTCATAAAAGTAATCCCGCTATCAAAAAAATAACTATTTTGATAAAGATGTAACTATGCGACTAAAAAAGTAAATTCGTGAAAAATACACAACAAATATGTATATAACCGTGTTTTTGAATATGTTGTTGCAAACCTAACTATCTATGCAAGAAACTTTATAGTTTGCAAGGTAGAGTAACCCTCTACATGATAAAAGTAAGAAACTCAAAAAAAAGTAACCAAAATAGGGGGCAGGTAGCTACCCGCACGGTTATTAAAGATGGACCCTATATATATGCAATTTATATGCTTCTCCATAAAATTGGTTTTGATGGTGGATGAAAAGCATGGTTATGGCCAAAACCCCAGATCTTTGTGTGTATGGTTGTGGTTATTATTCCTGTTGTTAATTGGTCTTTGTACCAAGCCTCTCTCTTCTTTCCAAATGTAAATTAATGCTCTTCTTCCTATTTTCCATCGAATGTAACTCGAGATTTTCCCCATATACAATTTAATAAGAAATAGGATATTTTTAATTTATGTTTTGACATGAGATGAGGATCTGCACAAGATGAAATGACCAGCTCGAGAGATGACCCGATCAACTGGAGGATCGAGGAGGCCAAATGACAGGAGGAAGAACCAATCGACTAGTGGCCCAACCGATCGGCTGGAGATGTTCATATGTTGCTTGGACCTGAGAACCAGATGACTGTTCGAGAAGAGCCCAACCAGGCAACCAGGAGGCGAGCCAACTGGTTCAAGAGTTTAACCGATCAACCTGGATTGGTTCAAACACATATCGTCACCAACAATATGTTACATATGATGTAGACCATAGGTGGTAGTAATTCCTTGTGGCTCCAAGGAATTACATTAGAATGGCCATAACCATCGCTTGTGTGTTTTATTTATTGCATGTTCTCATTTGTGAATATAACATGTATATGATACATACTATATATTTGGTGATTGGATAAAGTATATGTATATATACATACAAACTCCCTTAGTTAAAATATCAAAGTCTTCGATGCCTTCCAAAAGCAGCACACATAAAAAGCTTGATAAACCAAGAGTAGGTTACGCTAAAGCGTGGTGTACCATCTATCTCGTAGAAGTGTGATGGTAGATATGTAGGTTCTACTAAAGCAAGGTGCATATTCTATCGTGTCGACTTTTGGGTTAGGATTGACTGGTGATTCTCAGAGAGTCTGGGCCCAAAGACATGTAGATGATCATGGCAAGGAGTTGTGCATATCATTTATCCAAGAGTTACATATGATGCAATTGACATGATTGCCTACCTTGATAATTGACTGTGGACGCTGGTGTAGGCCGAGTAACAGTTGAATGATTTTGGATATTGGGCAACTAGAATATTATAAGCTGTAATATTCCAAATTGATATTGAGGACTATCAAATTGAATAATATAGTGGGAACTATAGTTAATTAAAGACCTAATTAATATTGTCAATTTTATAAAATCAAACTGAATAAAAAATGTTTTGAAAAGTTGCAATATTTCTTTGTTAAATCAAATGTCAAATAAAAAACACATTCAAATTGTGATCAATCCTCAAGAAGGACAAAATGGGATAAAGTTCCACAATTGGTTAAGGACTTTGAGAAATGTTCTCGTCAATGAGCGAAAGCTCTATGTCCTTGATAGACCAATGCCAGAGGAACCCACTCCAAAAGCACCTAAGGCTAAATGAATGCTTATTGGAAGCATGCCAATGATGTCATAGAAATTTGGATATCTAATGCTTTGTTGTATGAACTATGAGTTGCAAGAACAACATGAATACATGGACATTCTTGAGATTGTAACACATCTTAAGAATCATGTAAGGTGAAGAAGATATAATGTCTCCAAAGTGCTAATTGAGAGAAAACTGACAAAGGAAGGTCCACTAGAACCCCATGTGTTCAATGTGATTGGATGTGTGGAATTACTAGGATTTCTCTTAGTTCAAGAGTTGAATATGAATATGATTATGCAAGCATTGCATGAATCATATAGTCAGTTCATCACATGCTTGGTGTGTTGATGCCAAAGTAAGGAAGAAGAAGGACAAATCCGTGATGGTGATCAACGAAATTGAGTCATAGGGAAATAGCAAGGGTAGGAAGTGTTATGAGGATAAGATAAAGCCCAAGTCTTCTGCACTCAATATATGGAGAAGGATAAGTGTAAAAGGAATCTGTCCTTTTCAATTAAAGGATACAGAAAATAAAGTGCCATCATTGTCACTTGTTTGGACATTAGAAAGGAATCATCCTCTTCATAGAGGATCTCAGGAAGAAGATAGAGATATAGATCTCTACTTCAGGACCTGAGGAGAAGTAATCTACAACTATATGGAGCAAGGGTTGCTGCCACTATAGTTAAAGGTTGTCATTCATGGGCACATAATATAATTAGTGAATTGCTATTATGTACTTGACAAACATCATATGTTTTGTATGACAAGAACATTATGATCTTTTATGGCGATGGCCTATGCCTCATAAACTATACTTGATAGTTGAAAAGACAAATGTGTATGAAACATATATTAAATGACTTGATAACTCAAACATTGAATACCTATAGCACTATCATCTAGAGCACATAAATGAGAAATGCATTTCTAGAATCCATATGATGGTTATCTAGACTCTTTTGGTTATTGAACCAATAGAGACATGCATGTCTTATTTTTTGTGTAATGTAACAAGAGTATCTTCACTAGATGTAGTGGAAGATCTACTATTCCATTAGGACTAGTACATATTGATGTACATAGACCTTTTGGATGAATGCTAAATCTAATTACAAGTACCTTATTATATTTATTGATACAATACGTAGATATTGAAATTTGTATTTATTTAAATACAAGCTTGGATCTCTTAAAGTGTTCAAGGAGATCATGAATGAAGTACATAACTATATTGGTAAAAGTATTTAGATAGATTGATGTGATCAATGTTGAAATATGAGTTTGAGGACCTTTTGGGGAGATCATGATAGTGTATCATAATGAACTCCATCTGAAACATACCGATGTGTTAGAAAGAAGGTATCACACCTTGTTAAGTCATGGTGAGATTATAAATAAAATCTAGCTAATCTTACAATTTCTTTTGGGCACATGCTTTACACTAAAATAATGTACCATCTAAAATGGTTCAAAAGACACCATATGCGATATGCATGGGAAGTGTCCCAATTAATCTTTTGTAGGGATTGGGATTGAAGTCTTATATAAGAAAATGTTTCTTAAAAGCTTTATCCATAAATCACATGAATGTTCTCTTATTGAATACTACTTATATTTCAGTCTGACAACAAAGCATTTTTTAACAGGATGGCTGAATTCCTAAAGGGAACTTAGTTTCAAAGGAGTCATTGGGAGTAAAAGTAGAACTTGAAATTTTCAAGACAAACAAGAAAACATTGAACCTAAAGAGGTACAACAAGGAATAAGGAGAATCACAAACTATTGTGGAATCTTGAGTTCCTTATGTAAACACAAAACTCATAGTTTTATTAGAATGCCTTGACTCTGAAATATTATGATATCTTATAACTCAAGAAGGTGGTAATTTGATCATAGCAATGATTCAACTACCTATCTAGAAACTATTGAGTAACCAGATTATGAAAAATAGCATGAGGCCATGAGATCTATGATGGACTTCATGTAAACCAACAAGGTATGACCTTAGTGGATCCACCTAAAGGGGTAAAACCATAGGGTGCATTAGCATCTTTGTAAGAAGACCAACATGGAAGGGTAGGTTGGTTGCAAAGAGTTTCAAGCTAGTTCAAATTGTTGAACGTGATGAAGCCTTTCACCAGTTACCATTGCTAAATCCATCTAGATCATGATTGTTGTTGCATCTTATTATGACTATGAGATTTGGCATATGTATGTTTAAATTGCATTCCTTAATTGGAATAATTAAGAGGATGTGTATGTGACACAACCTAATGGTTTTATATATCCACTAATTTTAATAAAGGCTATAAGATACAAAGTTCAATCTGAGGATTGAAGCAAGCATATCAGAGTATGAAACTTTGATTTGACAAGACAGTCAAAGGGTTTGACTTGAGTCACAATGAAGATGGAATCTATGAATACAAAAGATTTAGTGGGAGTTTATTTTATATTCCACATAATGATGGGGAATGATGTCCTTATCTTGCAAATGTTAAAACCTGGAAAGGAAAGTACCTTCTATATGAAGGGTTTAGGTGAAGCATCCTATGTGATAGAGATTAAGGTCTATAGAGATAGATCTGGAAAGCTTCTTGACCTAAGTAAGAGAACATACATTGGCAAGATGCTAAAGGGTTCATCATACAAGACTCAATGAGAGAAAATGTGTCCATGTTCCATGTAGTTAGTCTTTCAAGAGCCTAGTGTCCTAGTTCTTATGAAGAACATGGACACATGAATAGATGCCATTGGATCTATCTTGAATGCAATGCTATGTACTTATCCAGTTATCTTATATGTATTGGACATGACAAGAAGATATCTAGTTATCTCGTAAATATTTGACATGATGAGAGGATATCCAGTCATATCATATGTATTTGACAAGATGAGAAAACACATATATACCTAACTAGAAATATCATATGTATTTGACATGACGAGAGGTATATATAAGATGCTAGTGAAAGTCACTGGACTACCATACAGAACATCCTTAAGTGCTTGTAAAGCACTAAATAGTTTTGCTCCTTGGTTATGGTAATAAGGAAGAGTTGGATGTAAAAGGTTACACCCATGCAAGCTTCCAGACTGACAAAATGATCACAATAGTGTTTAACACTAAACAAAAACTATAAGCTTGAAAGAGTTCTAAGCTAATGACAGTTTTCCAAATCTACAAAAGAAGCTGAGTATCTTTGTGTTATAAGAACAACAGAGGATAATTATGGATTAAGAAGTTCATATGGGTGAACTTAAGTGAAGTTCCAAACCATTGATGACACAGTAGAAATACCGATGACAACAATGGAGCTACTAGTTAGGCTGGGAATCTCAGATAGCATACTATGACACTTCCATCTCATACGAGTAGTTGTAGAGTGAAGAGATGTCAAAATTGCAAAATACCGACTTAAGGCAAACGCTGCTAAACCCGATATAAAAGCTCTTACACAGTAGAAACATGATGGTCATGTTCGGTCACTCGGGACGAGATCCGTGGGTGATTGGCTCTAAGTGCAAGTGAGAGTCTGTTGGTATGTATGCATAGAGAGACAATCATATGATGATTGGGATGAGGCATTAGATGCATGCTTTGATAATAATAAAGGGAAGCTTCCAATTCATCTGTTTCGCTCAGTTATGAGATAATGAGGATACATAATGAATGTATAGAGAATTATATTACTCAATGATGTATGTTGTCAAGTTCTAACCTTGTGGATGAGATCATATGGATGTTAAGAGTATATATACATATTCTCATTATGTCCCTGATTGGTTTTTGTTGTAGAAGGTTGATAGACAATAATAACACATAAGATTAGAGTGTGAGTTGGTTGATGACTAAATCTCATTATTCATGATACAACAATATCAAACCAAGCACACAAATACATGTTAGAGAACAATGTATCAGATAGACCCACCATGAGATTGACACATGGAAGCCATATTCATGGAAGTCATAGTCATCTCTCACAGTGATGGTGGTGGTTGTGGTTCTTAGACCTGAAATCACTACACTCATCACATGTTGTTGGGTACACTTTGATATCATCAAATGCAGTCTTGAAACATGGGTTGTTATAATGGTGATGATTGGGTGACTTTGACACATGGGGATTGACCGTGAGTGATAGATATGGGATTTATCCCTCCTATATGAGGTATGATATCCTAGGCCTCTTGATTAGCCAGACTAAGAAAAGTATAGCCATACACATGTGAGTCAATATGTTGAGCACACATATATCTCATGCAGTTTGCTCTAGTTCAAGAAACAATCTTGAATAATAATGAGGGTGACTACACCATGCCTCTAGTTCAATCCGGATATCAGTGACAAAGGAACTATACAAACATTGTAACACCATACACAGATTGTAGCTTGAAGTTTCTCCCAACTCTCCAGTCACCTGGGTAGCGATGATGTGCGACTAGGCACCACTCTTTGCTTGTGATGTCATAAGCAAGTTATGGACATTCACTGCCACGTGATATGGGACCTATAGGGTCACACATAGGAACTCATCCAGAAGAGGAGTTTGATATTGAATGATAATTGAATCGATTACTAAAGTGTTTAGGTGTTTCAATTCACACAACGGATCAGTTGACTAGACTAACAAATGATCAATTCAAGCACTGAAATTGTTGTTTGGAGTGTCAGGCTGATTGTATTGTACATTGGTTGGAATTCTGCCTGACCTGAGCTACGAGACGCCTGTCTCACTTGTTTGAAATGGTTGTATGGCTTGGTGCGAGATGCCCATCTTAGTTGCACCAAACAACCATTTGGTTTGGTGCGAGACACATGTCTTAGTTGCACCAATGGACCGTTTTGGGGGTAGGTCAAGTGGAGTACTAATTAGAATTGAATTGCAAACATATGTGTATAACTGAAAGGTGCAAAATGGCTGTTCCACTTAGCAAAATGACCATCTTGCATGCGAGATGACCATCTCACTAGGCAAGATAACCATTTCATTGCACCCAGGTTGTGAAACTTTCAGAAAAGTTTTGAAAATTCAAGATCTACTTGTCCCTTGCACTCCCGCTTTAGTCCTGCATTGTCTGGGGATTGAGAACCCTAACCCTAACCCCTCCTATATATAGAGGGGTACTCAGGGCTTCCCTGAGCACAACTACTACACAAATAATTGAGAATCAATTGCTCTGAAAATTGTTCTCCTCTCTGGTTGTGGTAACTACAAGAGCCCAGACAAGTCCTACCCGACTAGGGAGGGATAGATATGGGAGAGCAACAACTAAGGATCATTATTGTGGGAGAGAATGTTGTTGACTAGTACACAAACAGGAGGGACAACTCCTTTTGGTTTGTTCCTATAGGATGACAAGAGTTCTAGTTGGTCTGTGTGGACTACTCTAGAGGCAGGAGTCTATTGGCTGCTTCTATGATGATAATGTCAACTCATAGTCTGTGGCAAGATCTGAGGAGCTCCTGCAGTAGTTGTCCAAGTCTGATGTCCTTTGAGGAGCAGTTAGACGAGTCCGAGTGTGACTAGGAGATGCATAACCACCATCTAAGATATAGTTTACATCTACATCAATGAGGATTATCGTTAGACTTGCTCCAAGACGAGGTATATCTTTGTGAAACCATCCTTCCCATTGCATAGTTATTGACGCGATCTACTGGTTAATGGGAAATATGTTAGCAATTTTTTTTCCACTGCCTACATGATGTCATATTTCCCCATAGTTACTCAATGATATATGTCTTCAAGTTGTGGACCTGAACGATGAGATCATGTGTATGATAAGAGTACATCCATTCTTGTTAAGTCCCTAGTCGACTATTACTATTGAAGCAAAATAGACAATAGTAATACATAAGACTAGAGTGTGTGTTGATTGATGACATAGTCTCATTAATTATGATATATGTTATCAAGTCAAGCACACATGTACATGTTAGAAAATAGTGTATCGATACATGGATGCCATAGAATGGTAGTCAGAATCAACTCCCATAGAGATAGTGGTGATTGTGGTTCTTAGACTTGAAGTCACTACACTCATCAGTTGTTTTTCGGTGTACTTACACATCATCCAACGTAACCTAGAATAAGGGTTTCCATAAAGGTGATGCTTAGGTGCATTCTGACATGTGGGGATTGAGTGTGAGTGTTGTAGATGGGATTTTTCCATGCTATAAGAGATTGATATCCATGGCATCTTGATAAGTGAGACTAAGAAATTTATGGCCATACTCATGTAATTCAATATGTTATATCTGAACTCACATGCATTTCAGATAATCTTCTCGAGTTCAAGGAACATGGATTGAATGTTGAATAGGGTGATGATTCCATGCTTTGAGTTCAATCAAAATATCAGAGACAAGGGAACTATACAATCACTATAACATTGTTCATGGATTGTAGGTTGAAGTTGTTGTCCAACTTTCCAAACTACTTGGGTAGCAACAATGTGTTTCTAGATACCGCTCATTGCTTGTAATGCCATAAGATGGTTATGTACATTCACTGTCAACATAATTTGGGACCTATAGGGTCACACATAAGATATAATTGGAAGAGGAGTATATTCATGAATGTTATTTAATTTGATTACTAAAAGTGTTTACATATTCAATTAAACAACTGAGGTTCAAAGTTGACTGAATGGACTCTTAACTGACTAGTTCAAGAGTTGAACCAATCGATGGGAGTGTCAGGTCAATTGGAATCAATATTAGTTAAACTCTACCTGAAATCGACATGTGAAATGACCCTTTCACTTGTGAAACAAGTGTTTCACTATGTGAACTGACCAGTTCACCTTATGGGTTTCCTAGTTCAAAGGCCAATTTGTTTGGAACAAGGATTTATGTCGATGTCTTGTTTAGCATTAATCATGCATTGATTACCAATTTGATTCATAATAGGAAACTACATAAAATGACTAGTTCACCTAGCGAACCGACCGATTCACTCTCCGAAGTTTCCATAAAATTCATGAGTGTAGTTCTTTCGACTCCCTCACAGACTGGGAACCCTGACCCTGGCCTCTCCTACACATAGAGGGGTATTGGGGGCTTTCCAGACATGAAAATTAGCTCTAACAACTATTGTCCTTTCTAGCTGTGGTAACCAATACATATCCCGAGCAAGTCCTACCCAAAAAGGCAGGGATAGCAAGGGAGATACAATTGTGGGAGACCAAATCAGTGCTAGTACACCGACATTCAAAATGGACAACTCCTTCCCATTGGCTCTAGTAGAACAATGTGGAGTTCCCGGTGGTCCACGTGGACTACTCTCAAGGTGGGAGGCCATTGTATGCCTCTAGGAGGACACTATCAACCTCCACCCATGGTGCTAGACCAAGAGGCCATTGTGATGACTATTGAAGTGTTGCCGAGGAAGAAGTAAGTTGTTTCCTGAAGAAGAAGTGCATTGCTGCTTGGAGAAGAAACACATTACTGCATCAAGAGTTGTCACTGGACTTGGTCCACGAACATGTATAACTCTTGTTACTTTCCTTCCTGGATACATTGCTGTTGACACTATCTTGTTATTAAAGGGAATTTGGCTTAAAATTTTTGTTTTTAATGCCTTATCTGTCACCCCTATTTCTCTATAGTGGTATTAGAGCCACATCAATTTATGGTGTATCATGGATTTAAATCAATATGATCCGATTTATTTTATTACATATAATGCAAGTTAAACTGGTTAGTGTGCATATTCAATTATTTAATACTATTCCACAAATGTAAATATATATGATATGGTATATATCCAATCCATATGTGTCTCTATAGACGTGTTTTAATGGTTTATGTTAGCATGGTTATGGTAAATAACCCTAGATCTGTGTGTGTGCATGGTTGTGGTTGTTTGTTCCTGTTTATATTTAGGTTTGCATACCTAGTATCTCCCCTTATTTCCAAATGTAAATTAATTCTCTTCTTATTATTTCCCCTCGATGTAACTTGAGGTTTTCCCTTTCACAATCTAATATGAAATAGGATAGTTTTAGTTTATCTTACATCAAGATCATATGTTATTCACAAAAACAAACCATACTACTCATGAGATGAACCTATCGACTAGAGGACTAAGGAGGATAGACAATGGGGGGATGAACCGATCGACTGGAGGGGTTCAGACATCACTTGAACCTGAGACCAGACAGCCTTTTCAAGAGCCCAATTGAGTAACCAAGAGGCAATCCGATGGGTTCAAGAGTTGAACCGAACAAACTATATCCATTTGAGCACATATCTTCATCAACAACAGGTTGCTTCATGTAATGTGGACCTTAGGTTGTAGCGATTCCTTGTGGCTCCAAGAAATTACATTAGATTGGCCATAACCATTTCTCATATATTTCTAATTGCATGTTTTTCATTTGTTTTTATAGAATGTATATGATACATAATTATGTGGTGATTAGATATGTATATGTATTTATATAAAATCTCTCAATATAATATCAAGTTTTAGGTTCTTTCCATAAGAGACATACATGAAAAGTTTGTTCGACCAAGTGTAGGTTGCGCCAAAGCATGGTGCATCGTCTATCTCGTGGAAGTGTGATGGTAGATATGTAGATCTGCCAAAGCAGGGTTCCTATTATATTGTGTTGGATTTTAGGTCAAGCTCAACTAGGTGATGCAATTGAGCACCTAGAAGCATAAACATGGTTAATGACAAAGAGTTATGCACATTATTTATCCAAAAATTGCATGAGATGCAATTGACAAAAGTTGTCTACCTAAATAGTCAAGTTTTGGGTGATCAGCCAAAGCTGAGTCATGATTTGATGAAATATGGATCTTGGCTCACTAGAAGATTGTTGTACGCTGTAGTCTTCTGAATTGATACATGAGAGTTGTAAATTTGACCAAAATAGTAGGAGAAATAATTAATTAAAGGCCTAATTTATATTGTCAAACTTATAAAATCAAACAAATAAAAAATATATTTAAAAGTCATAATATTTATTTGTAGAAACTAATGGCAAACACAAATACATTATCATTGCAATCAATCTTTAAGAAGGACAAAACATTATAAATTTCCACAACTAGTTAAGGACTCTGAGAAGTGTTCTCACCAATGAGTGAAATCGTGAGTTGAATGAGCACCATGAAAACATGGACATTCTCAAGATGGTAACACATCTTAAAGAATCATGTGAAGCGAGAAATGTATAATGTATCCAAAGTGCAGTTTGAATGCAAACTAACATAGGGAGATCTAGTAGAGTGATTGGGATTTCTTTTAGGTTAAGAGTTGACCACATATATGATTCTCCAATCTTTGTCTGAATCATACAACCAGTTTATCAAATGCTTGGTATGTTGATGAAGAAGGACAAATATGTGATGGCGATCAACATAAGTGAGTCCAAGGGCAAAGGTAAGGCCAAGAAGAGTTTTGAGGCTAAGTTGAAGTCTAAGTTTTCCGCACGCAAGATAAGGAGAAGGGTAAGTACAAAAGGAATATGCCCTTTTCACTTAAAAGATTAAGGAAAAAAATGCCACCACCACCGCCCTTTGGAAATTGGTAAAGGAACTTCCCTCTTTGTATAGTAGGTTTCAAGAAGAAGAAGAAGGAGATAGAGATCTCCATTTCAGGGCCTGAGAAGAAGTAAGATAAAATTGTGCAGAGCAAGGGTTGATGCCACCACAGTTGGAACCTATAATTCATGGGCACATAACAAAATTAGTGAATTGCTATTACGTACCTGCCATTGATGAAAACATCATGTATCTTGTATGGACAAGAATTGTGTTGGCTAAATTGGACATTAATATACCC
Organism: Alisma plantago-aquatica; assembly: GCA_963693085.1. NCBI lineage: Eukaryota > Viridiplantae > Streptophyta > Magnoliopsida > Alismatales > Alismataceae > Alisma > Alisma plantago-aquatica. The sequence goes on from OY856413.1 coordinate 502,191,849, forward strand.
TTTTTTATGATGAAAACATTTCACATATGTGGATCTAACATGCTATTTGAGTATTTTTGAAAGCACTTTAATGACATCTGAGAACACTACAACAACCGGGTGGACGATCCTAGGGTTTAGGACGGGTGGGCGATCCTAGGGCGATCCTAGGCGGCGGCCGCCGTCGTTCCCTTCCCTTCGGGTGGGCACCCCGCCCCCCGGAGTCCACCGACATACTCCTTCCCGTTGTTCCCAGATCTGGCCTCTCCTGGTCCCGAAGATGTTACCGTCTCCGTTCACACGCAGAGTGACAAGGCAGAGCGTCCAGGCTATGAACGCGCAGAGGGCGGTGAGAGACAGACACGAGGGCTTCGCTGCCCTCTCCACACTGCCGGACATGATCATCCAAAACATCAGGAATGTCCTCCGGTCGCCATCAGCAGTAAACATCCAGCAGGCAACGGAGGTCTCAGCAGGACGCAGGGAGGGAACACGAGACGTCATGCATGATAAGGGCATTGACGACACGAAGACGGCTCCGGACGAGCATTCTGATGCACCTACTCCCTTGCAGCAGGAGATACCTAGGGTTACAGGTGCCAACACTGTAACCCATGGTTCAGATGAGACCGCAGAAGAGGCAGTGATGATCGAGACTGCAGATCCTATGCAAGAGCACTCCACCCTACGCGACAAGGCAGAAGCGCCTAGGCCGGCTCCGTCCAACCAAGTGGCGAGGAGAATAATCCAAGAAGATGATCAGAGGCATAACCCGCGAAAGTCGCATGCATATATGAAGGATGATAGGAGAAACTCCCATCAAGGATCATGGACACCAAATCTGCCAAAAGATACGTGCTTCCGATGCTTAGGTAGGGGGCACTGGAAGTCACAATGTCGCAGCTCAATAGTTTGCTACAAATGCCTTAAACCTGGGCATGTGGCCAGAAGGTGCATGGTCAAGCCTGCATCTCCACCCCCGGACATACATTCTAGCTCAGACTTCCCACCGCTGAGTGCTGGAATCCCTGCTCGTGGTGCACCTATGCACGTACCCAAGAGAATAGCGGTGAACCTGGGTCCTAATACGGAAGAGAGGAAGAACAAGGAGATTGCTCTGGAACGTGCAGTGGAGATATCCTGGCCGAATCACATAGCATGGGAGGACATCTATCAGAACCTTAAGATCAGATGGAACCATGCCACAGATATCTATCGACACTCTAGATGGAGAGCCGTGGCTTTCTTTGGCAGCAAGGAGGAAGCGAGGGAGGCCTGTAAAGATAGTGTCTTCGTCTTCAAAGGAGCAAACATTACCATCAGATCCTTGGAGAATGGAGAGAGATGCTCTAGAAAAGAAGCTCTCTGGTTCTGGATAGCTAACCTTCCTATTATGTGCCGAGATGATGACGCCATCGATAGTATAGTAAATAGCTTTGGAAGTTTGATCCTTGTCTCTGATTGGATAAGAAACCCAGATGATATTTCCGGAATCTTAGTCCTAGTGGAAGCTTTCAAAGAGGATGTTCCCCAATATGTCGCACTGACATATGGAGATCGAAGATCGGATGTCTTGCTTCAGATTGTTGCTAGAGGCAGTCCAAGATCCAGTCTCTTTTCGAGGACTGAGATAGGAGATGAACTTGACATCCCGATGGAGGCGTTTGATATTCACAGAACGGCCTATGTGAACGGAGACCCCACATATCATGATCATGAGGAGATAGCTGCGGCTACATCTATAGAGAAGGAGCAATGCACAGATGTTATTGTGGTAGAAGCAGAAGAAAGGCGACAACAGCCACCGAAGGATACCCATAACAACAGATACGTGGTCGACAAAGATGGTATTAGAAGACCGCTAACCCAGAGAAGCCTTGAAGATTACTTACACTTTGATGATGAAGGAGGTTCTCGCCCAAGATCTCGTGGAAACAGTTTCAGAAATGAACCACGTAGATCATCTCGTAATGACTCTGAGGGCCATCGTAGATATGCACACAGAAGACGCCTTTCCGAAGGAGAATTCCCGTTCACAGATGATGACTGGGAAGAGCGAGGAAGGGGAGATCGCAGATGAAGGGGGTCAGTGGAGTAGCAATCTTGATCCTAAATCATGGATTCCAAGATCCTCTACTGGAACATAAGAGGGGTGGCCAACAACAAGACCAGAAAGGTTCTGGGAAGGTTATGTAGAAGACATTCACCGATGATCGTTTGTGTTGCGGAGCCTTTTCTTCATGCGGTTGAAGCAGAGGAGCTGCTCGACATAGTCAGGTTGGACTGGTCGGCGAGCAATGAGGCCGAAGGTGGGAAGATCTGGATCTTTGTGGATAAGGCAATCAACCCATCCATTGTCAGATTGCACGAGAAGCATCTAAATGTTAAGTTTACTGACGACAATAACAATGTGGGGTTCGTTACTATGGTGTATGCGAGCTGTAGCTACACGCATAGGAGAATCTTGTGGGAGGATATCATCGACCTGTCAAACTTGATTGATGACGCCTGCTGGATGATCATGGGTGATTTCAATATCATTCGGAACAACTCGGAGAAAAGGGGAGGTGTTAATAGACACTTTCAGGAGGTCATGGACTTTAACTCCTTCATTCACGATGTGAATCTGAGAGAGGCACCCTTTGAAGGTAGCAAATTTACTTGGGTGAATAAGCAATATGGCACCCCCACAATCTGGGAGAGATTGGATAGAACCCTTCTTAACGAACCTTGGAGCGTGAGAGTTCCTAGACTGATTACTAATCATCTTACTCATTATCGAGTGTCGGACCACTGTCCAGTGTTGTATCAGCCGGGTGATAAAAGAAATCTTCACAGTCCTAGACCGTTTGTGTTTATGCAGATGTGGTTACAAAATGAAGAATGTCGCGAGATCATCAGCCGCATCTGGGACGAGGAGTCCAATGGCCATCCGTCTAATATCTTCTTTGATAAGATTAAGAAAGTCAGAAAGGAGCTAAAAGCGTGGAGCAAGTGTACATATGGCAGCATCGCTCAGAAGAGGAAGGACCTGGAGGATGTGGTGCACACTACTCAGATAGATTTTGATGACAACCCGTCTCATATCAATGAGATGAGCCTTAGGACAGCTGAAGAAGAGCTCCAAGATGTTCTGGATACTGAAGATAAGATATGGAGGGAGAAGTCGAGGATAAATTGGTTGAATGATGGTGAAAGAAACACTCATTTCTATCATGCTATTGTGAAGGCCAGAATGAAGCACAATAATGTCCGTTTCTTACAGTTGAGTGATGGTACTAAGGTGGAAGAGCCGAAGGACATTGCCCAGATAGCTGCTGATCATTATAGTCGCTTCTATAGAGACAGATCTCCCTATGATGAGGATAAGTTGGCTGATATGTTACAGCATATTCCCGAGAAGCTATCTTTTGATGACAACTGCACCTTAGCTGCTGTACCGAAGGAGGAGGAGGTTCGGCAGGCCCTTGATCAGATGGACAGGCATACGGCACCGAGACCTGATGGGTACACTGTGCCATTCTTCACTGAGATGTGGAATACGATCTGGAAGGATTTCATGGCAATGACTGAATCGTTCTTCAGAGGGCAGAACTACCACCGTAGCCTTTTCTGCTGTAAGATCTTGCTCATTCCAAAGGTCGACAACCCCACAGCTATTGAGAAGGACTTCAGGCCAATTTCCATTGAGAATGTTGTGTTAAGAATCATGGCTAGAGTGGTTAGTAATAGGTTGTCTCCTTTCATGCCGAGGCTAATCTCGGAGGAGCAGGCCGCCTTCATACATGGAAGGGAGATCACACATCATATCCGGATGGCCAAAGAGCTTATGCATGACATTCAACAAGGTGGTGAGCATCCTAACCTTATGGTAAAGATTGACATGGCTAAGACATTTGACAGAATCGAATGGGACATTCTGAAGATGATAATGATGCGGTTTGGTTTCTCGGAGGAGTTTTGCAATCTGTGTTTGAGCTTCTTCTCGAATACCTGGGCTTCTATATCGATCAGTGGTCAGAACGTGGGTTTCTTTCCTTTGCTTCATGGTCTCAAGCAAGGAAATGCGATCTCACCCCTCCTTTTCATTATTTTTGAGGAGCTTCTTTCTAGATATCTTCATCATCATGATCGCTTGTATCCGTTGGATAGGTACCGGACTAGAGGTCATGGTACGGCCCCTCTCTTACTGCTTTACGCCGACGATGTGGTTCTGTTCCTGAATGCGCAGCACCAGACTTTGACTCGTGTGAATCAGACCCTAAAGTGTTATGAGGCGGCCTCAGCTCAATTGATCAACCGCAATAAGTCCATCTGTACCATTGGAAGTAAAGATGATGAGCTGATCACGAGCATTGCAAATGCTCTAGAGATCGACAACACATCGAACTCCTTTACCTATCTAGGGGTTATGATCAAGATGGGAAGATACAGTCTTAATGACTATGAAGCTTTGTTCCAGAAAATAAAGCAGAAGATCGCCACGTGGAGGTCTCGCCTCCTGTCCTTTGCCGGCCGTAAGATGCTCATAGCGCATGTGCTTTCCTCATCTACTGTCCACACTGCAGCGGCTGTTGGCATCCCTGTAGGTATCTCCGATCGCATTGATGCACTTCTTTCTAAGTTCCTATGGAATGATCGTGAGAATCATCATCGCAAGGCATGGCTAGATTGGAAGAAGATTACTTTACCGATTGAAGCGGGAGGTCTGGGCATTCACAACACCAGGATCATCAGTGACGCGTTCGTGGCAAAATCTAGTTGGGAGGTGATATCCAAAGACTCTATCTGGGCCAATTTCTGCAGAGCCAAGTACATGAATCGTGCTTTCAGCAGATCAGCCAACCATCCGAGCCACTTACGATATAGTGATGCAGCCTCTACTTATTGGAAAAAGATCTGGAACATGTTTCCACTGGTTTATCCCTAATGTAGATGGATCGTGGGGAAAGGTATGATCCCTTCCTGGGATGCCTTGTGGTGTGATGCTAGGCTGTTTGATCATGCCATCTATACCAGTGATAGGAACCAGCAGTTTCTTGTCCGAGATTTCTGGATTTTCAATGAAGGTTGGGATTGGGTATCCCTGAGACAGATCCTTGATGATGATGGCCTCCAGCTGATCAAGAAAGCTAATCAAGTGATAAATGAGGATGATGATTATATTGTTTGGTCGCCGGAGATGGCAGGTAACTTCACCATCCGATCGATGAAGAAGATTTTGAACAAGAACGATGATGATGAATCTGATGATATTCGGCATATTTGGAACGTTGATGCGCTCAAAGCCAGCTCCTTAGTCTGGAAAGACTTTAAGGGAATAATCCCGACAGATGAAAACATATCTTGATGCCATATTGCCCTTGCGTCTAAATGCGACTGCTGTGAGGAGCCCCACACTAAAGATTCTGACCATTTGATCTTCCATGGACAGGTAGCAGATTTTTTCTGGGATAGATTTGTTCATATCACCGATAGAGTCAGGCCGACTAACAAGCACGATCTTCTGAGTTGTATCTCGCTTGGCACATCGAAGAACGTTATGTCATGGATCACTGCCTGTCTTGGGGTAATTATCCCTTTCTATATTTGGCGTTGGAGATGTAGAGCTCGATATGACGGAAGGAAGTTGCCTTTAGAGAAGGAGATGGTTTCTATGATAGAACTAGTTAAATCTATGATGAAGAAGAAGAGCTTCCGCATCCTGGCGAATCCCGAGGAGCACCGAAGATTGAATCTGATCGGGATTGATGATCCGAATTACGTGCTCAAAGAAGTGAAGCTCATGAAGTGGATGATCCCTGACATCAACACGATGAAGATGAATATCCCTGTTGGTAGAAGTCCTGACCATGATGGTCGCAAAAGGTGGTGGATGGTGAGTATTGTTCGTAACCACCATGCTGCTGTTTGTCAGATCACGAGAGCGTGGCTCACGACTGATGATCATATCACTGCCATGATCCAAGCTTGTGTGGTAGGTTTAAAGTTCGCTGAAAATCAGTTCCTGAGAATCTCGGTGATTGAGATTGATGACACTCGAACCTACCATATGTTATGGGGTAATAACACCATCCCTTGGAGGTTGAACAAAACTGTGAAAGATCTTAGAAGCATCCTTGAGGAGGAAGCAATTGGAGGTTCCCTGGTTCATTGCTGCATAAGTTCCATTCCCAAAGCGATTGGTCGATGGTTGAGCTTTACACCTGAGCCCATGGTGATATCGGATTGCAGAAGAACTCCTACCAGGATTCACGGCATGATTGAGCTCGAGAAGATGGGTGTTCCTTATGTGGTGATGCGATATCCCAGCTAGCTGGTTGGTTTTGTTTCTTGGGTGTCTTGTGTTTGTTGTTTTGTTTGTGAGGGGCATGTGGTTGCTTGTGAGGGGGTTTACCTGCGGTAGTACGCAGGAGCTGTATTCTGATCTTTGTTTGCTCATGAGGGGAGGGTGAGATGAATAGAGAGCCTCCCGACTTAACCAAAAAAAAAGGAAACTCTACTAAGTGGAAATATGAAGATCAATGCAAATTGGAGATCAAATGTGCTTAATTGTATATGTGTTCATCATTGTACTCAAATGTAAACACTTGTACAAAAGTATAATGTACAAGTACTTAGACATCATCTAAATCAAGTGTTAGATCTTCCCTATCCATTTATATCCCTTCTATAGGTCCCCCCCTAAAGTTAGAGTCAACATCACCCATTGAAACACACACTTAGTACATGATTCAAAATACTAGAATAGGGACATCCTCGGTCGAGAAACTTGTCGACCAATATACACTCAGTTGAAGTTTTTGTTGACCGAGAACCACCTCGGTCAAACTTATGAGCACTGTTCAATAACTTACACATTTGTGCTCTAAAATGGGCTTTGGTCAAAAATATTCTCGACCGAGCAAGCCTCAATCCAAAGCTTATGACCGTTAGAGCAAGTAATTAGTAGTTGGGAGTTAAAAATAGACATTGCAACACATTTGCCTTAAACTCATGCTCGGTTGAAGAAAAGCCCGAATGAGACATAGTTCAGTCGACAAACTTGTTGACCGAGCATGGTTCTGGATTATTCTTTCAAGCACGAACAAATTAGTTATTGCTAGCCAACTAATGTACACGTAATGGCTAGTTAAGCCCTAAGAATACTCTAAAGACTCCCTAGAACATCCCTAAGTACTTGCAAACCATTCCTATACATAGGAGAGGCCTTAGGATGCCTAATGAACCTAAGCTACACTTGATAATACATTCTTGTGAGAAACAAAGCTAAGCAACACTTGCCACCTTGTTCTAGAAGCTCCAAATTTGTGTCCTATAGCCACAACCTCTTAAGCTACCTCATTGGAACGTCCATCCAAAGTGGTTTGAGAGGTCTTACGCTTGATATAGGATGAAAGCGCTATACTCAATTATTGTACTTCCTTTCTTCCAATCCCCCTTCACAGGTCAAAGCTACTTGTGCTCCTTGGCTACTCCAAGATTGTGGAGGTTGCTTGAGGGAGATTGGTTGAAGCTACTTCTTTGTGGAGAAATCTATTTCAAGAGGTGCTTGAGATTACTTCAAGGAAGGCTGCTTCAAGGGAGGTTGGAGCTACTTCTAAAGGAAGGCTATCTCAAGGTGGTGGAGCTACTTCTAGGAGGACAAGGATGCTCTAAGGGCTTGGAGATACTTCAAAGAAGGATTCTTCAAGGAGGTTGAGGCTATTTCTAGTAGAAGACTACTTCAAGGAAGGTGATTGTATTTTATTGTAACATCCTTGAGAGGTAAATAAAATTAATCACTTCCGAAATCCCAATTGGAGACAATTGGGTAGTGGACTGACAACCTTGGAATTCAAAGGTTGAAACCACTCTAAACACAAGTGTCTTCCTTATTTCAACCTCCTTTGGTTGAGTGTTTTCATTATCTTTAAATTATAAAAAATCTCTATTCGCCCCCCTCTAGGTATTTCAATTGGTAGCAGAGCATGTCTTCAAGGAGCCCTAACAAGTCTTGAAGAATGGGGGACAATGTGCTTAGCAACCTCAACCTTGAAGGAACTCATGTGACTCAACAACCACCTTTTTATGGAAGAAACTACAACTATTGGAAAAGAAGCATGCAATTATACTTCCAAGGGATCATCCTAGATCCATGGAGGATGATATATATATCCTATTTACTTCCCACGACAGAATATGCAACATGCGAACCAAATACGGTAAAACAAGTTCAGTAAAATGCAAAAATAGTAAGCATACTATATTGTTCTATTTTTGTAAGTGAGTTTAATAGGATATCTTCATGTGAAACAACCTATGATATATGGCATAAACTTTCAACAACACATGAAGGTACCACACAAGTTAAAAATACCTAAATTAACATGCTTAAACAAAAGTTTGAACCATTTCGTATGAAAACTAATGAATCCATTAGTGAAATGTATGCAATATTTTCTTCTATTGTTAACAGTTTGAGTGCACTAGGTAAGTATATAAGTGAAGAATATCATGTGTCTAAGATTCTTAGATCCTTGCCTCCAAAGTACAAGAACAAGGTAACGACCATTAAAGAAGCCAATGGCCTTACCACTTTGAAGATGGAGCAACTCATCGGCAATCTAGAGACTCATGAAGTTACACTTGATGAAGAAGAAAGATTGGCAACCAAACACAAAAAGGATAAAAGGAAGGACATTGTATTTAAGGAGAAACTAAAGCTATCAATCAAGAAAGAAATGAAACAAGTGAAGAAGACAGTGAAGAGGAGGCTGTCATTGTAAATGGTAAGAAATATAGAAAATTTAAATCTAACAAAATTTGGTGTCTCTTCTTCCTCTTCCCTTAGGTGCTTTGAATGCAACAAGAAGGGACATTTAAAATGAGTGTCCTAAAGTCAAGAAGGGAAAGAAATCCACTCTCAAGAAGAAATAAAATGCATACAAAGCTTCTTGGGATGACTCAAGCTAAGCGATGATAGTGAGAGTGGAGAAGAAGAAGTAGAATGTATCATGCCTAAAGAAGACAAGGTAAGATGTTTCACTGACACAACCAATGAAGAAGAAAATGAGGTTAGTCTTCCTGATTTATCTAAAGAAGATTTAGTCATTAGTATTAAATAATTACATGATAAATATGTTGATTGTAAAAGGAAATAAAAAAGGCTTACAAAAACTAATAAAGATTTGTATGCTAAATTGAATGATCTTACTTTTGGAAAAAGAAAGTATTATGTCTTAAAAATTTAACTTGAAATCATCTATTTATGATTACAATATCAAGTTGCTTGCTCTAGAAACCAACAATAATCTTCTTTCTCAAGAAAAGGTTGAATTTCTTGCAAAAATGAATAACTATAAAACTCAACCTATTCTATGTTCTCATTCAAATTATGATGTGATATTTAGAGAAAGAGATTCTTTACTTTCAAGTTTAGATCAAGAAAAATAAGATATTTCTAAGAAAATTGATGAAATTACTAAGAAGAGATTCTTTGCTTTCAAGTTTAGACCAAGCAAAATAAGATATTGCTAAGAAAATTGATGAAATTACTAAGTTAAAAAAATGTGTTGATAGTCTAAAGAGTACTAGTATTCTTCATAAAATCTTGGGAAACTCTTTTAGACAAAAAGGAAGAAGGGGTCTAGGCTATGAACCTAAAGAGAAATCCTAACAAAAGCCTATACCTAGAAAAATAGAAAAACCCAAAACCAAGGTAATGTATGTTCCTAAAGATAATCTAGCTAAAAAGAGAAATGAAATTGATTCTATTTGTTATCATTACTGTTTACATTTTGGACATTATTCATTCTCTTGCCCATACAATAAAAAGGATGTTGACTTGGTTTGGGTTATAAAACCCCAACTTAGAAATCTTGGACATATAAGTTGAGATTTGACCTAAACTTCACCTTGAAATTAATAATGTAAAATCTCAACTAAATTAAGCTTGAACTTGTATAACTTTGTATATTTTGGTTGCTTAATTGTGTTATCCAAAAATAATGGGATGATATATTTACATTAGAAATGCTGAAAATGCATAGAATTTCATCTTCGTCAGCAATTTTCTTGACCGAGATCTCTTTCGGTCGAAGTAAAGTTTGATCGAAGGTAGTTTTGTCAATATCATTTTTACTGGAAAATCTTCCCGGTCGACAAATAGTTCAACTGAGAATACTTCTGGTTGAAGAAAAGTTTGACCAAAGATAATTATTTCAGAACAATTTATTGAAAATTAAATCATTCAATTGCAATTAACTTTGGTGACTCGAACCTATCAAAGATTCTTCATATTATATTTTTATAAATATTTGAATGATCCTAATCAAAAGGACCACTGTAAGGGGACCAAAAATTAATACTTTGTAGCTTTGGATGGCATATAGAGATTGCCCCAACAAGCATACAATTAGAAATAAGAAGATTTCCACATATGTAAAAAAAGGTAAAATTATTGGCCACATTTGAAGAAAGTTTTAAAAGTAAAAATATTGGCATATGTAATGTTGGTACAATATTTTTTTGTGTGTTAACTATAAACGAATTATATCATAAGTGATATGAAAAAGGTTATGAGTCATAAGAAAATATCAAATTTGTGTATTCTCAGAGATTAAAAGTATGACTTCTTGCCAAAACAAAATTTTTTCTCACTAAAACTCATTCACATAAATATGGTTCTATAAGAAAAGATGGGGTAGACAAATTTGATCTTAAGACACAAAAAGGCTTTATCATGGAATATTGAACATTTAACAAAACATCCAGGATTTATAAGTCTACATCAAAGAGAATTGAATAATAAATGATAGACATACACAACACGACTTAATCATATCCTAAAAGGAGTTGATTATTGGACAATTTCTATATGAGCTTAAATAATGCATAAGTCATAACTCCTATACCTAAAAGAAAACATTCAATTGGAACTAAATGGGCATGACGAAATAAATAAATCTAGGATATAATGAAAGTTAATAGAGTTTGATATGACTTATGCATTAATGGGTAAAGTTTGAGGTCATAAGGACATCAAACTCTTCAAATGAGTATAAAAATAATAGAATCATTAAAGAAGAAATCTATACTGGTCACTTATGTAAAGAAAATGTTATATCTTAGTTCATTCTAGATAAAGTTGTAGTAATTGGAAATCTACAGAAATGCCTCTCGGCCAAAAAGGAGTTCGACCGAGGGGCGCCCAGGTCAAAGTCGTGGTTGACCGAAAATAAGCCTAACAAAAATTCTTATTTGTGAATCAAATCATCCACTTGCACCCAACATTGGTATATTAAATCTATAAATTGCTCATCCTGTTAAATACTTAGAATATGATAAATTCTTAGATAGTTAAAGAAACAAGATTGCTTATTAAAATTGACTCATTGTATTACTTAATCAATTGATTTTAAAGTTGATTATCACTTTTGAGATTAAGAAGGATCTCACAAACATTCTTGGATACAATTATATATTTTTTATCTTGATCTTATTTGGATTCTCTACACCAATTTGGGCTGAACATCCCTTATATTTGGTTAGAGATACATTTATTGATTCCACTATGATCCTAAAGGAATCTCATACCATTTTAGGGCTTAACTTCCCTTGCAAATGGTTGAGCAATTAATTTTGGTTTCTAAATTGTGACTAAATTTGCCATTTTTAAGTAAACAAGTAAGGGGGAGTAATCAATTAAGGGGGGTCTTATTGACTTACAATGTATGATTATCTTTTTGAAATGACAATGGAGGGGTAAGAAAATAAAGAAAAATAAAGTAAAACCTTATCATGATTTTTAATGATCTCTTGGCTTGACATTAGTTGGTGCTACATTGCCTTAAGATATGGATATCATGTTCCATATCTCATCGTAGGTACCTCATAGGTATGGAACTCATTTCATTTCAAATATTTTGCTTAAAGTTTAGGAATGTTTTTTTTTATAAAGGACGTAGGGCCCTGTGATTGGGACCCCCTATCATTCTATAAAACTAGGTTGCATCAACCAAAGCTAGGCTCACAAAGTATGAAGGAAACAACTAGAAAAAGGAAAACCTATCTACTTGTCCCCTTCGTGCCATGGCGGCAACTTCATGGGCAAGTTTGTTACATGAGCAGCTAACGTAAGAAATGCTACAAAAAGAGAAAAGGTACTTCAGATTCCTAATGTCATCAGCAAGGATCTCCACGTAGTCTCTCCGTGTAGAAGAGTCGCTGCATGCTTGGACAACTTCAAGGGAGTCTGTCTCCATCTCCACATGTCTGGTGCCATATCTACTCGCCCACTGGAGTGTTGTCCTCATGGTTTTAGCTTCTGCCATTGTTATCCCTGTGCCACTGCAAATTTTCTCTCCTGCTATCCCGATTAGCGCCCCCTCACTATCCCGCATCACCATCCCAATATTTGTCGCACCATCCTCACCAGATGTAGCATCCACATTGATCTTTAGTCGTCCCTATGCCGCCTTGACCCACTGCGGTATCACTTCTCTATCTCATTGAGCTTTGTTGTAGCTCCTTGGGTGCTTCTCTCTTCCAACCTGCTTGACCCATGTCAGTGCCAAGCGAAAGAGGTAACCGCTGCACACTACGCCATCTTGGGATTCACATGTTGCACCCCCTCCAAACAACCCACATGGATGCAATGATTACCTCTTTGTCAGCCCTGCCCAAAGCTGTCCCCATGATGCTGATGATGTCTTCGTCCTTATAGTCTTCCACCCACTCTTGGGTCCCTCGCTCCAAGTGTTCCCAACCCTCCATAGCATTGAGATAGCAAAATAGCATGTGTGGAATAGACTCCTTTTCCGACATGCACAGCTGACACGTACCATCATCAATGCAATGTCGGTCAAACAACCTTCCCTTTTTGCTAGACCCCCCGTGCACACTCACCAAATGAAGTGGGCTTCTTTGGGATCCCACCCACCTTTCCAGATGTGCTACCATAACCTGTCACCTTGTTGCATTGCTTGCTTCCTGGATTCCTCTTTCCCTAACATGCCAAGCCAGTACGCTGATCGCACTGTGAATATTCCTTTCTTTGCCGGCCACCACGACCATACATCATCCTATTCATGAAGACTAAGCAGGATAGTTCTTATCCTCTCTATGTAAGCCGGTGGGAAGCATTCCTCCAGCTTTGCAATGTCCCATGTTAAGCCATCCGGTGTCATGAGATCATGTACCTTCAAATAAGATGTGTCATACGATTTCTTGGAACGTGCAAGAGTGTCCTCCTCTCTCGACAACCATGAATCCTCCCAAATGTCAACCTCTTTTCCATTTTCTATCCTCCACTCCATCCCTTCCTTCAACAGCGCCTTTGCTCCCCATAAACTCCTCCATGTATAGCTGGGATTATAGCCTCTCCTTGCTTCCCAAATAGATGTTCTAGGAAAATATCTAGCCTTCAACACCTTATGCACAAGGGAGTGCGGGTTCACTCCTAACCTCCATAATTGTTTGGATAGAAGGGCTTGGTTAAAGACATGGAAATTTATAAAACCGAGCCCTCCCAACCTTTTTGGTTTACACATATTTTCCCAACTTGTCCAAGCTAGCTTCCTTTAATTTCCTTTTGCACCCCACCAAAACCTTGATATAATGCTTTGAATCACATCAAGAGTGCCCGCTGGGATTTGGAAGATGCTCATCACATATGTAGGAATAGCCTGTTCCACTGCCTTGATAAGGACCTCCTTGCTGGGTTTGGAAAACAATTTTTCAGACCATCCTTGGAGTTTTTTCCAAATCCTTTCCTTTATGAAGCTGAAAATATGTTTCTTTGATCTACCTATCACCGTTGGAAGGCCTAGGTACTTTTCGTGTCGTTCTACCTCCTTTACTTGCAGTAGTCCCTTGAGTTCATTCTGTTTTGTGGCCGACATCCCCTTGCTGAAAACTACCTCCGTCTTGGATACATTTACTTGTTGTCCAGATGCCTGTTCATATTGGCTGATAATTTCAGCTATCTTCAAGCACTCTGACAAGGTTTCTCTTGCAAACATGATGTTGTCATCTACAAAGAAAAGGTGAGATATGCGTGGCGCCCCTCTACACGGAGTGATACCGTGTATAAGGTTGTCATGTGCATCAATACTTAACATGGTAGAGAAAGCTACCGCACATATTATAAAAAGGTAGGGGGAGAGAGGGTCACCCTGGCGAAGTCCCCGCGAAGGTTTTGTTATCCTGGTCCGATCCCCGTTGATGGCAAACATATGTTGGATAGATGTGACACAGTCTTGAATCTTCCCCCTCTATACCATCCCAAATCCCATTCTCTCCATCACATAGTTTAGAAAACTCCATTCTACCCTATCATAAGCTTTAGACAAGTCCAACTTCAGAGCAAGGCTGCCTTTCTTCTTTCCTTTATCCCTCTTCATAGCATGGAAAAGTTCATAAACAATCAGAGCGTTATCAGTGATCATTCACCCCGAAATAAAAGCACTTTGATTCTCCGTTATGATGCTGTTCATGAGAGGCTTTAATCTATTTGTCATCACTTTAGATGCAGGCTTGTACAGAACGTTGCAAAGGTTGATCGGGCGAAACTCCCCTACTATTTTGGGCTTGTCAGTTTATGGGATCATCACCACCAGTGTATCATTTACCTCCTCCAAGTTCCTTTCCCCTTTCCACCACACCTTAATGTAGCTAGCCACATCTTGGCCCACAATGTTCCAATATTTTTGGTAGAACATCGCCTTCATTCCATCCAGACCCGACACCTTATTAGGATGAATTTGTCTAAGGGTTGCCCATATTTCCTCATCTGTGATATCTCTTTCTAAAGCTTCTTTCTATTCCTCACTGACCATCCGCCTAATGCCTCTTGCTGCTTGTTCAAAACCCGTGGGATTACTCATGTGGAAAAGTTGGGAAAAGAAATTGGTGATGATAGTTGAAATATCTTCCTCATTTGTTCTAAAATTTCCTTGTTCATCCTCGAGACCCTCAATCCAATTTCTTCTTTTCCTGGTAGATGCCTTTTGATGAAAACATGCCGTATTACGATCCCCCTCCTTGAGTTCTTTGACCCGTGCCCTTGCTGCCCAATACTCCTCATCCTTCTACAGGAAGTATTAGAGGTCTTTAGATATCTCCTCTGCCCTTTGTAATTTTACTTGGTCCAGAAGTTGTGCCTGAATTTTTTTTAGCTCGCCTTCAAGCTCATGAATCGTTTTTCTCCAATTCCCAAATTTCTTTGCAACCCACATGTTAAGTTGGTCTTTGCAAGTGTTAAGCTTTTTCTTCAAGTCTCCACCACCTGTCCATGCTTTCCCAATAATGTTTGTGCAATCCTCCTCGTCTATCCACATGGGCTCAAAAGCAAAGTACCTTCCTCTCATTCTTCCTTTTCTTCCTCTATTTTCATCCATCAAGATGATAGGGGCATGATCTGACTCATAAATGGGTAGATGGATAACCTTACAGTAGCTAAAAAGATCACACCAACTGAGCTCCGCAAGATATCTATCAAGCCTTTCTTGCACAAGGGTTCGTTCAGACAACCCTCTTCTCCAAGTGTACACGTTTCCTTCAAAGCCAAGGTTCACCAGCTCACAGTCGTCAATGACATCCCAAAAATTCTGTATAAACTTTTCCTCATTGGGTGGGCCACCTTTCTTTTCAGTATTAGATACTATCTCAATGAAATCACCAATGAAGAGAATCGGCTCCTCAGCCTTTGCCTTTAGGCTCCTCATCAAGGCCCATGTCTTTGATTTTCTCTGTTGATCTGCCCATCCATATAACCCAATGGCACGCCATCTAGCCCCTATAGTGTTGTCTTTAACAAGACTAGTGACATGTCTATTTGAGTAGTTGAGAACCTCCACATCTGCCTCTTTCCACCAGAAGCCGATACCCCCTGCCTGACCCATGCTAGAGATGCACAAGCCATCTTTGAAGCCACAACTTCTTTGAACACCTTCCAGAGTGTTTCCAGTAATCATAGTTTCCATAACGAAAACTATATTTGGGTTCTCTCTCCAACACCATGATCAGAGAGTCGTACATGTGTCAGGGTCACCCAATGCCTAACAGTTCCAACTGAAGAGTTTCATTGTCCTTTGTGGAATTGGGCATTGTCTATCTCCGCTACTTGGGTCTCATCAACCCTTGTTGAGGTAGTACCGCCTATCATAGCTTGCCTTGCCTTCTTTTCACCAACCCCTGCTATTAGTAGTTCATCAAGCTCCATGTCGCACCAATCCAAGTCCCTGTCCCTCTTCCCTGCCCTTTTTTCCCAGACCACCTCCTCTTCTGGGATTCCTAGATGGGCACCTCTACTCATCTTGTACACCCAAGGTTGATGTTTCTTCTTTGTTCGAGTTGGACGTGCCCCTTGCTTCGACTTTAAACCATCCACCTTCCTTCTTTGAGCTCTTGTGATTGTACAGGGTTCTCCATTCTCTTTATGTGTGTTGCGTCCCTCCTCTTGATGTTGCTACTAAGATATTATCTTCGTCAAAGATATGTCTTCTTTATGGCGTTGTTATTCATTGCAACGTTGCATCATTTCCAGCCCTACAAAGCCCCCGTCTAGATCTTCCTCCTCTTCTGCCGGTGCTTGCTCTTCTATTCTGACCCTCCCATAAAGATCATCCTCTTCCCCTTTGCGTCGTTCCTCTTGTTTCTCTCTAACAAGCTTCCCCACCACCATGTCCCCCGAGTTCGACATCCTCACATCCCACAAAGCATGCCCCTTGTCCCCCGTCAGGTCCCCCACCTCCAGTTCGCTTGGTGCCACTTTCCCTTCTCCCTCCTCTAACCTTTTCTCTTGTTGCATACCCCCTGGCGTCTCCCCGACGGTGTGTCCCGACTAACACTGCATTGCACCCTCCACCCCGCCCAACGCCGTCCCGCCTGACTCTGTGTTGCACCCTCCTCCATGCCCAACGTCGTCCACACCCCTCATCTTGATCCCAATGTTGCACCCGCTACAACGATGCCTAACATCTTCTGTTTTCCCCCTATCCACTGACGCCTTCCCGACACGCTGGATTACAACAACACCCCCACCCATCACCGTTCAACCCTCGTCGACCTCAGACCCGTCGTCATGCTCCACACCCCTCCTCTCACTCTCGTTGCTGCACCCAAAACTATGGTGGGTAGCGCCGACACCCTCACCTTCCATGAAACTCCCCTCTCACCATCTTCCCCTAACACACCTGTCGTGTTGCTTGCTGTATCCCTGATGCTATGCCAAGGCGACTGTCGTGATGCACCCACAGTCCCACTATTATTATGATCCTCCCACTGCCTCTCCACAGAACCGCTGCACTCAAGGCTTCCCTGATGGGACGACGCCCCCTATGTCTCGTACTTAAAAGTCATCTTGTGCCTCGTCGTTCCAAGATTTCCGTCAGTGACATGGTCTGGTCGTCGCTGCTTCCATAGTGATGCCCGCAGCCAGTTCCCCCACCACTGCACATGGTCTTCCTCCACATTGGTGCCCAAGCAATCCTTGTCAATGTGGCCAAGCATCCCACACTCAAAGCAGAAGTTGGATAGGCGCTCGTATTTCACGTCAATATCCACGATGTTGCCCCCTTTCACCCTGATCTTCAGCACCCGTTTCAAGGGATTGGTAACGTCCAGTAATATCCTGACGCGGGTGGACGCATCCCACCCCAAGCCATCGGTGTTCACTTTGATCACATTTCCCACACATCCAGTGATTTCACGTACCGTATCTTCTCCTCTATAACCTAGTGGGAGGCCATATAAGCGAATCCAGAAAGGAATCTTATTAATAGAAACCTACCTCGGTTGTTCCTCCTTGCAAATGTCCTTAATAATCAATAAATGCCTGTCAAAGTGCCATGGTGCCCCATCAATGACGCGTTGCCTATCACACCAATGGGTGAATTGAATGACAAAGATTTCTTGTTCCAGTTGTTTGAACTCCACCTTCTCTTTAAGGCTCCAATCCTGCGATAGCGTGCGTTCCATGGCTCTGAAGTTGAAAGTGTGGTCCGTTAACAACTTCCCTATCAACGCCAATGTTGTATGATCCTCTTCCTCACCGCTGCCCACTGGCTTAACATCAATGGGTTCCTCTTCCTCATATGACAAATGTAGACCTGCATATCTATCAAGTAACTATGCCACCGTCTTGGGGACGGGACCAGAAGACAACCAAATCGCTTGAACCTACAAGAGAGAGAGAGACCCTAGAAGGGTGGGGGGGGGGGGCGTCCACTTCTCACAAGCCTAATCGCCAGGGCGAGGGGATGGGTTCTGCAACTAGTTTAGGAATTTTTATCATCTTCTTTTTTCTTTTTTTAAGAATGTTTATCATCTTCAAAAAGGGGGAGAATGTTGGCTAAATTGGACATTAATATACCCTTTGTTTTGATGATGACAAAAATTTCACATTTTTTGATGTAACATGCTATTTGAGTATTTCAGGGTTCAAGGTAATAAGGAAATCTACTAAGTGGAAAGATAAAAGATCAATGCAAATTGGAGATCAAATGCGCTTAATTGTAGTTGTGTTCATGATTGTACTCAAATGTAAACACTTTTACGGAAATATAATGTACAAGTACTTAGACATCATGTTAATCAAGCGTTACATCTTCCCTATCCACTTATAACCCTTAGATAGGTTTTCCCCTAAAGTTAGAGTCACCATCACCCATTAATACACACTTAGTAGGTGATTCAAAAGATTGAAATAGGGACATCCTCGGTCGAGAAAATTGTCAAATGAGACACAGTCGGTAGAAGTTTTCGTTGACTGAGAACCACCTCGGTCGAACTTATGAGAACTATTCAATAACTTACACATTTGTGCTCTAAAATGATCTTCAGTCAAAAATATTATCGACCGAGCAAACCTCGGTCCAAAGCTTGTGACCGTTAGACCAAGTGATTAGTAGTTGGGAGTTGAAAATAGACATTGCAACACATTTGCCTTAAACCCAGGATCGGTCAAAGAAAAGCTTGACCGAGACACAGTTCGATCAACAAACTTGTTGACTGAGCAGGGTTCTGGATTGTTCTTTTAGGTACGAACAAATTATCTATTGATAGCCAACTAATATATAACTAACAACTAGTTAAGCACTAAGAACACTCTAGAGACTCCCTAGAACATCCCTAAGTACTTGCAAACCATTCCTATAAATAGGAGAGGCCTTAGGACACATAATGCACCTACAATACACTTGAGAATATATTCTTGTAAGAAACACTTGCCATCTTATTCTACAAGCTCAAAATCTGTGTCCTATAGCCATAGCCTCTTAAGCCACCTCATATCAACGTCCATACTAAGTGGTTTGAGAGGTCTAACGCTTGATATAGGATCAAAGCACTATAATCAATTGTTGTTCTTCCTTTCTTCCAATCCCCATTCATAGGTTAAAGATACTTGTGATCCTTGGCAACTCCAAGATTGTGGAGACTGCTTGTTTGAAGCTACTTCTTGGTGGACAAGGCTACTTTAAGAGGTGATTGAGATTACTTCAAGGAAGGCTGCTTCAAGGGAGGTTGGAATTACTTATAAAGGAAGTCTATCTCAAGGTGGTGGAGCTAGTTCTAGGAGGAGAAGGCTTCTCCAAGGGCTTGGAGTTACTTCAAATAATGTTTCTTCAAGGAGGTTGAGGCTACTTCTAGGAGAAGGATACTTCAAGGAAGGTGATTGTATTTTATTGTAACATCCTTGAGAGGTAAATAAAATTAATCACTTTCAAAATCCCTATTGGAGACAATTGGGTAGTGATATGACAACCTTTGAATTAAAAGGTTGGAGCCACTCTAAACACAAGTGTCTTCCTTGTTTCCTCCTCCTTCTTTGGTTGAGTATTTTAATTATCTTTAAATTATCAAAAATCTCTATTCACCCCCTCTAGATCTTTCAGATTGATGCTTCATGGCAATGCCCTATGTCTCCCAAACTATACTTTATAGTTGTAGAGCCAAATGTGTATGACACATATACTAAACGACTTGATAACTCAAATAATGAATGCCTATAGCATTGTCATCTACATCACATAAATGAGAAATGCATCTCTAGAATCCATATGCTGGTTATCTAGACTCTTTTAGTTAATGAAACTATAACGACATGTGAGTCTTATTTATTGGGAAACATGACAAAATCATACTCACTAGATGTAGTGGGAGAGAGACTATTATATTATGGCCCATGCATACTGCTGTATATAGACCTTTTAGAATCAATGCTAAAGGTAGTTACCAATACCTCATTATATTTACTGATGTTATCAGCAAATATGGAAATTTGTATTCAATGAAATATAAGTATAAATCTCTTGAAGTATTCAAGGTGATCATAAATGAAGTATGTAACTAACTTTGTAAAAGTATTGAGACACTTCAATGCGATTGATGTTGAAATATTTTAAAACAAGAGTTTGAGAACCTTCTGGAGAGACCGTGATAGTGTATCACAATGGACTCCACCTAAAACACTACAATGTATCAAAAATAATGAATCACACCTGGTTGGTCATGGTGTGATTATCAATAAATCTAGCAAATCTTCCAATTTCCTTTATGAACATGCTTTAAACTAAAACAATGTATCATCTAAAATGGTTCAAAAGACATCATATGAGATATGGATTGGGAAGTGTGCAAATATGTCTTTTATAATGATTAGGGATGAAATCTTATATAAGAAAATAGTTTCTTGAAAAGCTTTGTCCACGATCACATAAATGTTATTTTGTTAAAATACTACTCTTATCCCAATACAATAACAAAGTTGTTTGTTGACATGGATGGACTGAAGAGGAACTTAGTTCCAAAGGAATCAGTGGGAGTAAAAGTAGAACTTGAAATATTTGAGACAAACAAGAAAACATTAGACTAAAGAGGTACAATAGGAATAAGGAGAATCAAAGAATGTTGTGGAATCAAGTTCCTTATGTAACACACAAAACATGTAGTTCTAGTAGAACAAGCCTTAAGCTTTAAATATTATGACATATTATGGCTCAAAAGGCGGTGAATTGGTGATATATGATGAGTCAACAACCTACCTAGAAGCTATTGAGGGACCAGAATTTGAAGCATGGCTTAAGGTCATAAGATCAAAGATGGAGTTTGGTGCGACCCCGCTAGTGGTGCTTTTACACCCCACAAATTCGGAGTGCACGTGATATGGGATCTTATGCTTTCGAAATTTGTAAGACCTAACTAGCTACCTACGTCTACTCAAACACTACACCCGCAAGCGAACGAGGTCATGTCGTAGTATAGGAAGGCGGTGAGTATAGGGTCGATCTAAGAGATAGGGGGGCACTAGAGTTAGACAGAGTGGGCTTCATTCCTTTTACGGAGCTTAGGGTTTTTGAAAGGTTTGGTTGTTTGGTTATGCTAATGAGCAAGTGTGAAAAATGAAAAAAGAAACTAAACTATCAACGAGCTAAGCTAGCAATCTAGGCTAACAAACTAGCTAGGCTAAGGCAAGAGCAAGCTATTCTAGACTAAATAAGTAATGAGCAATTAAGAGCCTAAGTTAACCACTAATCAAGAGAAAAGACCTAAATTAGCACTAGAAAGCAAAACTTCGAAATTGACTAAGTTAGACTAAAGCAATTGGACTAAACTAGCATTAACAAGCAAACTAAGCAATTAGGGTTTTAAGCAAGGTGATTAAGGTGGGTGGGCTGTTTGGGGAATGTAACTTTGATATTAGTTGGGGGGGGGAGATCATGAAACGTGCATGGTTCTGATTTCATATCTAGATTACCAAACCAAACAATAAGGTCAATGCCATTAGAACATACCCTATACTACTAGTAGAAGACTAGGGTTAAGTGTAATTCTAATGAGATTAACAAAATCTAGGTTTCTAGGGTAAGTGATAGTGAGTAATTGAGGGTTGAGGGTAGAGATGGGAGTAGAGATGAGGGTATTTAACCTCATGCCACTAGCCACTCTAGCCTTTAGAAGTCCCTAGACAATTACATCAATCTCACTTACACTAGCTACTTCGATCTCACACTCATTTGTAGGAGGAGGGATGTGTATGTAGGAACAAAGGGGGATAGCTAGGGATCCACTAATTGGACCTAGGATGCATTCCTAAGATTACAACATACACCCCGATTCCTCCTAGAAACTAAGTGTCATCAAAAACCTCAAAACAAGAAATTCATGCAAGAAACACAAACCACATGCAATAAGATAGGAAAAGAGATAGAAGCAAGAAGTAATCATCATAGATATGAATTAAGTTCATTATAAGAAATTATCCCCCAACATGATATCAAAGTCACATTTAAATCCCAAACAACCCACCATAAGGAGCTTAGCTAGACATGATCAAGAAAACAAGAAAATAAAGGGGGTACAAGAAGTAGGGATTCCATGAAGCTTGATGTGGAAGCCTCCTTCTTCACCTCCAAGCTTGTTGTATACGTCCTCCCTCCTCCAAGCGTGCATGGGTGCATGAAATGGTAGGGGATTATGGATGAAAACCTAGGGAACTAGGTTTCCATGGTGGAATGAGGGTGGAAATGGTGGATGATGGGACCAAAATGCAAGGGGATTGCACAAAGAGCTCAAGGGTGGAGAGTGGAGGCTAAGAATAGCTAGGTAGAGGCTCTCCTAGTGCTGTGGCCACCACCCATGCATATATAGGTGGTGGTGGAGGCACTAGAGTAAATAGGGGTAAGATTGGAAAATCAGTGTGAAAAAGTGAGGTTTTGAGGTGGTAGCACGGACGTGCTGGGCAGCACGACTGTGGTGGGTAGAAGTGAGCACGACCGTGGTGTAGGAGAATGACCATGTTGGTTAAGTGTTAAATCAACATGATGATGGGTGAAAATGAAGGCTGGTAGCACGACCGTTCTGGGCAGCACGGCCGTGTTGGGGACTAGGTAGAATAGCTGTGTTGGGCAACACGGTCGTGGTGGAGGGGTTGTGCGGAGGTCGTTCTCAGCAGCACGCCCATTCTATCTTCATCTTGCACGTCTGTTCTGGGAAGAACGGCCATGGTGGGGTCTTCATGGCACGACCGTGCTGGGTAGTACGGCCGTGGTGGCTGATTTGCTAAACTTCGATATTTTAACATTCAACCTATAACTTTGCTTAATTGCCAGCACGGCCGTTCCATAGTACCATGGCCGTGTTGGGGCCTTCAAAGGCTCAAATAGCCTCAAGATTCATTATCAAGGGACTTATTTGCTTGGAGTTGAAACTTAACCATTGGGGTAGGTTGAGGGAGATCTTGGAGCCTTCTTTGGACCCCTCCATGAGTGGAGGAAGCCTCAGACTCCTTCCTTCTCTCTCTTCCATCCAAATTATGGTCCAAGTAACTAAAAAAAATGCAAAGAATGTCCATAAGTGCATTTGATAGTAAAACACACATTGGGGGTATTAACTTGCAATCTACTTTGTTTAGATGTGATAAATGTATAAAAAGGCACAAGATGGAGCCCTAAAACAAGGCTGCATCACCACCCCAAACTCAAAACACACTTCTCCTCAAGTATGCTACAACTCAATATCTCTCTTTTTGGTTTCTTTTCAACAAAATAAACTGAAAAATGCATAGCAACAGATAATGGTTGAATACATGGTCTTGTGAGTGACTAAGTGCATGTGTTTCACATTTCTCCTTTCCTCTTTCACAAACCATTCATGAATTGAGCACTGAGCATACAAACTTCAAATATAAATCATAGAAACACTGGTTGTCCATATGTCCTCCATGTCATTCTGGGTAAACCGTTTCGTGTTGGTGTTAATCAAAGGTGACTAGGAGTGTTGCTTCACTTTCTTGCATTCACTCTTATTCTTCAAACCACACTAGATGACATGACCCACTTGGCTGTAGAAAGGGTAAAGTGAGCTAGATTTGATGTTTTCTAGCTCAATGGGTATGAAAAAGGAAGAAAGGATTGCGGAAAGATTTGGAGTGCTTTTACACACTCTTCTTTTCTTTATTTGAATGCTCTTAAACATGAGCATCCTTTTAATTTATTTTTGCTTTTCTTTTCTTTTTCTTTGCCCTTGGTGTAGGTAGGGCACAAAGTGGATGGAGTGAAGCGGATAGGTTGAGATGTGGCCACCCCAAACTTTTGTGGGTGGCCACAGCTGATATGTGCACTTTGGCATCTTTTTATGAGGCGGAGAGGTATGAAAGTGGTGAAAGAATGGTCAGATCAAAAGGGGGGTCAGTAGTGTCATCTTCACATAAGATTCCCTGCATGAAAGATTATTCAACACTTCATCAAGTAATATCACACCACATGATAGAATTAACACAATATTCATATTTCTACCAAGTGGTTCCATTGGCTTTAAGATCTTTTAGCTTGCTCAATTCATGATTCAACCAAAACTTTCACATACTTGAGAGATGCGGTACACATGTCAAAAGTCACATGCAAGACCATATATCAACAAGATCTAAGAAACTAGCATGCATTTGTCACAGGGGTAAACATTCCATTTCAAAAATTGGAGATTAAGTCAAAACACACTTTTAGAACAAGAATCATTCAAGTTTGGGAAAAATTGGCCAAAATGGTGCCAATTTGAAGTAAATCACATCTAAACCTACATTAGGAAATTTTAAAACATAAAGCATCAAATCCTAGTTAACATGCATATGAAATTATCAAAAACTAAATGAGAATGCAATGCATGATATGGAATAGGAAAAAGAGCAAAAAATTAAAAAAACAAATACCCAAAAATGCATGAAATTAGACTACATGCTATGCAAGGATGTAAGCAAAAGACAATCTACAGTAGGTGGGTTAAACATCAAACAAACAATGATCATGTGAAGCAGGAAACTATCAAAATAAGTTGAAAACTAAGGGCTTACCACCCTACCACCCCAAACTTTTGAACCATGCTGTCCTCAACATGAAACTAAAGCTTAGGTATGATAGGCTAGAAGTCAAGGTTGTGGTGGTGTGGGGTCCTACGATGGGCCAGACTGTGGAGGAGGTTGCTGGTAGTAATGGCCCCCGTAGTCTGCCTGTGGAGGCGGGTATGTCTCCTGGTAGCCAAAAATTGATCCCCAGAAATCCTCCCCCCATCGGGGGTTTCTTTGTGTCTGCGCATGCTAGTAATGATACATGTGGTTGATTTGGTGATGCATCTACTGCTGATCCAAACACATGTCCTGTTGCATTTTCTAAATCCCCTCCAACTGTGCATGGATGGATGACATATCATATGCATTTGTCGGAGGTGACTGTGCCTCAAAATCTTCCATTCTCGATCTCGTGCGGCATGGTTCCTCAAATGACCGCTGCTGTTCTGGCATGCTTGTTTCCCCCTCTTCATCAGGTAAGGCTACATTTGGTTCTCTGTACCCCTATCTAGTGGTTCTTTCCTCATAACGTGATAACAAATCTAGAAAGTCATCCACATGCCTTGCATCCCTGAGCAGAATGGAGGCATGGCATGGGAGGTCTAAGGTGACACCAGGATAGCCGGGGTTCAGAACATAAATTTTTTTGTCATCCTTAAGGGATATCATCTGGGACCTCACAAGATAGTTTAGGTCCACATATTTGTTTCCATCTACCTTGGTAAGCCCTTCTAGATTGCATCCCACTGCCCTTGCCAGAGTGGTGACAATCCCTCCCATGATGAATGGATTTTTTACTTTTGGATGGAATTGTCTTCAAGTGATCAATCACCATGGCACCAACGTTCACAAACCCCTCGCTTACAAATGTAGCCATAAGAAATAGGTCTTTTTGAGCACTTGATCCTCGATTATCATAGCGATCAAACAAGGTATTTGCCAGCACGTTTTGCAAATATCTCAAGAAAGGGTTGTGGATCTTGCTCGTTTTAGATTTCCCTGAAGAGAAAGTAGATTCGCCTGTTATCGTCTTCCACATCCTGGCATAATTTGCCTTGCCATTCTTGTCAAATCTTCCCTCGTCGAATTTCTTTGCCATTTCTGGGTTGGGGGCAAAGATTGCATTGATATGAGAGGCTTTTAGGATATGTGTTGAGCAGTTTAACTTGAACTTGGTAGCATCATCTCCTTGATATTGAACCTTCTCTAAGGTTGTGAAGAACTCATGAGTAATCTCCAAGTATGTTTCTTCGACCTTAGTTAAAATATTGTACACTCCACAACATTTTAAGTGAGAACCAAAACTAAAGTTGACAGCTATGCCTTCCATTGTGGGCACACATGCATATCTAGTGGCAATCACCCTTCTTGTCATGCATTCGGGGTGAAGGGGTCTCATTGCTTCGTTTCTTGCGATTCCTCTGCCATAAGTGGTTCCTTGTGGTTGCTTTCCTGCCCATGTGTGTCTCTCCTCCTCTAGTCTTGATAGTATATCCACTGGTTCATCCTCCTATTCCTCGCTCTCAGTATCGTCCACTTCTTCTTGATAGGCATGTGACCCCGAACTTGTGTCCAAGTTCAAGGGCACTCTTTCATTTCTCCCACTGGGTCGGGTTGATGATGTTGAATGCCTTGCTCGAGTTGGTTGTGGCGGTAGGCATGAGGATGAAGCTTCATTAGTTTTCTTAGTTCTCCGCTCACGAGTCGGTGCAGTGACTTCAATAGAATCCACAATATTCTCCATCTCTTCTTCTTCTTCCTCCTCCTCTTCCCCAGGGTTGCTGTAGCTTGGATCCGAGAAGTGCTCACTGGAGGGAGAGTGGAGTAGAGAGGTGCTCATTGACATCGATCGGCCAAAGGAACGTGAAATTGAGCTGGACGACGAGGAAGCACTGCCAGACTGCTGTGAACCAGCTACTCGTTTGGATCTTCTTTTGCCATCAGTGAGGATGCTTGTAGTCTTCTCTACTCCTTTCTTGATGACTTTGTCGATGCCCTTCATGATTGCAAAGTTCTTTGACGAAAAATGAAGCTAGCACTGGAAAAACGCAGCTTCGGACTGATGGGGTGGAAATTGCTTGTAGCTGGAGAAATCGGTGGTGGTGAATGGTGGGAATCGAAGCTAGAGGTTAGGGAAAGTGATTAGGGACCACAAATCCATAGTTTGGGAGCAAGAGGGAGTGATTTGGGGGTGTAGGGAACTCGCCCTAGCCGCCTGGAGTTGTGTCACGACCGTTGTAGTTTGCAAAGATGAACTAGGGGTCGTGCTGGGTCAGGTTGAATCAGGCTAGATAATTGGGTTTTTTGGGTCAACACGACCATTCTGGCCAGCACGACCGTGCTGGCGGTGAGCTGGCACGACCATTCTGGTCAGCACGGTCGTGCTGCCAGCGGCTAAAATTCTTCAAACAACCTGTTGTTTTTGACTTTACCAGCATGGACGTTCTATGCTAGCACGGCCGTTCCATGCTAGCACGGCCGTTTTGTGCCAGCATGGCGGTTCTGGCTTGGTTCCAACACATTCGTTCTGAGAAGCATGGCCGTGCTGTCCTCTGTCAATTCAAAAACTCCAGATTTCATCCAAACTTTTCGAAACTCATCATTTAATCCTCATGAATGATTTTTCTTGGCAAAATATCCACCACCTTGATTGACTGTGCCTCAATCTTTAGCTTGAACCTGTACGACCTGTCATTCCATCAAAACTAAAAACAAAACTATCAAGCACAAATGTGCGTGTGTGTTTTTGTGTAAAACAAAAGAAAGTATCAAAAAGGAGAAGGTTTGAGAATCTCAAACCACGTGGGTTGCCTCCCACTAGTGCTAAATTTTACACCTTCAGCCGGGCTTATTGACTGTAGATCTCTGTCACTTCTTTGGAACCTTCAATAGATCCTTGTATTAGATTCCTTTCTCATATTCATCCAAGCACTCTTCTTCATCCGATTGTTCCTCCACAAGCATGACGGTATCAAAACTTTGATTTCCCTTGTCCGGGCCGACTTCAACAACGGATTTCAACCTTTACCCATTGACGACAAATTCCTTCGCACCTTCTTTCTCACAAATGACCATGGCCCCTGATGGGTATACGTTCTTGACAAGATAGGGTCCTTCCCATCTAGACTGGAGTTTTTTGAGAAAGAACTTCATTCTCGAGTTGTATAGCCATACCCATTTTCTGGTCTCAAAGTCCTTCTTCCTAATCATCGTGTCATGGAGGAACTTTGTTCTCTCCTTGTAACTCTTCAACATCTCATACGCCTCATGGCGCATTTCTTCTAGCTCGGAGAGTTGGAATTTTCTCTTCATTGCTGCATTCTCTTTATCAAAGTTCTAATTCTTCAAAGCCCACAATGCCTTATGTTACATCTCTACCGGTAAGTGGCAGCTTTTTCCATAGATGAGCTTGAAGGGTGTGGTGCCAATTAGGGCTTTGTAAGCAGTTCAGTACACCCATAAAGCTTCATTGAGGTGGAGTGACCAATCCTTATGGTCCGGTCTCATCGTTTTCTCCAAAATGAGCTTGATCTCCCGATTGGCCAGCTCGACTTGGCCACTGGTTTGCGGATGATATGGAGTGGCTACTCTATGGTTCGCTCCATGTTTTTTAAGCAATCCCTCAAAGGTGCGGTGGATGAAGTGACTTCCCCCATCACTTATCATTGCTCTTCGAATGCCAAACCGACTGAAGATGTTTGATTTTACAAAGTCACAAACCTCCTTGTGGTAATTGGTTTGGGTGGCAATGGCTTCTATCCACTTTGACACATAATCCACGACGAACAAAATGTAAACATATCCAAAAGAGGGTGGGAAAGGACCCATGAAGTCAATCCCCCATACATCAAACTCCTCCACCACTAGAATGGGTGATAGAGGCATCATGTCTCTCTTTGAGATAGTGCCCACTTTTTGGCACGTCAAGCAGCTTTTGCAAAATTCGTGTGAATCTTTAAACAACGAGGGCCAATAAAAACCACATTGAAGAACTTTTGCAGCTGTGCATTTTCCTCTAAAGTGTCCTCCACATATCCCACAATGGCACATGGAGATGACATCTTTTTGTTCCACTCCAGGCACACATCTTCTTACAAGATGGTCGGGGCAATATTTGAAAAGGTGAGGATCATCCCAAGCATAATTCTTCACCATGGCAAATAGTCTTTTGCTCTCCTCCCTTGTCCACATGCTTGGTATCCTTCCACTAGCCAAGAAATTGGCTATGTTTCGATACCATGTCCTTGAGAAGATGAGAGGAGGAAGAGTTGTTCATGCGGCATGATTTCTTTGATTAACCTTGTCTTGTCAAAAGGGTGATCAATCCGGGAGAGATGATCGGCTGCGCCATTTTCTACTCCCTTCTTGTCCACTATCTCTATATCAAACTCTTGCAGCAATAGAATCCATATTATCAACCTCGACTTTGAATCCTTCTTAGACATGAGATACTTTAACGCAACATGATCCATGTAAATCACAACTCTATTTTGCAGAAGATAGGAGTGGAATTTGTCTAGAGCAAAGATGACATCGAGTAACTCTTTCTCGGTAGTGGTGTAATTTCTTTGCGCTTCATCAAGAGTTTTACTCGCGTAGTAGATAGCGTGAGGAATCCGACCAATCCTTTGACCCAGCACAACCCCCACTGCCATGTTAGATGCGTCAGTCATTATCTCAAATGGCAAAGAGAAATCGGGGGGCTGCATGATCGGAGCAGAAATGAGTTTTTCTTTCAAGTGATTAAAAGCTTCAATGAACTTGTCATCAAAGTGAAACTTTACATATTTTTAAAGAAGGTGACACAAGGGCCTTCAGATCTTGTTGAAATCTTTAATAATGCGGCGATATAAACCAGCATGTCCCAAGAAAGATCGGACATGTCTTACGGTGGAAGGAATGGAGAGGGTAGAAATGAGTCCCACTTTGGCCTTGTCAACTTCAATTTCATCTTTAGAAACCCAGTGGTCTAGAACAATGCCTTCGGGCACCATGAAGTGGCTTTTCTCCCAAGATAAAACTACTCATACTTTGACACATTATTCGAGGACAACAACTAAATGTATCATGCACTCATCAAACGTCTTTCCAAAAACCAAGAAGTCATCCATGAATACTTCCAAGAAGGATATCCGTGAAGATCGAGGTCACACACCTCTGAAAAGTAGACAGAGCATTACATAACCCAAACGACATTCTCCGGTAAGAAAAGGTGCCACTCGGGCAAGTGAATGTCGTATGCTCTTGATCTACAGGATGCACGACAATTTGGAAATACCCACGATATCCATCAAGGAAATAATAGAAGCTCTGTCCTGCTAGTCTCTCTAGAATTTGATCAAGGAATGGGAGGGGTAGTGGTCCTTCTTTGTCTTCTCATTGAGTTTTCGATAGTCCACACACATCCTCCATTTAGATTGTTCTCTCACTGGCATTAGCTCTCCATCTGCATTCTCAGCAACGGTGATGCACCCTTCTTGGGTACTACTTGGATGGGCCTCACCCAAGTACTACCAGAAATAGGATAGATGATCCCAGCATCAAGCAGTTTTACTACTTCTTGAGTCACTACTTCTTTCAACTTCAGATTCAAGTACCTTTGCATTTGGCAGGTTGGCCTTGCATCCTCCTCAAGGTAGATTCTATGCACGTAGATGGAGGGGTCAATACCCCTCAAGTCGACAATAGACCATCCAATAGATTGAATGTTCTTCTTCAAAACTTTCATTAAAGCCTCCTCTTGTTCCGATGAGATTATAGACGAAATGATCACCGGGTGGGTGTCATTCTCCCCTAGAAAAGCATATTTCAAACCTTCGGGAAGTGATTTCAGCTCAAGAGTAGGGGGTTATTCAAGGGAGTTCTTTAATGGTTCAGAGATGGAAGGGAGATCCTCGCTCTCAACCACTAAGGCTAGCTCATTCTCTTCATCATATTCCTCATCATCATCAGGAAACTCAACTATCAGTTCTAGTCCTCTACCTTGAGTGGCAGTTTGGATATACAAGGGTAGGCATTCCTCCACAATCTCATCTTGACACTCGATGAGATAGTAATCTTCTTCTATCACCCCTATCACTTCGACTGCCGCTGACGATTTGAAGATGTTTAACCGGATTTTCATGTGCATGAACGTCACATACATTGTACCGGTTCTAACATGGATAACTACATCAACTGTGGCTAGGAAGGGTCTCCCTAAGATGATAGGAACCTTCCTCATGTCTTTCTCCATATCCAAGACAATGAAATCAATAGGAAAGAAAGCAGATGTCTCATCATCTAGTCTCACAAGCACATCATCAACACACCCTCTAGGCATCTTTACCGACCTGTCAGCTAACTCCAAAGTGCAATGGGACAGACCCAACTGTCCCATCTGTTATTCTGCAAAAACATCATACGACATGAGGTTCACACTAGAACCCACGTCTAAGAGAGCTTGGTCTATGCGGTGCGCCCCAATGTATCATGATATGATAGGAGCACTGGGATCCTTCCTCTTTCTTGGAATGGTGTGCTGTAGAATCGAGCTCACTTGCTCGGTCAATTTCACTTTCTTCGGGGTTCTTCCCGTAGTTCTTATTTTGAAAGTACAAAGACCCTTCAAGAACTTAGCATATGAGGGTATATTCTTGACTGCATCAAGCAATGGAATGTTGATTTTTACTTGCTTGAAGGTTTCAAGAATGTCCTCAGTGTGCTTCTTTCTTATTTTCTCAATTGATGGCTCCTTAAGAACCTTGGGAAATGGAGGGAGTTGGGACCCCATACGGTCCATATCAATAGTATCATCAACTGAAATTGCAGGAATCACAATATCAACACTCGGTATCACAGTATCAACGCTCGATATCATAGTGTCAACACTGCCTCTTGTCACAGTATCAACACTGCCTCTTGTCATGGTATCAACACTGCCTCTTTTCATGGTATCAACACTGCCTCTTGTCATGGTATCAACACTGCCGCTTGTCATGGTATCAACACTGCCTCTTGTCATGGTATCAACACTGCCTCTTGTCATAGTATCAACACTCGATATCACGGTATCAGCTCTCAGTATCATGGTATCCTCAACCTGTATCTCAGTATCAACCTTCTTAGCCCCGATATCATCTCTATCAACAACAACTATATCACGAGGGTGCTCCAAAGTCCGTCCACTCCTCAATGTAGTCATCGCCTTCACATACTCATGGGTAGTAGAAGAAGAGGCTTGTGGAGGTGGTAATGGTTGTTGAGGTGGTGGAGGTCTTTGATGAGGTGAATTGGGATTTTGGAGAATGAATTGGGGTTGCGGTTGTGGTGGTAGCTGTTGTTGTTGTGGATGGGGGTGATATTGTGGAGGTGGTTGTTGGTATGTATGAGGTGGAGGCAGAGCATACTAATAGTTGAGAGGTGCTTGAAGAGGCGGTGGTGCATAAGGGTTCGGTGGTGCTTGGTATTGTAGCGGAGCATATGTTCTTGAAGTGCTCCCTTGGAAGGCACTGTCATTGTTCGGATTGGGCATCAGTTGAGAAGGTAGTCTTCCTTCCTCCCTCCTTGCAAGGGAGAGGGAAATCTGATCCAACCTTTGCTCAAGGCGGTGAATGGACTTCCCATGCGAGTTCACATCCTTTTTCACTTCATCTAGGCTTCTTAGCCTTCCCAGCACTTCGTCTTCAAACTTTGAATTGTAACGTGGCTTTTGTTGCCCTTGTCCTGGTCCATCCTCATTTTGCTGTTTCCAAGAGAAGTTCGGATGGTTTCTCCACTCAGGAGTGTAGGAGTTGGACATAGGGCCTTGGATGTTGTGGCCACTAAAAGAGTGTAGACCATTTACTTCCTCATCTATAGTGTCAACTGCCATTGTGGGTTGGCTAGAAGAGCCACCAACTTGATTTTGCATCATCTTCTTCATGTCGGACATCAACTTCATCATGTCCAGGTTAGTAGCGTTACGAGTCAGAGCTGCAGAGGAAGGTGGAGGAGTGTAGCTCTGGCCGACATGCCCCCTTTAGTAGAAGCGTGGTGGGGAGAATTTTCAGCAAGGTGTTGAAACAATGGCCATGATTCTTCGGGTGGATTTGCCATGAAAGTGCCCCCGCATGAAGAGTCCACATTGTTTTGTCTTTTCTCTTTAAGCTTGGTGTAGAATGCTTGAACGAGCTACCAAAAAGGTACCTCATGGTGAGGGTAGTCATGGAGCAACTTCTGGAATCTCTCCCATGCCTCGTGGAAGGGCTTGTTTACCTTCTGAGCAAACTACGTGATGCACCTCCTCATGTAAGACAACTTAGCGATGGGGAAGAACTTCTTGAGGAACTCATTTTTGACGTTGTTCCATGAGACCAACTCCGGCTTGGAAACGTACCACTCTTTATCCTTCTCTTTGAGGGAGAAAGGAAAGAGTGTCCTTCTAATGGAATCGTCAGTGGCGGTGGGAGTGCGGAAGGTTGAACACGTCTTAAGGAACGCATCAATGTGGTTGTAGGGGTTTTCATTCTCCATCTCGAAGTAGATAGGGAGGAGTCCCAGAAGTGCAGGCAGAATGGAGAATTCTTGACCGAGCATCTGTTCAACCAAGGTGGCGATGGGGGAGTTGTAGTTCCCCGACGTGAAGTACTCGTGGAGCGGGTGATGAGGCGGTGGAGGTGGCTGAGCATTCGGTTGTGGGTTGTTTTCAGCCATCTCGGCTTCTCTATGTTGGTTGCGGCGAGCTTGACGCCTCCTTCTACCAATCTCGGGGTCGTATACCACCAAGTCGATGCAAGTAAAATGCGTGCTACGCATGCACAACTTTCACCTACGCAAGGCACAAACAAACAACAAGAAACCAAGTTAGCAAACCAAGACGCAAAAGTAACACAAAGAATAAATAATAGCAATGGTGAGGGTAAAAGGAAGGGCTAAGCTACACTATCTAACTAGGTCGTACACCTCTATCCCCGGCAACGGTGCCAGAAAGCTTGGTGCGGCCCCGCTAGTGGTGCTTTTACACCCCACAAGGTCAGAACGCATGGGATATGAGATCTTATGCTTTCGAAATTTGTAAGACCTAACTAGCTACCTATTTCTACTCAAATACTACACCCGCAAGTGAATGGGGTCGTGTCATAGTATAGGAAGGCGGCGAGTATAGGGTCAATCCACAAAGATAGAGGGGGCCCTAGAGTTAGACAGAGTGGGCTTCATACCTTTTTCAGAGCTTAGGGTTTTAGGGTTTTTGAAAGGTTTGGTTGTTTGGTTATGCTAATGAGCAAGTGTGAAAAACAAAAAAAGAAACTAAACTATCAACGAGCTAAGCTAGCAATCTTGGCTAACAAACTAGCTACGCTAAGGCAAGAGCAATCTATTCTAGACTAAATAAGTAATGAGCAATTAAGAGCCTAAGTTAACCACTAATCAACAACAAAGACCTAAATTAGCACTAGAAAGAAAAACTGTGCAATTGACTAAGTTAGACTAAAGCAATTGGACTAAACTAGCATTAAAAAGCAAACTAAGCAATTAGGGTTTTAAGCAAAGTGATTAAGGTGGGTGGGCTGTTTGGGGAATGTAACTTTTATATTAGTTGTGGGGGAGTCATTAAACGTGCATGGTTCTCATTTCATATCTAGATTACCAAACCAAACAATAAGGTCAATGCCATTAGAACACTCCCTGTACTATTAGTAGAAGACTAGGGTTAGGTGTAATTCTAATGAGATTAACCAAATCTAGGTTTCTAGGGTAAGTGATAGTGATTAATTGAGGGTTGAGGGTAGAGATGGGAGTAGAGATGAGGGTATTTAACCTCATGCCACTAGCCACTCTAGCCTTTAGAGGGCTCTAGCCAATTACATCAATCTCACTTACACTAGCTACTTAGATCTCACACTCATTTGTAGGAGGAGGGATGTGTATGTAGGAACAAAGGGGGCTAGCTAGGGATCCACTAATTGGACCTAGGATCCATTCCTAAGATTGCCACATACACCCCAATTCCTCCTAGAAACTAAGTGTCGTCAAAAACCTCAAAACAAGCAATTCATACAAGAAGCACAAACCACATGCAATAAGATAGGAAAAGAGATAGAAGCAAGAAGTAATAATCATAGATATGAATTAAGTTCATTACAAGAAATTATCCCACAACATGGTATCAAAGTTACATTTAAATCCCAAACAGCCCACCACAAGGGGCTTAGCTAGACATGATCGAGAAAACAAGAAAAGAAAGGGGTAGAAGAAGTAGGGACTCCATGAAGCTTGATGTGGAAGACTCCTTCTTCACCTCCAAGCTTGATTTACACATCCTCCCTCCTCCAAGGGTGCAGGGGTGCATGAAATGGTAGAGGATTATGGATGAAAACCTAGGGAACTAGGTTTCCATGGTGGAATGAGGGTGGAAATGGTGGATGATGGGCCCAAAATGCAAGGGGATTGCACAAAGAGCTCAAGGGTGGAGAGTGGAGGCTAAGAACAACTAGGTAGAGGCTCTCCTAGTGCTATGGCTGCCACCCATGCATATATAGGTGGTGGTGGAGGCACTAGGGTAAGTAGGGGTAAGATTGGAAAATTAGTGTGAAAAAGTTAGGTTTTGAGGTGGTAGCATGACCGTGGTGGGTAGAAGTGAGCACGGCCGTGGTGGAGGAGAATGGCCATGTTGGTTAAGTGTTAAATCAACAGCATGATGGGTGAAAATGAAGGCTGGTAGCACATCTGTGCTGGGAAGCATGACCGTGTTGGGGACTAGGTAGAACGGCCATGCTGGGCGGCACGGATGTGGTGGAGGGGTTGTGAGGATGTCGTTCTCAGCAACACACCCGTTCTATCTTCATCTTGCATGGCCGTTCTTGGAAGAACAACCGTGGTGGGGTCTTCATGGCACGACCGTGCTGGGTAGCACGACCGTGGTGGCTGATTTGTTGAACTTTGATATTTTAACATTCAACTTGTAACTTTGCTTAATTGCCAGCACGGCCGTTCCATTGTACCACGGCCGTGCTGGGGCCTTCAAAGGCTCAAATAGCCTCAAACTTCATTATCAATGGACTTCTTTGCTTGGAGTTGAAACTTAACCATTGGGGTAGGTTGAGGGAGCACTTGGGGCCTTCTTTGGACCCCTCCATGAGTGGAGGAAGCCTCAGACTCCTTCCTTCTCTCTCTTCCATCCAAAGTATGGTCCAAGTACTTGAAAACAATGCAAAGAATGTCCATAAGTGCATTTGACAGTAAAACACACATTGGGGGTATTAACTTGCAATCTACTTTGTTTAGATGTGATAAATGTACAAAAAGGCATAGGATGGAGCCCTAAAATAGGGTTGCATCTGAGTTCATGTAAACGAATAAGGTATGACCTTGGTGGATCCACCTGAAGGGGTAAAACCCATAGGGTGCAATTGGGTCTTTAGGAAGAAGACCCACATGGAAGGGTAGATTGGTTGCAAAGAGTTTTAAACAAGTTTGAGGTGTTGAACAAGATGAAATCTTTCACCAGTTATCATGATTAAATCCACCATGATCATTCTTGTTGTTTTAGTTTGTTTTGACTAATGAGATTTGGCATATGTATGTTAAAAACACATTCCTTAATTGGAATAATTATGAAGATGTGTACGTGACATAAACTAAATGTTTTATGAATATGTTAATTCAAATAAACTCTATAAGTTACAAAGGTCAATTTTTGGATTGAAGCAAGCATCTCAGAGATAGAATATTCTATTTGACAAGACAATCAAAGAGTTTGACTTGAGTCATAATGAAGATGGAATCTATGATTACAAAAGATTTTGTGGCAGTGTATTTATATTCCACTTCATGATGGGGAATAATGTCCTGCAAATGTTAAAACCTGGCTAGGAAGCACCTTCTCCCTGAAGGATTTAGGGGAAGCATCCTATGTGATAGGAATTGAGATCTATAGAGATAGATATAGAAAGCTTGTTGACCTAAGTGAGAGCACATATATTTGCAAGATGTTGAAGGGGTTCAACATGTAAGACTCAATGAGAGAATATTTATCCATGTTACATGGAGAAGTCACTCAAAATCCCAATTCTTGTTAAGAATGGGAGAGCATGAGTGATATTCCATATGCATTCACAATTAGATCTATCATGTATGCAATATCATGTACTCATCCCGTTATCTCGTATGTATTAGACATGACAAAAGGATATATACCCATCTACCAATCATATATGTATTGGACATGATGAGTGGGTATTTGTCATATCCTAGTAAGGTCACTAGAATGCCACAAGAACATCCTTAAGTACTGGATAAGAACTAGAAGGATTGGTTCCTTGAGTATGGTAATAAGGAAGAGTTGGGTGTAAAGGGTTTCACTGATACAATCTTCTGAAATGACAAATAAGATTATTTCCACAATATGAATTTATGTTTGACCCTAAATGAGAATTGTGAGCTAAAAAGGATTCTGAGCTAGAGATAGTTATTAGAATATACAAATAGAATTCGAGTATCAATGTGTTATGAGAATAACAAAAGATATTGTATGAATCTAGAAGTTCATATAGATGAACTTGTGGGAGGTTCCAATCATTGGTGACACAATAGAAATATTGTGACAACAATGGAGATATTGGTTAGGAAAGGAATACCAGATAGCATACTACAAAACTTCCATATCATATGAGATATCATATAGAGAGGGGATGTGGAACTTGCAAAATACCAACTAGCAGCAAATGTTTCTAACCCGCTATAAGCAATTGCACAACAGAAACATAATGTACATGTTAAGATCACTTGGAAAAAGATTCATGGGTGATTGACTCTAAGTGCAAGTGGGATTCTGTTGGTATGTATTCCTAGAGTGACAATCATATGATGATTGGAATGTGGCATTAGATACCTGTTGATAAAAATAAAGGTAATTCTCTCTATTATGATTGTCCTAGCATGAGATGATGACATAAAGATAGTAAATGTCTTAAGAATGATGTTACTCAATGACATATGTTTTGCGGTTGAGGACTTGAATGGTGAGATCATATGTATGATAAGAGTACATACATTCTTGTTATGTCCCTAGTCGGTTATTACTATGAAAGAAAAGTAGATAACAATAATACATAAGAGTAGAGTGTGTGTTGATTGATGACAGAATCTCATTAGTCATGATACATGATATCAATTCAAGCACACAGGTATATGTTGAAGAATAATGTATCACACAAACCCACTATGAGAGTGATACATGGATGTCATGGATTGGTAGTCAAAATCATCTCTCATAGTGATAGTGATAATTGTGGTTCTTCGACCAGAAGTCACTACACTCATCACAAGTAGTTCGGTGTACTGAGTCATCATCCAACGTAACTTTAAATAAGGGTTTCCATAAAGGTGATGCTCATGTGTATTATGACACGTGGGGATTGAGTGTGAATGATGTAGATGGGATTTGTCCCTCCAACATGAGATTGCTATCTAGGGCCTCTTGATAAGAAAGACTGAGAAATGTATGGCCATACTCATGTGATTTGATGTGTCATATGTGAACTCACATGAATCTCAAAAAATCTACTCTAGTTCAAGGAACATCAATTGAACGTTGAAGAGGATGGTGATTGCATGCCTCAAGTTCAATCTGGATATCAGAGATAAAGGAACTATACAATTATGGTAACACTAATCATGCATTGTAGGTTAGAGTTGTTCTTTAACTTTCAAAACTACTTGGGTAGCAATGATGTGCTGCTAGACACCGCTCATTGCTTGTGATATCATAAGATGGTTATGTACATTCATTGTTAATGTAATTTGGGACCTATAGGGTCACACACATATGATACAGTTGGAAGAGGAGTATATTCATGAATGATGTTTAATTTGATTACTAGAAGTTTTTAGGTATTCAATTAAACAACTAAGGTTCAAAGTTTATTGACTAGACTTAGATTTGACCAGTTCAAGTGTTAAACCAATGGGTTGGAGTCTTAGGTCAATTGGTATCAATATTGGTTCAACTCTGCCTTAATTGGACATGCGAAACGACCATTTCACTTGTGAAATTACCATTTCACTAAGTGAAACAACTGTTTCACTATGTGAACCGACCGGTTCACCTTCTATGTCACCCAGTTCAGTGGCCCATTCGATTGGAACACGAATTGATGTTGATGTCATATTTAGCATTAATCGTGCATTGTTTATCAATTTTATTCAGAATAGGAAGCTACATGAAACGATCCGTTCACCTAGAGAACCAATCGGTTCACACACCAACTAACTAATTGGGCATGCGAATAACCAGTTCCCCTTCTGAAGTTTCCAAAAAATGTGTGAATTTAGTTCCTTTGACTCCCAAACAAATTGGGAACCCTAACCCTAGCCTCTTTGATAAATAGAGGGGTACTGGGGGCTTCCCATACACAAAAAATAGCTCTGACAATTTTTCTCCTCTTTGGTTGTGGTAACCAATAAAGAGCCCAAGCAAGCTCTACCTGAAAAGGGTGGGATAGGATGGGAAAGACAATTGTGGGAGACCAAATTGGTTCTTGTACATTGACGTTCGAAAGGGACAACCTTCCTATTGACTCTGGTAGAACAACATAGAGTTCCTAATGATCTCTGTGGAGTACTCTAGAGGCGGGGGCTATTGTCTATCTCTAGGAGAACACTTTCCACCTCCGTACAATGGTTCCATACCATGAGGCAGCTACTAATGATTGTTCCAGTGTCGTTGAAGAAGAAACAAACTACTTCCTGAATAAGAAGCACATTATTGCTTGGAGAAAAAGCAAGATACTGGATCATAAGTTGTTTCCAGACTTTCTCCAGGACCATGTATAACTCATGTTATGTAAAGATGTGAGGTCACCTCCTTACTAAATTTGGAAGGAAATACAAAACATCCATCTTTTCACAAAGATAATAGATATTGAGGGATGCATGAATAATATTCCAAGTAAATAAGCATGCACCATATACATATAAAGTGTCAATAGTAGCCGAAAGGAAAAGAATCTAAATCTATTACATGGCCTTCATAATTTTTCACTACATAAGTTTTTAGATGAAAAAGATGAGAAAACAAAGGATCTAGCTTTAGCAACCTAGGCACCCTTCTAGCAAGTCTTGAATCTACTCATGGTCCTAGTTTCCTTGATCTTGTTCAACAGCTTGTATAAAATTTGGGTGGTTAGGAAATCACCCAGAAAGAGGGAAAGAAAACAAGGTATGTGTCAATAATTTGAACAATAAAAAAAGAAAGCAAATGACACGGAAGTAAAGGCTATAATTTCATCAATATATGAAGAGATCAAGAGTATGATGCATAATCAAAATAGATGCTTGCCATAATAGTAAAATAGTAAAGGAATTGCATGCATGATTAATATTGACTACATTAACTAAGTAGGGTTGAGGAATCTACCAGACTCCAACCTATAGGTGAGGGGAGAAATAACTCATTCCCAATCACCTACAAATATATATGGGGGGAATAACACATTCCCTAGGGTGAAATAACACGCCCTATCTATGGGTAGTTGTACGTAAGTACCACTACATTATCTAAATAGTTTAATAAAATCAACATGATAAGAGAAACTATGGCAAGTAAATGCATCATATGTTTGAAACATGGCAATGGGTTACAAGACCCAATAAATATAATATCCATACAAATTTTTGAGGCAATTTAGAAAAAGAGTCATAAATTGAGAGAATAAGATTCATATAGTGCCTCATTAGAGAATACATCATTTGGTTTGCAAATATTCCAACATAGGTTGTAAGAATTCAGATACCTCTTTACTGTGTTCAAGTACGAAGTTCCACTGCTTTTAGATGTTCCAAGTTCAACTTTGGCGTATTTGATTTTATTAACATTCATTAGTGTACATATCATACGTTGTTCCATAGAAACCCTAAGATTGGACCTTTTTCATAAATCTTAGGTTTAGACTCTAAAAATATCACCATTGGACTAATTAGGTTCTCCTGATCAAGAAAGCATATCTTTATGTCAATTTTGGAGTTATGGTGACTAAGTTGTAATTTTTGTGGATTTTATGTATTAAAATCATATTCAAAAAACCACCTTTCGAGAAAACTTGAAGTCAGACCTAGAAAGCATTTTTATTAGATAGACCTTAACTTTTGCATTCCAAACCATAATTTTTTTATCAATTTTGGACGAGCAGTTTAAAAGATATGAATTTTCCAATTCTGACCAACCAAAAAATGACATGTCACCAATTTAGTTGCAAGCAACGGAGAGAGAGAGGGAGAGGAGTCGGTCCACGACTTGCCCCCCCAACCTGTCCTAGGTCATCCTTTACCTTAGTAAGGATGTACCAATCATTTCAAGTTCATCTAGAGCTAGTAACACAGTATAGAAAAACAAAGAAATGAAACCCTAAACAAGGACATCATCTAAAGGTGGAGATCATCATTTAAGCAAAAGAATATGAACTAACAAGCTTATAATAAGAAATAAACGTGGGGAAAGTTATATTACTTGCATCTAGGAAGAAGATAAGATCCCAATCAGCAGAAAACTCAAGCAAGATGGGTTGGTATCTCCAAGAACAAGCTCCAAACTCGGTCAAGAATCACCTTCTTCTCAAGGATACAAATCCTAAGCAAGAGGACCATGGAAAGAAGAGGTTTTGAGCTTTAGGTGGAGTTATTCCATGGAAGAATAGGGTTCTAACCTAAGAGGAAGGTGGAAGGAAGAAGAAAAGCATGGAAAATAGAGAAGGGGAGGAAACCTACTTGCCTTGGTCGGAAACGCCAAATGGTGACTTTAGAAACCCTAGATGAGCTTAGATGAAATCCTAGAAGACCTTCTTCACCAAGATGGCATCTTCTTCTACCTTGGTACAAATCCTACATGGACAAATAGAGAGAAGACGAAGTTCTAAGTAGGAGGGAGGTGATATGGAACAAATATCTCGGTTGAGAGGTAAGGAACGAGTATGTATAAGATTTATGGTTAAGGAAGAAGCAAATCATTAGGTGTCCAAGCTACTTTCCATGTATCCATGTCTATGGCTGCCCATGGTCATGCAAGACTATATGGATAAGAAAGAAACAATGTGTGAGGTGTCAAGTTACTTTACATATGTCCATGGCTAAGGGTGCCCATGGACATGCAAGCCTTTATGGATAAGGCAGGAGTCAAGCATGAGGTGTCCATGGAGCTTTCCATGTATCCATAGCCTAGAGCTTCTATGGCCATGCAAGCAACTATTCCAAATATCCTAGAAACTTCTTAGCCATCATTTTTCAGTTCTCCAGGCCCACCACCAACCTCCAAATAAAGAAACCACCCCATTGGTTGATAACTCCTAAAGATAAGCTCATCAATAATGGGAGAAATCCCTAAAATGCCCTTGAAGAGAAACACCTCCAAATCAAGATACAAATAGGATCCCCATGGCCCAAAAAGATCTATAATGATAAGTAAATATGTAAGGATC
Source organism: Alisma plantago-aquatica (assembly GCA_963693085.1). Taxonomy (NCBI): domain Eukaryota; kingdom Viridiplantae; phylum Streptophyta; class Magnoliopsida; order Alismatales; family Alismataceae; genus Alisma; species Alisma plantago-aquatica. Next base: position 502,234,080 of record OY856413.1, read on the forward strand.
ATAATGCATATGACAATTTCCAAAGAAAACCTCCCAATTGGGTAAATTGCAAAAAAGTCCAAAATGTGCATAAAAATTACACAATTTGCACAAACAACATCCAAATTGGACTAAACTTGAAACTTAAGCTTGTCCCATGATTTTAAAACACATAAAAAGGTTTGATTCAGGTTTATCGCACTCAATTCTTTTAATTAAGCTTGCTCAACACATTAAGCTAGGTTTGGAGCCTTACACTTCTTGAACAAATTTATTTACCATTGTTCCACTTAAGTGGTGATTTTACATTTTAAATCCTTAAATAAACTTTCACTGAGGTATTTGTGCATAAATGCTTCAATTGGTATAACTATTGAAGAAATATTCACCAAACACTATAAATTCCACTAATTTATCAACAAGGACATAAAGGAAAAAAATGAGAAGAAAACTTAGGGAAAAGGGTTACATGGATATTACATTCAAAATTTAGTATGTTACATGTTACTTTCCTTCCTAGATACATTGTTGTTAATGCGATCTTGTTGTTAAGGGGAATCACATTTTTTTTCCACTACCTTATTTCTCGCCCCGATTTCCTTACAAAAGGTATATGTGAAAAATGGGTGGAATGTGGAATGGATCTCATCATTAGCCAAAGAATTTTCACTAAATAATGAATTTATACTGAGTGAGAAAAATGGGGTGTTAAAAATTTGCCCCTCTTAAGGAAAAGTTCGAGATAAGAGTGAGAATTGCATGCTTTAGCCAAATCTGACCCCCATTTTTTGTCACAAAAGGACAAAAAGGTTGGACTCGTGATGGATGTTCTGACAAACCTTGTGTAGGAAAAAATGAGTGTGATGTCCTTGACTTATAAAGCTAAAATAGTAAGGAAAAGTGGAAATATATGACTTCTCTAGAGTAAGGGAAACCTATCACTTATACAATTTCTTATGTCTGACCAATCATTCATTCCCCTAGAATTCTATTGAGCCTTAAGAAGTTATATACCACGAAAATTACTATTACCATCACTTTATTCCTCAAACCAGTGCATGTCTGGTTCTTCCACTAACACTTTCCTTAGTGAGAAAATGGTGAATGTGAAAAAGTGAATGTTGGTTATGATTTGTCAAACACTTTAAAGATCAGAAGTCTATGATCATTGAAAAATAGTGGCAAATACTCTATTTGAAAAATAGATCTTGAGGAAAAAGAGTAGTCATCCTTCTTCCTACACATTTTTTTTGAGTGGGCCAATTTAAAGACACGACCAAAACTCTTAAAAGGAACAATATGAAGATTTTTACTATCAAAATAGGGCTTGGATTGTTAAGATTGGTGATTGATTTTTAGACAAGATTTTTAGATTTAAGGTGACCTTCCGTGTTAGCAATTGTATAGGTTAGCTGTCTGTCTAATTGTGGCATTTGAGATTGAGATAAGAGTGGACGTTCTTGACACTAACCACCAAAAGTAATCACTACAACGTGTTCCCCCAATGTTTCACCTTCTTGCCTCTAAAGCACCGACAATCGATGATTCTTGACTTTCTAGTTCTCAGTTTTGGAAATCAAAGATTTGAGCCATAAATCAAGGTCATGAGGTTCATTTTTAAGTCATGATCCATGACTGTTGAAAGATATGTGCGTAAAGGAAAAGTGGATAACCCTGATCATGTTTATTTTGAAGGGTAATCTGGATTCTGGTAATAGGTTGTGAGTAGGGACCTCTGGAAGATTTAGGAAATGAAGCTTCAAGCTGATTCAGATTGAGGTCGTTATTCAGGACCCAATATTGGAAGAAGTGTTTAAGGATTTTGGTCCAGCTTTAGGTCTTATTCCAGGACCCTTGATTGAAAAAAGTAAAAAAGAAGAGAGGATCGTATTCAGGGCAAGGCTTTTGGTCTAGTTTAAGGTCTTGGCCCAAGACCCAAAGAGATTGCAAAATGAGGGTTGACTAGTTTAAGGTCTTGGACTAGGACTCAAAAAGATTAAAAAATGATGCGGGATTTGTTTAGGGTCATAGTCTATGACCCAAAAAGATTGAAATAGGCTAGATTAGTTTGGGGTCATAGTAAGGACCCAAAAAGATTAAACAATGGGGTTGTATTAGATTGAAATATGATTTTGATGGTTTTTCCTATCTTCATACTAGTCTTCCTTGATAACATGTGCCCTTATTTCTATTTGACTATTAACTTTAGGGCACACTTCCCTGGCCAATGGGTTGTTTGTTGGACACAAAGTCCTCTATATGAAGATGAAAGGACACTTTTGGCACTAAACTTATTCTTTAATATATGAATGTATTATTATATAAAAAAAGGAAAAACCATTTTGACATAATATTACACATTCCTATTTCTCTCCTTTGATATTATTATAGGTAACCTCCTAAAGTATATGCATTCGACTCACACCATTTACATAGTTCTTTCTGATAATGTTTCTATTAATGAACCATCAATCGAATACTTGTAAATACAACACATGAACTCTCCCAAAATCAATGATCACACACTCATCTTAGAATTTCCATGGTGTAGCCTCAATACCATTTTTGTTGTTCTTGTAGGGAAGTTGCCATTGCTTTTATTTTAGTATGTGCGATATGGATCCTCTATTGGAACATCTTATTTTGTGATTTTTTTTGGATTTCCATGAATTTAGGATTTTTAAAATAGACGAGCATTATTGTCTAAAATTGAATTAATCCTTCCATTTTAAAATTTAGTTTGGTTTTATAAATTGAGACTAACTGGTATTTCAAAATCTATTTATTGTTTGTTGTATATTTTGTTTGATAAACTAAAAAACTTGCTATAAAATCCATGTTTCTTTGGATGGTTGTTGCACTGAATCAGATGTATGTTGATGGAAGGATGCATGGAAGATCAAAGAGGGTTAAGATGAGAATGATAGGTCGTGTGATGATAGTATAAGAGAGATTATGGTAGAAAAGTGAGGTAGTGAAAATGTCTTCCAGGAAGAAAAGGAGGATGGGAAGTCGGTGAGGAGGGAGGTTAGTGGCTAAACTTGAGGATATACATGGAGAAAAGGAGGAGAACAAAGAAGACAGAGGATTGGGAACAAATCCATAGGGTGATTTTTTGCTAAAAAATAGTGGTAGGCAGTTTGATTTGAAAAACAATCATCACAATCAAAATGTAACTAGAAATCATGCACCTTTTTCCTCATTTGACAAATCATACCTTAAATTTAGGATGCAAAATTTAAAAAGACAATCCAATATAGTTGAATGCTACTAAAAAACATCCCCTTCATTTAAAATTTTGGTTGTGAATTAGACAATCTGGCCATCAAAGTAGACATATAAATGAACTAGTATTTTTCTTCATAATTAGACAACCTACATATCCAATAGATATCAATGCAGGAGAAAAGAGACAGTAAATATGTTGTAGCTTCAGCTTGAGAATCACATAGTGGTCTTTTACATAACCCTGGAATCAAAGGAAGAGGTGGAGAGGAGTGAGTATATCCTTATGGCCATCATAGGTAGGAAAAATCCATCACCATGTATGTAGTGTCTCGACGGCCATGACTGGAACATGGCAATCTCTCCATGTTTAGAGAGGACTAAAATGTAGAAGTTGCATGGAATTTAATTGGAATAAGACAATATTAAAAAAGAGAGTAGATTTTGGTAATATATTTGGTTCCTTAATTAGTGATAGGAAGATTCTTTCTACGTACCCAGTTCTTAAAACTATAGTGGAGAAGATATTGATTCAAGTATGTGCATTTTCCATTGAACATTTAGTGGATGCAAAGGTGAATAATCCTAATAAAAAAGATTTTCATGTTGTGTAGGAGACTGGGGACTTATTATGTGAGGCCTTTTTAGGTCTTCCACCTCTTAGTGAGATTGGATTTGAGATCATCAAAGTATCTGAACACTCAATATATATATGATGATATATACATGATGGCACCCATAAAGACGAGGGAGATAAAGATAAAGCTTCAGGAGTCTTGACAAGGGGTTTTTATATATTAGTGTAAATCATGGGTCCACTTCCCAAGGCTCTAGTAGAGTTTTAGAAATGACAAATATCCCCATAGACCACCCCATGCCTGAATTGGGTGCTTTGTCCTCACTCATGCACAAGTAGTTATCAACTTCCTATCTGGTCGCCCATCCTAGTACTACTCCAAGCTGAGCAAGCTTAACTATGTAGTTCTTAGTGACGAGCTCCTTGAAAAGGAGATGCGCCTTGGTGATGTGGGTAGTCTAATCATTCCTTTTAAGATCATTTTTATCTGAGGCATTAAACCTTGGGATGTTACAGTATCCCTCACTTAGACTCTTGACGTCCTCTTGAAGGCTCAACTATCTGGACTCATAATATTTCTCTATTTTAGTGTAGACCTATAATGACCCATGGACACCCCACTCCTGATCACGACTACCAGTGCAAGGAAAACTGCATCACCATGGACAACCCTTTCCAACATTCCTAGACCACATGAATTAAGACCGGAATACCACATGCCCATGTCGATCCCATCTAGTGAAGGGGTTAGTTGTGATACTATTTGTAAAGCCCAGTTCCACTACCTAAGGCTTTAATAGTGTTTTAGGAATGAAGACTAGCCCCACATACCACCACTAGTCTTAATTGTGTGCTTTATCCTCACTCATGCACAAGTTGGGATCAACTTCTTGACTAGTCATCAATCCTAGTACTACTCCAAGCTGAGCACACTTAACTATGAAGTTCTTAGTGATGCGATCCATGAAAAGGATGTGCACCTTAGTGCTATGGATAGCCCAATTATTCCTTTTAAGATCATTTTAATCGAGGTCTCCAATCCTAATATGTTACATTGAGCATGACACCTTGGGATGATCTTCTATTATTTGCGATGAAATATGACTTTAGAAGGTTGTTCATAGACTATATGAAGCTAAATACAGTGATAGTAAAGAACAAGTACCAATTTCAATGAATAGATGATCTAAATAATCACTTGAAAGGATCTATAGTGTTTTCTAATATAGATGTGAGACTAAGTTACCATCAATTGAGGATCAAGGCAAATTACATACTTAAGACAGCCTTCAGGACTAGATATGGTCACCATGAGTTTGTAATTATGTCATTTGGGCTAACAATGTACTTACATTATTTGTGGGTTTGATGAACTGTGTGTTTAGCTAGTATCTCTTAATAAAATTACTTCAAATAAATGGGTGTTTAATAATGGAAACCCACCCCTATGTTGTTGCAAAACTTAATTTCTAATGTTTTTTCCCTTTCTTCTTATAGGCCTCCCACGGTAACGGGTGGCCCTTTTTGTATTTGACTATCATTTTGGGCGCAAACGACTCTGTCTAGTGGGATGTTTGTTAGAGACCACACCCCCTATACTAAGATAAAAGGAACTTCTAGCACTAAAGTTATTTTGTTGATATATGGATAAAAAGAAAAATAACAAGCACTTTGACATTATGTTACACATTATTATCGCTCTCCTTTAGGATTATATAGGGCACCTCATAAAGTAGTGTCATCCAATTTAGACCATTTATGCAGTGCTTTCTGACTATATTGCTATTGATGAACCATAAACAAGAAAGTTGTAAGGCCATTACCTAAACTCCCCCACAATCACAATCCCACATATATCTTAAAATTGACATGGTAAAGCCTCCATACCATCTTTGCAGATCTTGTGTGAAAGTTGCTGTAGTTTGTATTTTAGATGAGTGACATGAATCCTATATTGGAATATGTGGTTTCATGGATTTGATTGGATTGCCATGATTCAAGAGTTTTGAGATACAATAGTGGGATCTTTGGAAAATAAGTAATCCCACCATTTAGAATCTTGAGTTTGGTTTGCTAGATTAGTAATATCTGACATTAACAAAATTTATATTTGATTTTTTAGATATGGTGTTTGATAAACTCAAGAACTTTCTATTATTCCAAGTTTCTTTGCATGGTTGTTGCAGTGAACCAGAGTATGTTGATGGATGAGAGAGAAGGATGCATGGAAGATAATAGAGGATCTATATGAGAATGGAAGGTTGTGTGATCATGGAAGAAGAGAGATCATGTGTGATGATGTGTATCTAGCATACTGATGAACTAATTACTCTATTATCCTTAATAAAATAAAATTTATCACTCCTCATATATTCACATGATCGATGACTTTATGATGATATAATGTCTAATTACCCAATCATGATGATTAGGCCTCTCGAACCCTAATTTTGAGTTTGATTTCAATTTTGAGAACCAAAATCATGATGACATGACCTTGTTTAATGATGGAACTAGATCCTAATTTTAATAGCTAATCTGTCCTTAATATCAACATTATGATTTGTGTCTATGAAATTATGATGGTTCTTGTGATGGGTTGTGACCATAGATTATATAATAATTGATTTGAGGATGATCAAATCTTATGATTTTCCCTATCTAAACTTGGAAATCGCATTGAGAAATTGATTGAACCCTATTATCTCAAATCATTAGAGAATCAGATAGAGACATCATGAGTATTGATTCTTAGACCTATAATAACCACTGTACTCTCTTTTTTATGATTTAGGGTTTTATCGTATATGACATAAGTGGAAACCATCCTTTTACAATGATGATGAGTAATATGTTTAAAACTAATAGTGATACCTTGAAACTTATTATGGATCAAGGATGAGTAGACCACATAAAGTCACTATAAGGATCTTAAAACCCTAATTAACTGGTCCTTGTAACCTATATTGTTGAAAACCCTAGCTTTACCCTCATTTATTTGAACTAGGGACTAATCAATACTATCACTTCTAGACTGTACTTAGATTACTATTATTTAAAAGTACACTTTCCTCATATTTGACTTGACTATGGTATTTCCTATACTATTAGATATGTATACTTTGTGTGCACCTTAGATATAATATTTGTTTGGGCTACTCCATTCACTATGAGTGATCTTCTATTTTTTATATATGTATATTTCCAGACTTGAACATAACAAAGGAAATAATTTCCATTATTTATGGGATCAAACTTCCTTTAGATATGGCTAAGGTATTCAGTTCCTTTAAAAGTTTCTAGTATCACCTTTCTTGTAAGAAGTGGCTAAGGTCTGCACTTTTTAATAAGTAGCCATTTACTTGTGACACTTTGGATCGCCCTTCCCAATAGAAGTGACTAAAACTTATCTTGACACTTGTTGGCTAAAATGGATGAAATTGTGATAAAATATGAAAGTTTTGCATAAAATATTATATTCTTTCCATTATTCCTTCCAAGAACATTTATTAAAATATATTGGTTTCATCAACATACTACCTATGCATTTTTACTGTGTGCATGTCTTGAATCTATTCTATTAGTCATAACAAGTGTACTAGAAAAATTGGTGCTTTTGCATTCCAATGATTACCCCGATGATAGTACAAACTCCTCCACAACTTCATGAAGGAATATTGTTAAATGTAAAATGGTTCATAAGTTTTAAGTTTGAGGTTCTTTGTATCTTTTTTTTGGTTTGCCTTTAGTCCATATAGTAAAGCTTTGTATGTTCATTCAAATTATTAAAGAAACTTTATATGATTTTCATGTATGTTGTGTGTGATTTTTAGGCTGCTCAAAGATGGACACATCCCTTTACCACTGTCTAGGAAATGGGATTGGGATTTGAATAACAATGTATCTGTGATAACTGTATCATATCATCACACATAACCTCTCTATGATTATTATTTATCATTTTTTATCTCAAATGAACTTACGAAACCATAAAGTCAACAATGGTGAAACTGAGGTGTCTAAGCTTGAGATTCTAATTAGTAATCACTTCCTATGCATATCACAATAGTGGTTGAGATTCCTTGATCTACCTGGCCTTAGTTTATCCAAAATTGGACCTAAAGGTTCTCCTTTGAAACCCTATAGAGTCCTCAATCATATCAAATTTTCTCTAAGGAACACTATGAAACCACCATTTAACTTAAATTAGGTGACTCCTTTTCTCATCTCTCTTGCTAGGTATATTGTGAGAACTCATTACACTAAAAAAGATTACTCAAACATAAAACACAATCGATAACTAATTGATCACATACCCAAAAAAATATGGGTAAATTAAAACTGATTTGAACATCAACACCCGCTCAGAAACATTTGCATAAGAGCCCAACATCTTTCTTGTATCCATACTAAGTTGGATCTAGGGCTCTAGGGGGGGGGTTAATAGAGCTTCAAAAATTCTCACAAGATAGTTTACACCTTCAAATTATATCAAATTAAAACTAATATATTAAGTGCAATTTGAAGTCCTAACTAACAAGCATAACAAGGATGAGAGGAATTGATATCAAGCACTTGACAATGTCATGTAGAGTGGTTCCACTCTCCAAACTAGGAGAGAGTCAGTCCACTACCTAGAGAGGTCATCCTCTAGGACTTTGCAAGTGCTTTTCTTTATATATTCACCAATAAGAGTTACAACACAAGAACACCAAAGGACTTACCCATCCAAGCACCAAGAGTGCTCCACCTTACCAAGGACTTACCCACTTTGCCACAAGTCTTCAACCTTCTCCAAGGTCTAACCCACTCTTGCACAAGTCTTCTACCTTCAAGGATATTTCCACTCTTCTTGGATCTTCAACCTTTGCCTTCTCCTTCACCTGGAGAAGATCTTCACATCTTCTTCAACTTTGAAGAAGAAGAACAACAACTCCACCTTCACTCAGAGTAGCTTACTTCACCTTTGCTTCATGGAGGAAAGGGGTAGGGAAGATGGAATGGATGAGAGATTTACAAGAACAAGGAAGTATCTCCCTTACAATAGTCCTATCTCACTCATAATCATGAAATGAAGTGTAAACTAGAGAGAGAAAGGGGCTCAAGGAGTTGCAACACACTCAACTATAGCAAGGACTTAGAGTAACATGAATGAGTATGTCTGGAATAAACTCCAAGGGGTCCTATTTATAGTTGGGGGCGTTCCCTTGAGTGTAGGATCACTTAGGGTCGCAATATTGACAATTTATAAAATGCAACAGATCTAGTTTTTCCCAAAACAACTCACCATTAGTTATAATCACTTTTTCTACGTTTTCCGTACAGTACATTCAGTGGAGTTTCAATAAAGGTAACTCGACCAATCCATTAAATGAGAAAGCCAATTTTCAAACTATCAGTCGAGTTTGTTCTGGAGCTAATATTAGGTTTTGTCTGTGAGTCGGTCGGTTGAGTTCTATGCGTGTGCAACTCGACCAATGGGTCATCTTTAGAAAATCCATCATAGGATCGGTCGAGTTTCCAACTCGATCGATGAACAACCTGTGACCAATTTTCTAAATTGACATTTGAGTGATTAAACCATGGAGTTAAGTGGCCCTAATTTTTTTTTATCTTAGTTACAAGTCATCTCATCAATACAAGTGATTACAAAAATCATCTAATGTCATGTGGAGTGATTTCCCAAATTGCACACTTGCATTGCATTTGACTTGAACTTGAACAAGATAGGGCTTGTGTAATTTGATCATTTTCATGTACCTAAAGACTGAAATCAATCGTAAACAAACATATTAGATACATATGAATGGAATGGTTTAGTCATTATCAAAATATGGGCAATGTATAACTCTCAAGTCAACATTCTCCCCCTTTTTGACAATGACAAACCATTACTCAATCATATTGAAAAGGATATTGAAGTTATACCATTGCCTTGTGAATTGAAAGGGAATTCAAGATTTGAAGAATGTGAATTGCTCCCCCTCAATATATGCTTACTCTAACCTACATAGTTATTATATCTACACAAAGTAATATAACACATATGTAATATGTGGTTCTTTAACAAGTCACATGATAAGGCATATAATGACCAAGAAAAAGGATCACATAGGTAATAAAAAAATATGGTTGAGCTTCAAAACATTAAAATTCTCTCCCCCTTTTGACATTATCAAAAAGGAAGGGGGTAAAAGAGCATAGAAACATATCTTCTCCAAGCACAACCAAGCATACACACACAACATGCAATCTCAAAACATACATCAAATAGAGATGAGAGAAACAAACAATCTAAGTCATAATCAAAATATAGTAAAACATGGAACCAAATCATGAGATATAGTAAATCAAAGAGTAAGTGTGCACAAAATTAAGATTACAACCTAGAAAGCAAGTTCACAGAAAAAAATAGTGAAAAGCCAAAACGATGAAAGCTAGATGATAAAATAGTACAACTCATAACATGTGCCTAGATGTTTCTAATACAAAATAGTCTAGAATGATATATGATCAGAAACTAGAATAAAAACGAGAACAACTAAACATTTAGGTCATCTATATCTACATCATGCACAACATCATCAACATCAGGCTCGTAGTCGTCATCTTTGTCTGAAGGTGCTTCAACATCACCTTCATCACTAGAGTCACCAACGAAGCAATTAGAGCCATCATTAGAAGCATCCCCATCATCCTCATTAGCCTCCTTGTCAAAAGAAACAACCTCCTCATCAACCATGTCTGATATCTCTTCATCAGCAGAGGGACCAAAACCACGACCGGGCCAACATGCATTCTTCTCATCCCAAGACATACCAAGAGCATGGAGCTCGTTGGCCTGTGGGAAGGAAGGAGCAGAACTACCGAGGTTGGCAAGCAGAGTGGCTAAGGGGCCATCTTCCACATATAAAACACTAGGGGTAGATCCACCAACAACAGAGGGTGCAGCAACAGAAGATGTAGGTGGAGGGGCAGGGTAAAAGTGATCATATGCATAGGATGCATAGTCACCTCCTGGGTAGGGATGGTAGGCCGGGTAGGGGTGTGCACATGACTTGTTCATGTTGGACATGATGGAACATATGTCGTGATGCAGGTGCTCCTAAACCTAAATGTTGTATGCCTATTGATGCATCATGTAGCCCATAAGGGTTTCATTAGATACATGGAACAAGGCAGAGGTAGATTGGGAAGGTTGAGGTGGTGGAGGTGCTTGGGTAGAGGCATAGGTAGAGGCACCAGGTGTGGTGGACGAGAGGATATGCATAGACTTCTGAAGAGTGGACTCACTGATGCAAACTCCTTTCCAAGCAGGTTTGTAATGAAGGTCATGGAAAAGAGATTTGTTGGTGGCAAGCTGGAAAAGACCACAAATCAGGGCTGGGTAGGGTGGGTGGGTGCCAAAGGTGTTCTTGCCTGAGTCAAAGTAGGTCATATGATGGAGAACATATCTTGACGACTTGACTCTGATGTTCTTCAAGAGACAATACATGATAACCGTAGTGTTTTATGCAATCTCAGTTTGATTCTTCTTCAGGTGAATATTGCAGTTAACAAGTACGACAAGGATGCATCTCTAGAGGTCCAAGGCAGAGGAGGGAAGGGTGAATTTATTCCTATATGGGAATTGAGGCTTCTTCAAAAACTTATGAATATCGAGGAGAGTAAGATCATATTGCTTGTAGAAGCCTCAGGATCAACTAAGTCAAAGTACTCTAGGTAGTCCTTACGCTAGGTGTCAGTCACCTCGATACCTGAAAAGAAGATGTTTAGGGTATCCTTTGAGACTTAAAATCTCTTCCTGAATATCATGGATGTGAGGACTACTTGAGTATCAGGTAGGGGTACGAGGGTGTCATAATTCCAACACAATTAGTATAGAATTCGTTAACCACTTTTGTGCTAGTGATGGAATTGTTGTAGCACGCGCGTTCAACACCCAAGGAAGACATATGATGATCATAAAGAAACTCTGCTACTTGATCTATGACCTCTTGTCTTTGTGGTTTAGGCTCAAATAGAGCATGAAAAGGGAAAGGATTCTGGGTAAAGATCTCCTTATACATATTTAGAGCCGCATTGGATACAAAGAAAGTGTCATCAAATGGAATCAAGCTGGAGTTAGTGATGTGATATTTTGAATGCACTAACAAACTCACTCGAGGTAGAAATCCTTGAGCTTTTACCAAAACCAATGTGCAATAATACCACCCACAAGCGGACGAGTATTATCGCAATATAGTTAAGGATCGAACCCAAAGGACAACATTTTTTAAAAATCTTTTTCAGTCGAATCTAGCTCAAATAAAACTAATATTTAAAATGGTTGGTTGATTTGAAGTTAACTAATCTAATTGCAAGAAAGTAAAAGATGAATTAAAGTTGGATTTAGATCAGTGATATGGAATCGCTGGGATGGTATCAGGTTTTACCACCGCTACTTATGCAGACACATTCAATCACAAACAATTCAGGCAAGATATATCAATCCAAATAGAGCTGTTGTAGAACCCCCGTTAGGGCATTAGGTTCGCGTAAGAATCACCTTAGGTATCAGATGTCTCGTCACCAACCGGATCACTTACTTATGGCTCTGAAGATATAGAAATCCAACGAAGGTTGTGAGCCCCCTATACAGGCGTCAGGCACACAGAAGCTTCACTGAAGGCTAGATGGCTCGTCCCCTCGCGGATCATACACCTACGACCTCAAAGAAATCCAATTCTATTTCTAGTTTTGGAGTCAACTGCATTATTCGATAAGCAAGCAGGTGATAGATCTACAAACTAGAATCGACGATAAACAAAGACGATATAAAATCCAACTAAGGTTGTGGTCCTCCCTGAGGGATGTTTAGACCACAGAAGCATCACCGTAGGCTAGATGTCTCATCCCCTAACGGATCATACACTTACAACCTCAAGGAATCTTATCAGAAGTTCTTGTCAAAGAGTCAAACTTTGTAAATCGCCACTCCGTCCCACATATAGAAGATTTTGCAATATAGGAAAGAACAAGATGAAAGCAAGTACATAATCAACTACAAACATACCAACTAACAACGAGATGGAAAGTTATATACATTGCCATGGAGAGTTTAATAAAAGAACATGATTTGCATGGGTAGCGGGGCTAGTCCCCGCACCCCAGTGAAAAGGTACTACTCGCTCATGATGCGAGAAACAAGAAGAATGAGAAAGAGAGAGAGATCCACCATGAACTCGGTGTAGAAGGAAGTCGCAGCTTGGTGAAGAAGATATAGCCTTCTACGTCGTGCCAGAGAAGATCTAGACATGAACGGGAGATGCCAAGTAAGACAAGACAATCTCCCTCACTCCATCTTCCTTCCCTCCTCAGCCTCCTTGGTTGCAACACGGGCAGTAGGTGGAATGAAACTGGTGTGAACTGGACTGGATTTGGATCGAACCTGTGTATAGGCAGCCTGTCGGTGTCCTATAACCGATTTCCAAATGAGGACCCTTGGGGTCCTATTTATAAGCACTGGACTGCCCCAAACGGTTTAGGAGATGTTTTCTTTCTCAAACGGTTTACTAATGTTATGGCCAAACGGTCTGAAAAAAAATCTATTCCAAATGGTCTTTGCTGCCTTGACTTTTACATACAGTTTGCTTTATTTGGCCCAAATAGTCTGTAGACCGTTTTCTATCAAACGATCTTGTGATCATTCGATTTTGTTGTATTTAAACCAAACTGTCTTGCATTGCATCCTCCAAACGGTCTGTAGGCTTTTGCCCAAATGATCTTGAGAAAGAGGAGGAGAAAACGGTTTTGGATTGTTAAGTCCAAATGGTCTTACATACCATTTGCTTTCCTCCAAACGGTCTTGTGAAAAAGGGGCAAACGGTCTTCACATATCCCTCAAACGGTCTTCAGCTTTGGGAAAATGATCTGGAATCTCAGTAGATGCCCAAACGATCTTCGAATCCATCCATACAGTCTTCCGTTTCTTGAATGGTCTTGACGTTTTCTGCAAACAGCCTTCGCAAGAAGTTCATACGGTCTTCACGTGGCCAATAAGAGACCAAACAGTCTTCACGTTGACCGATCCAAATGGTTTGCTTCTGGGATCGAATAGCTGCTGCTCCACCGATGGATGGCTTGAGAGAAAAGACGGAAGGTGAGGGCAACGTGGCTGAAGGTAGCAGGTGTGGGGTGGTGGAGGTCACAGCAGCAGGGTTGCGGGAGGTAGAAGACGATGCACCACGGCCGTGGTGGGGTACGACGGTCGTGGTGATGCTGCTGTCAATGATCGTGCCGCCTTGTACGGGCATGGTGGGTGAGTAATCGGGCTCTGATGGTATTATGCCACGACCGTGGCATGACACCACGATCTTGGTGAGGCTACTGCCCCATGGCTTTGCTGCCTCGCACGGGAATGGCGGGAGAGAGGAAGTCAATGCAGGTGGGGTGCCACAGTCGTGGTAAGTGAGAGCTCAGGCATTGGGGATGATCTACCACGGCTGTGGCCTCATCACACGGTCATGGTGATGACAGTGGACCACAGTCGTTTTGAACCACCACAGCCGTGGTCTAGGATCTGCTTTGAGATATTGAATTCATGCACTGCTCGATTCCTTACGACTGGATTATGCCTCCAATCGATATCTGCTGCTCAGACGGTCTTGAGACCGAATGGGATCAAACAGTCTTGAGATCGTTTGGGCTCAAACGGTCTTGAGACCAAATGGGCTCAAACGGTATTGAGACCGAATGGGCTCAAATGTTTGGTTAGATCACTTGATCAGAGCCAAGGGTGAGTGAAGGTGGCCCCCAATTACTTGTTCAGCTTTATCAATGTCTGTATTAAATCAACATAAATTTGATCAAAGCCTTGATAATCGAAGTAATTAAGTAATTTTGCACATTATGATTCATATTGATATTTATTGAGCGAAATTAAATGTGTTGAGTTGAATTTGTTTAAAAATGATAATTGAATTTCAAAATGAATATACATTCATCAAAATACCCCAAACTTAAACGTTGCTCGTCCTCGAGTAACACAAAATCTGAAATAGTCGCCCAATGAATACTTTCAAATCATGTGATTACTTCATCTTCACATCACGAATATTTTCTTTCTGCTCAATATGACTCAGTATCTCAACCTCCTGAGAGCACTAAACACATCTTTCCATATCTTCGTTCCTGAGTTCATTTTCCAAAATCACTTCCTCCTCACTTTTTCCAACAACAAGCATGTCAAAGAGTTTTGTAAGAGTCCAGAGACACCCATGGAACAACAAGTGTGCATTTGATCTGACACTGGTGTTTTTCAGGATAGGGTAGGCAATCATTGTGCCATTTGGTAGAAAAGGGAGTGAATGATGGTATGGAAGGAAGAAATAAATCTCTCCTCTATTCGACTCGAGATTTTTATTTTATGATTTGCAATTTCATTTATTGCATTTTTTGTGCGAATCTCTCCTCTATTCGACTCGAGATTGCATTTCATTATGTGTGCTCTTTGGCATCTTTTTGTTTGCAAATCTCTCCTCTATTCGACTCGAGATTGCATTTTTGGTGGTACGCCCCTATTTATTTGTTAGGGGTATGGAAGAGGCGGATAAAGAGGGAAGTGGTATGCCACCTCGAGCTTAGGGTTTGGCACTATTTTGTTTTTTTATCGATGGAGGGGTACGAAGATGATAGAAGAAGTGTGGAAGAGAGTTCAGATCAGAATGCAACTTGATTTACAATTCAGTGCACCGAGTTGGTCTCTTTATCATACTATGCTCAAATAATGACTTGATGAGGATCTAGTGGAGATTCCATATTATTGTTCCACTAGTCAGTTAGGAAGCACGACATGTTTGGTCCCTATCAGTTTGACAAACACTTATCATTTTTGCATAAGAATCATGATGTTAGGAATCATAAGCTTCACAAGATGATTTCAATTAAGAGGCTTTGTTTCAAAAAGTGGTCCTTTTAAGGATTCACTTCGAATAAGGAGGATATAATGATTTAAAATTCATCAAGTATCTGTTCAAATTCTTTGAAAGCTTTAAAACTTTGAAATTTTGAAAATTTATTTGAACATTTTTGAAAATTTTGGTCAAAAATGCAGAGATGTCAAAAATGCGGCGATGAAAGTCTCAGACTGATTTAGATGGCTGAAGGTGGAAAGTAAGATACGTAACACTCACCCTCCACCCCGAACTTAGAATTTTTCTCATCCCGAGCAAACCCTAAATCCAAGATGGAGGGGAAAAATCATGCCAGAATGACCACTAGATGTGGTTACGATCCAATCAACGCACATCCTCTTATCTGAAAATATAAATAAAGATCAATCAGTACTCGAGATAGCATCTCACGATGCAAATTTTATTTGATGAAAAATTAACTAGAAGGTAAGAGAAAAATCGAAGAAACATTCTAATGTGAAAAGAAAAGTAAAACAAATTTATTGATCGGGTTTCCTCCCAACAAGCGCCTTTGTTTTATGTCAATGGCTCGACTGAGTCCTTCAGCTTCATGGTGGATCCTTTGGATTGGTGAGTTCCAGCATTACTTTAGTGCCTATGTCAGTTGAGGTGAAATATCTCTTTAAGCAGTGACCATTTGTTACAAAATGCACCTGACTTTTCAGTCCATAATGAGAAGGCAACATGTGGGGAGATGCTCTTGACGATGTATGGTCCACACCAGTGTGAGCGGAGTTTTCCTGGGAATAACTTCAACCTTGAGTTGAATAGCAGAACTTGGTCTCGCACTTGTATGTCTTTTCTTTTTAGATGTTCATCGTGCCAAAGTTTTGTGAATTCTTTGTATATTCGTGCATTCTCATAAGTTGTCATCCTGAGTTCATCCAACTCTTGGAGTTGTAGAATCCTGGCTTTGCTGGCTTCTTTCATATCAAAGTTTAGTTGTTTAATTGCCCACCATGCCTTGTATTCCAGTTCGACTGGCAGGTGACAAGCCTTTCCATATATTAATCAAAATGGTGTAGTCCGAATGGGAGTTTTATAAGCAGTTCGATAGGCCCATAAGGCGTCGTTGATTTTTGTTGACCAATCCTTTCGATTGCATCCTACAGTTTTTTCCAGAACATCCTTTAGTTGACGGTTAGAGACTTCTACCTGTCCACTTGTTTGCAGATGGTAAGGCAAGGATACCTTATGTGTTACACCGTATTTTCTAAGTAAAGCTTCAAAGCTTCTTTCAAGGAAGTCGGACCCTCCGTCAGATATCACAGTTCGTGGCACTCCAAAACGGGGGAAAATAATATCTTTGAATAATTTGATGACGAGTTTGGAATCACTAGTGACGGTTGGTATTGCTTCAACCCATTTTGAGACGTAGTCTACCGCCACTAGGATGTATGAAAATCCATGATAAGATGGGAATGGACCCATGTAGTCCACCCCCCCACATCGAATATCCTGACTTCTTGCCATAGATTCAACGAAATCTCATCTCTCTTTGTTATATTGCCTGATCTTTGACATTTGTCACATGATAGGACAAAATCATAGGAATCTTTGGATATGGTTGGCCTGAAGAATCCACATTGCAAAACCTTCAAGGCAGCCTTTTTACAGCTCATATGTCCCCCCACTGGTCCTGAGTGACATTGTTCCAAAATAAGTTGAGCTTCTTCTTCGGTGATACATCATCTATACAGACCATCGACACATAGTTTTAAGAGATATGGATCATCCCAGTGATATTTCTTCACATCATGCATGAACTTCTTCAGTGCATTCCCGGTGCATTGGGGATGGATAACCCCTGCAGCAAGGTAGTTTACAAAATCTGAGTACCACAGTACAACTTCTGAGACCTTCATTAGTTGATCATCTGGTAGGGAATCATTGATCGGAATTTTCTTAGTATCCACAGTGTGGATGCGACTGAGGTGGTCTGCTACAACATTCTCTATACCCTTTTTATCTCTTATCTCTAAATAAAATTCTTGTAATAGGAGGATCCATCTAATCAACATGGGTTTTGCATCTTTCTTTGCCAGAAGGTAAAAAATGGCAGCGTGTTCTGTGTAGACAATGACCTTCAAATCGATTAGGTAGGATTTGAACTTGTCAAAGGCATACACGACTGCTAGAAGTTCTTTCTATGTAGTTGCATAATTCCTCTGAGCTTCATCGAGAGGTTTTAATGCATAATAGATCACATAGTGTTTCTTCTCTATATATTTCCCTAAAACAGCGCCCACAACATAGTCGCTGGCGTCGCACATAATTTCAAAAGGGTGGCCCCATTCGGGAGCTCTAATGATGGGGGTGGTCGTAAGGGCCTACTTCAGCGTGTTGAAGCTTTTGACACATTCTTCGTTGAAATTGAATTCAACATCCTTTAGTAACAAATTCGTCATTGGCTTGGTTATCTTTGAGAAGTCCTTTATGAATCTTCTGTAAAATCCTGCATGACCTAGGAAAGCACAAACTTCTTTTACATTCATTGGAATAGCCACTTTAGCAATTACTTCTATCTTAGCTTTATCTACTTCAATTCCTCTATTGCTGACCCTATGGCCGAGGACAATGCCTTCTTTAACGATAAAATGACACTTTTCCCAATTCGACACAAGATCTGCTTCTTCACAACATTTGAGGACCAGGGAGAGGTGCTTTAGACATGAATCGAAAGATTCTCCGTATACAGATAAATCATCCATGAAAACCTCCATAATTGTTTTAGTAAGACCAGCGAATATGGCATTCGTGCAATGTTGAAAAGTTACGGGTGCATTACAGAGACAAAACAACATTATTTTAAATGCGTATGTCCAGAATGGGCAGGTAAAGGTTGTTTTCTCTTGATCATCTAGATGTATGGGTATTTGGTAGAATCCAGAGTAACCGTCAAGATAACAGAAATATTCTTCTTGATCCAACCTTTCTAGGACTTGATCAAGGAAAGGCATTGTAAAATGATCTTTTGGAGTTGCCATATTTAATTTTCTATAGTCTATGCACATCCTCCACCCTGTTACTATTTGAGTGGGGATGTGTTCATTATTTTCATTCCATATAACAGTTGTTCCACCATTCTTCGGGACTACATGCACATGACTCACCCATGGCAAATCTGAGATTGGATAGATTATTCCAGCTATGAGCAATTTAATGACCTCGCGACGGACCACTTCCTTCATATTTGGGTTCAATTTCCATTGATGCTCAATAGTAGGCCTGTGATCTTCCATCATAGGGATCTTGTGCATACACAATGCTTGACTGACCCCGGTGAGGTCACTCATTTTATAGATGATGGCTTTCTTTATTTCCCTTAATTCCTTCAGGAGTTTATTTTCTTGTTCATCTGTTAGATCAAAATTTATAATAACTGGGCAAACTTTTAGATCATTTAAAAATATGTACTTCAGTCCTTCGGGCAGGGGCTTCATTTCGGGAGCCTCTGGTTTTTCACATGTTTCTTCCGTAGTTTCCATAGCCTTGAGTTCTTCACTAGTGGCTTCAACATTTTCTGTATCAGAGTTGAGGGATTCGAGGCAATCCTTTACTTGTTCATCAATCAGTTCATTAATGGATGGATTTTTTGAAGAAACTTCTAAAGGATCATCTGATTCATGATGCTCTTGGGTCAGAAGTGACATTTGCTCAATGCAGTCAATCAAATACACTTCTTCTTGCATACTTGGTCTTCTCATACTTTCAAAAACTTTAAATTCGGGAGTTTCTTTGCCTAATCTGAGAAGCAAGGTACCAACTTCAACATCAATCAGGGCTCTTGCAGTGGTGAGGAACAGACGACCAAAGATGAGAGGATATCTGGCATCTTCCTTTATGTCCATAATGACAAAGTCGCATGGAACATATGTGTCCTTGCCTACCTTGACCGAGACATCTTTGAGGATTCCTAACAGACATTTTATCGAATTGTCCGCAAGTTGTATAGTCATGCCAATAGGAATTAATTCTACGAACCCTAGTCTCTTTCACAGGCTAAGTGGAATAATAGAGATGCTTGCACCAAGATCTGCCAAACCTTTCTTGCATGATGAGTCCCCAATGTGACATGAAATTCCAAAGGATCCCAGGTCTTTTTGTTTCTTGGGCATCTTGCTCAATATGATATCAGATGTAGTTGTCGCCAGTTTTACTATCTCATACTCTTCAGTTATATACTTCCTGGTGAAGAGTGACTTTAAGTACTTTGCCCATGCTGGTATCTCGACCAGAGCATCCAAAAAGGGTATATCAACATGAAGTTTCTTCATAGCTTCTTTAAACTTATTAAATCTGGTATCAAGCTTTAATTGCCTTAGACGAGCTGGAAAAGGTATATGAGGTTTGTACATAGGGATATCAGGTTCTAGAGTCTCAGTTTCTTCATCTTCTTGAGCGGACTTCTCAAAGTTTCCTTTTTCTAACTTATCATATTTTGATTGAGTCTCTTATGTTGTTGAGTCTTGGGCACTCACTGGTTCATCCTCGTCTGTAATAACCACAAGTGTCTTTTCAGGGGAATTTGAATAGTCTTTTTCTGACCTAGTGGTGACTGCCTTCAACTGTTCAAGATGCTTAGGATTGTTCTCGGGTTGGCCAACAAAGACTCCAGCAGGTGGTTTTATGCTAGCTGTGAGTTGAGATAGTTGAGATTCAATAGCCTTCTGCTGAGCTTGTTGGTTAGCTATCATGGTTTGTTGAGTTTACAACTTCTTTTCAATGGTTGATAACTTGTCATCAGGAGAAACTGGTCATGCTTGCTGTCCTTGCTGTTGATTAAGATTCTGGTACTGAGAGTTATTGTTATGACCCACATTGAGGTTAACCAGTAAATACCTCAATTAGCGTGTAACACTTTGATTAGTGTTGAGTATCTTATTAAACATCGTGGTTAATCAAGATAATCTTATATGTGAATCAATAGTTGAGATTGAAACATCTGAGGTAATTAATGTTAATGGCAATGATGGTCGTTAGGTTAATTAAGTTGAGTTGAGTACTCACTGTTGCAATTAGTGATTTGACCAGTTGTGACATGCTAATTTGCATATTTTCTTGCCCTAAGGTTGTATAGAATCTCGCGCTTGAAACATTGCAAGAAGAATCACTTCAAACGGACCTCCGAGTCGATAGTTATAGCATTTCCAATTTCTAGGGTCAAAGATGCAATTTTTCCAAGTTTTTGTTTATAATCATTTCTTTTTTTCATTTCCCTTATCCCGTTTCTTCTTCATCTGTTCGATAGATCAGTAGCCGCCTCAAGCGGCGCTTTGTAGGGGGGAGGCATGGTCGCAGTAGCTTCGGAGGGCGATTGGGGGTGATTTCTGGAGCTCTAGCCCCGAACTATGGCGCCCTCTACTCTTCTCCTTCCATCCTCTCTTCTCCTTCCTTCTTTCCTCTACCTCGGCCAAACCCCCGCAGCCCTAACCTGCTTGGGCGCTGACCAACACCGTAACAATTGCTGCCTGACCAGCAGATGAAGGACGGCCGTTTAGGGCATCACATCAAGCAGCAAGCTTCGCCCACCTTTTCCTTTCTTCCTTCTTCCTCTTCGTCACCCCAAACGTGCCTAGGGCGGCGCCCCAAGCAGGAGGCCGACCTACAGCAGGAGCTGCACGAAGCAGCGCCCAGGAAGGGGGGAACTCTTTTGGTGCGGCCAGGGCCCAAGGAACAACATCTTGACCTTGACTTTGAGGTCCGAGCAAGCAACTGTAGCCCTCAACCAGCAATCGACCAGCTTGAGCGCCCCTGTAGCTGTGGCCAAAGCAGCAGCAGTTGCGTGAAGTTGTGGCTAATGGCTGATGGGCGCGAGCAGCAACCAGGAGCTCGTTTTGGCATGTAAATCTCCAGGAAAAAGGTGAGATTGACTTCGGCCAAAATCCTAAATGCGAATCCGTAGTCAGCTAGCCACGAGCAACAACCAACAAAGTCTGATTTCAACCTGAACGTGTGTATGGTACTGTTGAATTGCTACAGGTTCTATTTGGGCAAATCCAAGGTAGAAGATAACTCAAATTCCGCCCGGAAACAGGTCTTGGACATATTTACGGATGAATACGGACATCCCGAACCACTGTGAGTAGGATTTCATTTATTTATCATTAATAAACTCAGGTGTTTGAATATTTTCTATTTTGTGCGCGAATTACGCTGATAACAGGCGTTATCCGGCGTCGGGCAACGTTTGGCGTTGCCCGACCTTTTTATTTCATAAACTGCTTCTAGACACTGTTATATGATTAAATTTAGCATTTGAACAGTATAGATTGAATCAGTAGATTTATATGGTTCATTGGAACCTAAATTGCTCATTTGAATGTTGAAATTAGAAATTCATGTCTGAAAATGGTATGATTTGGGTATGAACCCAGATAATGAAGATTTCTGATAAATTATGAGATGTACGATTTCAAAGTTGATATGAATAAATAAAAACATGCAAGAAAACCCTAATTGCATATATCTTTTGACGTTAATATGTGTAAATTGATATTTACATGAAATGGCACATTTCTCTGAAATACTACCAGAAATTCTCAAGTATTGTTATTAAATTGTGTTGTGATATGTAATTAACTCTTAATTGAGTTAAGTGATGCACAAACCAGGATTTGGGTTAATGTGCACGTTTTTCGATAATTTTAGAGAATTGATAATTGTTGAGTATGATTCTCATATGTGAAGTAAATTTCTTTAATTTGTGCAATAAGATGTTCAATTGCGTAAATTTGCTAGGTATGTGCCAAATTGAAATAAGTTGGGTTATTTATGCATTTCTAATTTGTCTGAATGCATGGTATGAGAATTTCTTAGAAATTACAATGATTTAAAATATATTGCTCTGTTAGTTTAGAATGATCGTGTATTGTGATCTGATATGAAATCAGTAAATGTGATTTTCCTATTTAAATGTTTATATGTTAATCAGTTAATAGACTTAGGTGCCCCAACACCATAGAACCCCATTGCGCGGTCTGTACCTTTGGGGTGAAACGACCGATCTAGCCCTGAGTCTAGATGGTTGGCGACCAGTGTTCAACAATAATTCGTGCGTGTGTCACGGTGGCACTGGAGTAATATAGGGGTTATTCAACAATAATCTGTGCGTGTGTCACGGTGGTAACCCAGACCCTCCGATTGTGCACTACAGGTTGCGGGAGGAGTCTAGAGCACTCAGAGTTAGTGCAGTGAGGCCCTTGAGTGCCTAGGAACTACAGTGAGGCCCTTGAGAGCCTGAGAGTGCTGTGAGGCCCTTGAGTGCCTGAGGCCCTTGAGAGCCTGAGAGTCCTGTGCAGACCAGGACGGGAAGTCAGACTTAGCATTTCTCGGGTGTGTCGCTAAGTCTTGTATGGTGGGATCGTAGTTCGCTACAGATCTTCATATGCAGAGTGCGCTGCATATGTTTGGGGCATAATAAAATAAATATGTAATCATATAGGATCACAGTAAATTAATATATCCGAACTTTTGTGTCAATTCATTATATCTGTTTATTGGTTTAAATTATCTGTTGTTGCATAGAAATGCAATTATATTCTGTAATCTGCTGTCATTAGATCTGCCCTGCTTGTATTGTATTTATGTTTATTTCAATTTTATAAACCTGATGAGTTGTTTAGTGATAGCTAAATGAAATGCTATTCACTGAGCGAGTAGGCTCATACCTCTACTCAAAACATTTTCAGGACATCATCAACAGCAGGAAATCTGAAGGATCCTTTCATCCTAACGCTTAGTCTGTAGAAGGTATACGTAGTTAGTAGTTAGAGGTCTCTTAGTCCTTTCCCCTCGATCCTTGGGACATGGTGTGGGTGAGAGAGAGTATGTATGGCGGATGTGTAAAAGATGTAATTTAACTGTTATGTTTTACTTTATGTTAAACAATGTTACATGTTGTAAACTCTGTTTATGTTCTCTAGCCAGTTTAATTGAAATGCTTCCGCAATAGTTATTTATGTTTTAGTTTACAACAATAATCCGGATATTTTTACGAGGTTTTAAAAAGAAAAAGTTCTCAGTGATTTGTTTATGTGATAATCCCTCCGTCGCGCCCTAATCTCGTGATTAGTGGTTAGTGTGAGATCGGGTTGTGACAGTTATTTTGGTAATTATTGTAGTTCCTATTCTGAAAGTTCCTCTTGAAATTTCCTTGATTTCCAAAATTCTATTGTTGATTATACTGGAATTGTAACATCCCTGACCTGGGTTATGAGTTAACCCTAGGTGTTTTTCCTAAATATGTAATTAAATCTTTGTGATTAACTCTGAGCATGTAATTAAGTTACTCAGAAACATATATTTCAATATTTGCTCCTTTTTATTTAAAGTTGTAGCATTGTTTTGATATACAGGGAACTATGTGCAATTTACCCAGTTGAAAGGGTTAGCTTGCAATTTGCACATGATGAGATGTTCCTCTGATGTTGAGACATCATGAGAAATCGTTTTGGCAAAGTTTGAGGGATTTCCCAAGCTTGGGAACCAAGGTGCAGTTGTGGAAGCAATCCCGGTGCTTGAAACCTTAATTTGGGGTAAAATGCAATTTACCCAAATTAAGGGATGCAATTTGTAAAATATATCATCTAATGTATCCTTCTATATTCTTTCCATCATTTAGAGAAGAAATGATGAGGAAGTCACCTCAATTGAATTATCAAGTTATGAAATATACCTTGTGATTGAATAATCAGGGTATATGTACAATATCCCTTTTATGTATGTACCTTAGTATTAGATTGATCTTCTTTGCCCTCTTTTTCTAAACCTTAAGAGAAGTTTTGTCCTTAGAATAAAGAGGAAGGGACGAGAAAATAATGAAGGAAGGACCTAGTTGGATTTATGGGAAACTTATGGGCCTTTAATGAAACCTCACCCATGTATATATACACTTTACCTCTCAAAGCAAAGAAACTTTTCCTTCGTGCATATCACTGTTTGCCCTTGCTTGGCCGACTAAGGACTGTCTTGGATCTCAAAGAGGAATGACCAAGGGTGCAAGGTAGGTTTGAATCCCTCTTCTTGCCTAATTCCATGGTTAGAACTCGAATTCAAGGTCAATTTGGTGACTAACTCATGAAACCCTATCTTTCTAGCCATCTCTTTTCGTCTTTCCTTGAAAGTTTTCACCTTGGCCAACCTGTGGAAACTCAAGGACGCCATTATAGCTTGGAGCTTGAAAGCTTGGAGCTCAAGGAGCAAGCTTTAGGCGGGTTTTATAACTCTAAACCCATGCTTTACTATATACATCTCTTATATGCGGTTAGATGACAGTTCTTCATGTTTCCCTACTTTTCTTTACTGTTTTGCAAGCAAATCCATGGGATATCCGTACTGTTCTTGAGCTAAGAGATGAAGGCGTGATTTCCAAGAAAAACCCACCGCTTTTCACTTTCTTAAATGGTCCCAACAGTTTGCTCTCTCGGTCTCAGGACCGCGAGGTGAGCAAACGGTCTCTGGAACGCGAGAGGGAAAACGGTCTTCACGACCGTTTGGACCCGTTGACCGAGCGTGGACCGTATAAAAATCTGTTCCTAATTATATAGGCTAATCACCCTCAAAATTTGAGAGGCTAACTCCAAAGGAATCGGGAGATATGACCTTTTTCAGTAATAACTTTAATTGAATTTATTCCTGATTTTCAAACGGTCTGAAATTGCCTTTTTGGACAAACGGTCTCAAGACCGTGTAAGGTCGTTGACCAAGCTTTGACCATATGAAATTACTGTTCAAAATTATGTTAGTTAATAACTCACCAAGTATGATGGTCTAATTTCAAACAATCTAAGAGTTGAAGGGTGATTACTAGGGTTAACCCTAGATGCAATCAGTACTGAAATTATGGTGACCTAATTAGGGTTTTTAGGGTTGATTGACCTAAACGGTCTCATGACCATTTGGGGGTCATCCAAACGATCTCAAGACCGCGAGGGCAATCAACCATTACCGTTTGGAGGTCTGGGGTCAAGAATAGTTGACATATTGAAGGTACATTTATACCAAATTATATTGCAATTAAATATTGATATAATCATCAACTCAATAGGTCAGACCTTGATGAATTTGCACTAGAATCCGAAATTTGATGGGCAAACGGTCTCAAGACCATTTGGAACTCATCCAAACGGTCTCAAGACCGAGAGGACAATCACCCAAGACCGTTTGAAGGTCTAGGGTTAAGCTAATTTGACCAATTGAGGACCCAATTTCAATAAGTTATCAAATTAATCAAAATTCTGATTTTGTGGCTCAATCATGGTTCAACCCCTATCAAATCACATTAGATCTTGAGGAAATCTTGGGCAAACGGTCTCAAGACCATGTCGGGTCCACCCACATGATCTCAAGACCGTTTGGGCCAAGTTTGGGCCCAATTGGAGCTCAATTGAAGGGTTCAACCTTGTGTTGATACACATTGTTGAGTGTTGATGGGTGAACATTGATAGACCCTAATTGGATCGATTCCAACCCTAATTGGTCAACAATTGAGGGTTAATTGAATGACCTATTGGTTAAGCATAATCTTAATTGACCCAATCCATAAGTGGTCACCATGGCTTTGACCTTTTGAGGGCTTCAACATTGGTTGACATCATCGGTTGTAACCATTGAACCTTGTTGATGGTCCAAGCGGTTGAGACCATGTGAGCTCGCGGTCTCAAGGTCGAGAGGAGGCTCGCGGTCTCAAGGTCGAGAGGATGCTCGTGGTCTCAAGGTCGTGAGGAGGCTCGCGGTCTCAAGGTCGTGAGAGGGCTCACGGTCTCAAGACCGTGAGGGGCCTCGCGGTCTTGAGGTCAAAGGTGAGCAAACAGTCTTCCAACCCTCGCAGTCTTGAATCAATAGAGAGGGCTCACGGTCTTGGAAGTAGGGTGAAGGGCCTCGCGGTCCTGAGGTCAAATTAGCTAAATGGTCAACACACCCTCACGGTCTTGGAAAGTCAAAATTAGCTAAACGGTCAACACTTTCAATTGGAGATTGATGGTTGAGATCGATCAATGTGATTCAAGGTTGACTTCATTCAATCAATGGATGATATAAAAGGTTCAATGTTGCCCTAATCGAACCCTAATGACAACCTAGGATATTAAGGGGTTAATTGTCTAAGGTTTTGACCATGATAATGATCAATGGGGTGAATTACCAAAATACCCCTAAAGGGTAAATTGAGTAATACCTTGATCAGATCAAATCCTAATCACATGATGATGATGTTTTAACTATGTTAGCCTATGATGACTCAATCCAACCTAATCTAGAGTGGTGTTGACATCACCTAACAGTAGGAGGAGAGAGAAAGTACTTCTAGAGAGAGAAAGTACCCTTTTTAAGTGGAAACTCAATTAAAGCATCTCCAAATCACATGAGTGAGCATAATTAGGGTATGATTCACCTATGTGAGATCATAAAAATCTTAATTATGATAATTGATGAACCTTGAACTAATATGAGAGCATCAATGATGATTTTACTCATACATGATGATGTTATGAGTTCAATTCATCTTAATGTGAATAGTAAACCCTAATTCAAGGGTGATGACATATAATGTGAATAGTAAACCCTAATTCAAGGGTGATGACATGTAATGTGAATAGTAAACCCTAATTCAAGGGTAATGGCATGCAAATGAGTATTAAACTCCAATTGATGAGAATCAGAGGATTTAACTCTTATGACAAGAGAGGGAAGTATATTCCTTATTTTGTATTACCTTTATCAGTTGAATTAACCATGCAAGTTCTGATATGAAGGTGATCTTATCCAGGTATGGATGTTGATGTTATATTCATTGAAGGCATGTTGTTAGCCTTATGAATAAGAAAAGTAACTTGATGCCTTGTCAATGGCATCCTATGATGATAATAGGCTGTGAGAGCCATGAATACCATCAAAGTCATGCTTTAGAGATGACTTGTGATGAGTATGATGAGAAATTATGAATGATATGAGTTAGTCCTGTTACATTTAGTATTCTTCTGTTTTAGCTGTTATGCTACTGATTATTGTTTGAAGAACAATGTATGTTGTTAAAGAATACTGAATGTACCTAACTAATCAAGTATAATGTAGAGCCCTGATCATAGATCCATCATTGTCAGAGATTAAGTGATGGTGAAACAGGTTTTTCCTCAGGGAACTCCTGGAGCACATACTTTTGAGTATGTGGGGTACATGGATGTGTAGAACCTTACATCCTAGTGTAGGAAAGTGATGTAGATGTGCAATCCATCCATCCTCCACTATATTTCCATACCGTATCAGTGGTAGGTAAACATGAAACCTCCTGATGATGAAGAAAATATAGATATCCGTATCAGTGGAGATAAACATGAAATCTCCTGATGACGAAGAGAGTACAGAACGCCACTGTGACTCTAGAATAGCGAAGGACCAGTTTACCCTGGTGAGCTATAGTAGTAGAGACACAAGATGTCCTACAAGTGATCCTCTTACTGACTGAGGAAGGTGAAGGTCATGAGAATCCGACTCTCTTGATGACCTATGTATGCTACTGATGTGACTTCTCAGCGATTAGTTGGAGTATGAGTGGTATGCCTCATCTCCATAGGGCATAATGTTGTTTGTAAAACATAATCAACTATGTAGTATACTTGTTAGAGTTAACTCCAAGTTAGTTGATTGAGGTTACACTGTAATAGTGCTTATATTTCTTCATATCTCATAAATGCTGAGATCTTGTTATAGCTGCAACAGTTATTGAATTACTTTAAAGGTTTTACTGCTTAAGAAATTCTTTGATGATTATATTAAAGCTTATGGAGGAGAGTTATAACTCTCGCTGGGACAATTATGTAAAATTGTCTCACCCCGTAGACTTCAACTTTTTAGGTGGACGTCGGAGACGAAGGAACCAGCCTACAGGTGACCAGTCTCAGCAGCAGCAGCACCAGGAGCAGCAGTAATCTCAGGTGGAGATTTAGTCTGCCATGTGGTGTAGTTAGAGTCAGTCCTATGTGTCCTCTGTACTCTCAGGTCTTGGATTCTTGTGTTATGTGATCTTGAGATTTTGTATCTTGATGTATATAATTACTCAAGAAGTAATTATCCTGAGATGTAAACAAGTTTATCTCACTTTATGAAAGGAGTTTTTATGGATCCAAGATCTTGTCTCGAAAAGTTTTAATTTCCCGTGATTTTTGTCTTCAGCTGATTATCGAATCGCTTCCGCTAAGTTTTAATCGTGTTTATGTCATGGTTTGGAGATCAGAGCCCACAATTAGTGGTATCAGAGCTCTAGGTCAGTTGAGTCTACAGAGGCATAGGACTTAGGATGTCGAGTCTATCTATAGTACTCCTTCCTTATCTAATAGAATCTTCTACTCCTCAGGAGAAGAAGATACCTAAGGATGTTAGAACATCATGATGAGTACGTGGCAGAGAGTAGTGCTAGTGCACCTCGAGGTGGTGCAGGGGTTCCGAGGATAGAACAACCTGCACCTGAGTCGCCAAGAGAGCCACCCCAGTTCGACCCAGCTGACATGAGTAACCCAGCTGTACAGAGGATGTTCGGGCAGTTCATGACTGCCATGACACATATAACCGATAGGATGCCCATTCCTGCACCTAGGGCACCTGTCCAGCCTGAAGCACAAGGTATCGGTAAGACATTCGAACGACTTCGTCGTGTCGGAGCTACCGAGTACTTCGGGATTGCCGACCCTGCAAATGCTGACTTATGGTTGACAGAGTTGGAGAAGGCTTTCAGGATTCTTATGATTCCGGAAGCTAAGAAGGTTAGACATGCTGTCTATCTTCTCAAAGGCAGTGCTGGTCACTGGTGGAACATGGAAGAGCAGAAGAGACCTGGAGTAGAGTTCTCATGGGAAGAGTTTCGTCAGGAATTTATCAATAGATATTTTCCAAAGACCTTCCTAGATGAGAAGATCTCTCAGTTCGAGAAACTAAGGCAAGGTATGCTGAACATTAGCGAGTATGAAGCTAAGTTCATGGAGTTGCTGCGGTTCTGTCCACACATGGCTGCTACGGATGAGGAAAGAATCAGAAGATTTGAGAAGGGTTTGAATTCTGATATGTCAACCCCTGTGTCTGCCTTAGAAAACAGAGAGAGATTCTCTACCTTCGTTGAGTCAGTCCGAAGAATAGAGAGATCTGTGGTTGAGAAGAGACAAACCCATAAAAGATATCCACAGTTCCAGGGTTCTTCATCTAGGGATTCCAAGAAACCTAGATTCTCTGCACCTAACCCTCCACCACCCAGATCGAGTTTTCAAACTCAATGGACACCAAGCAGAGGTAGAGGACGGAGTCAACCGCTTCAAGGGACGCACAGTTCTGCATCTGTGTCAGTCACTGGACCACCCAGACCACAACAACAGGAGAGGAGTTGTTACAACTGTGGTAAGGTGGGACACTTGATGAAGGATTGCCGTTCTAGACCTGCTAGTGTGACACAACAACCTCCGAGATAGAATCAACAGAGATCTCAGAACAGACAACATCAAGGAGCAACTCGAGGATGTGGACAAGCGTCTCAAGCTGGATCATCAGCACCACCTCAACACCAGGCGACTGCGAGGTTTTATGCTATGAACCCACCTGAGGCAGTGGTCAATCCACGGGTAGTGGCAGGTCAGATGAAACTTTTATATTCTGATATGTCTACATCCTGTGTTGTATCCGTTCTGATTGATCCGGGTACTACACACTCTTTCATCACTCGTGAAGTGATTCGTAACTGCAATGTGACTGTTAGTCATAGAGCATATAGTTTGTTGTTAGAGACTCCATTGAGTGGGTCTGCCATTTTGCAGGAGGTATGTTCTCCCTACATCCTCTTCTTTTCTAACCATCGCATTCAAGTGGACCTTATACCACTTGATATGCAAGGATTTGATATAATCCTTGGGATGGATACCTTAGAAAGGTATAGAGTTGTCTTGGATTGTGAGTCCAAGTTGGCTGTGTTTGCTGATAAAAGCAACACATGGATCTTTCAAGGAGAAAGAAAGATTCTGCCCACCTGTCTTGTATCAGCTATGGTTGCTGATAAGCTGTTGAGGCAAGGATGTTATGCATTCCTAGCCCATGTGGTAGATGTTACCAAGGAAAGGTCCAATCCTGCTGAAGTTCCCATAGTCAGGGAATTCGAGGATGTGTTT
The DNA here is from genome assembly GCA_963693085.1 of Alisma plantago-aquatica. Taxonomy (NCBI): domain Eukaryota; kingdom Viridiplantae; phylum Streptophyta; class Magnoliopsida; order Alismatales; family Alismataceae; genus Alisma; species Alisma plantago-aquatica. The sequence continues at coordinate 502,264,958 of OY856413.1, forward strand.
CCTGAAGAACTTCCTGGTATACCACCACCTCGGGAGATTGATTTTGAAATCAATCTGATTCCAGATACGAAACCCATAGCTCAGACTCCGTATAGAATGGCGCCTGCCGAGATGGCAGAACTCAAGAAACAACTTCAAGAGTTACTTGAGAGAGGTTTTATCCGACCGAGTACTTCACCATGGGGTGCTCCGGTTTTGTTTGTTAAAAAGAAAGATGGGTCAATGCGGTTGTGCATCGACTACAGACAACTCAATAAAGTAACAATAAAGAATAAGTACCCTCTGCCGAGGATTGATGATCTCTTTGACCAGTTGCGTGGTGCAACAATCTTTTCAAAGATAGACTTGAGGTGTGGATATCATCAACTTCGTATTATGGATAGTGACATATCCAAGTCTTCCTTTAGGACAAGATATGGTCACTATGAGTTCACGGTTATGTCGTTTGGACTAACCAATGCACCAGCTGCATTTATGGAACTCATGAATAAAGTTTTTCGACCTTTCCTTGATCAGTGTGTTGTCGTCTTCATAGATGACATTCTGATCTATAGTAAGGATGCTCAACAACATGAACAACATCTTCTCCAAGCTTTGACCTTGCTAAGGGAGCACAAGCTGTATGCTAAGTTTAGCAAGTGTGAGTTCTGGTTGCCGGAGGTATCTTTTCTTGGTCATGTGATATCTGCCTCGGGAATTCGTGTTGACCCTACGAAAGTAGAATCTGTTCTACAGTGGGAACAACCGAAGACACCGACGGAGATTCACAGTTTCTTGGGGTTAGCTGGCTATTATCGAAGGTTCATTAAGAACTTTAGTTCTATAGCCTTACCTTTGACCAAGTTGACCCAGAAAGATGTTCCTTTTTCTTGGAGCGATAAGTGTCAACAGTCTTTCCAGTTGCTGAAGGAGAGATTGACAAGTGCACCTGTGCTAGTGCTACCTGAACAAGGAAAAGGATATGTAGTCTTATGTGATGCTTCCAAGAATGGACTTGGATGTGTGTTGATGCAGGATAAACAAGTGATTTCTTTTGCTTCCCGACAGCTTAAGAAACACGAGGAGAATTATCCGACACACGATCTAGAGTTAGCTGCTATGGTTCATGCCTTGAAAATCTGGAGACACTATCTCTATGGAGAAACATTCCAGATTTTCACAGACCACAAAAACCTTAAGTATATCTTCTCTCAGCATGAGCTCAACATGAGGCAACGTCGCTGGATGGAGTTAATCAAGGACAATGACTGTACAATTGATTACCATCTAGGCAAGGCCAATGTTGTTGCAGATGCCTTGAGTAGGAAATCAACAACATCAACCATGAATAGAGCACAACTAAACTCTTTAGTATGCTCTAGGAGAGATATGCTTATCTCTTTGAGGCAAGACAATGTACAGTTGAAGGTGTCATTGTTAGCCGGTTTGTTAGCTGAGATGCATATTAAACCTACCTTAAGAGAGCAGATTAAGGAAGCATAGCTAGGTGATGCTGCAGTTCAACAGATTAGTTCTGAGTATGGAAATGAGAAACAAGATGGTTTTCATGACTCAGAGGATCATGTAGCTTGTTATAATGGAAGGATGATAGTGCCGGATGTGGACAACTTGAGAAAGTTAGTCCTGGAAGAAGCCCATTCTTCCATGTATGCTATGCATCCAGGGAGCACCAAGATGTATCGGAATTTGAAAGATCTGTATTGGTGGCCTGGAATGAAGAAGGATGTTGCAGAATTTGTTCTGAGGTGTCCTGTGTGTCAGCAAGTTAAAGCTGAACACCAGAAGCCTGTAGGTACAATGCAACCTTTACCCATACCACAGTGGAAGTGGGACCATGTGACCATGGACTTTGTAGTTGGCCTACCCAGGACAAGCAAGGGACATGATTCCATTTGGGTAATTGTTGATAGGTTGACTAAGATAGCACATTTCTTACCTGTCAAAACAACCTATTCTGCTGAAAGGTTATCAGAGTTGTATGTTCAAGAGATAGTGCGTTTGCACGGAGTTCCTATCACAATGGTTTCTGACAGAGGTCCTCAGTTTACGAGTCATTTTTGGGAACAGTTACACAGAGCCTTAGGCACCAAGCTAAGGTTTAGTACAACCTTTCATCCGCAGACTGATGGACAGTCAGAAAGGACCATACAGACCTTAGAAGACATGTTGAGAGCATGTGTTCTCCAGTTCACCGGAAGTTGGGATCTACACCTAAGCTTGATAGAGTTTGCCTATAACAATAGCTATCAACATAGTATTGATATGGCACCTTATGAAGCCTTGTATGGTAGACGTTGTAGATCACCTCTGTGTTGGTTTGAGACTGGTGAACATCAGTTGTTGGGTCCTGACCTTGTGCAGCAGACCACAGAAAAGATTAAAATAATACAACAAAAGATTAAGACTGCTCAGGATAGGCAGAAATCTTATGCTGACAAACGTCATAGACCCTTATAATTCCAGGTTGGAGACAGAGTGTATCTCAAGGTCTCACCATGGAAAGGAGTCCTCCGTTTTGGAAGGAAAGGGAAGTTAGCTCCTAGATTTATGGGGCCTTATCCAATCATTGAACGGATTGGAAAGGTAGCATATAGACTAGAACTGCCCCCAGAGTTACAGAGGTTACACCCTGTGTTTCACATTTCTATGTTGAAGAAATGTCACCCAGACACCGAGTCAGTTCTACAACCCATGGAAGTAGAATTGAATGATGATATATCCTATGAGGAAGGACCAGTGTCAATCATTGATAAAAGAATTAAAAAGTTAAAGAAGAAAGATATAAGTCTTGTAAAAGTCCTCTGGAACCACCGTGGTGTTGAAGAAGCCACTTGGGAGTTAGAGAATGAGATGAGAAGGAGGTATCCTGCCCTTTTCTCTTAATATGTCTTATCGATTTCGGGGACGAAATCCTTGTAAGGGGTGGATAATTTGTAACATCCCTGACCTGGGTTATGAGTTAACCCTAGGTGTTTTGCCTAAATATGTAATTAAATCTTTGTGATTAACTCTGAGCATGTAATTAAGTTACTCAGAAACATATATTTCAATATTTGCTCCTTTTTATTTAAAGTTGTAGCATTGTTTTGATATACAGGGACCTATGTGCAATTTACCCAGTTGAAAGGGTTATCTTGCAATTTGCACATGATGAGATGTTCCTATGATGTTGAGACATCATGAAAAATCTTTTTGGCAAAGTTTGAGGGATTTCCCAAGCTTGGGCACCAAGGTGCAGCTGTGGAAGCAATCCCGGTGCTTGAAACCTTAATTTGGGGTAAAATGCAATTTACCCAAATTAAGGGATGCAATTTGTAAAATATATCATCTAATGTATCCTTCTAGATTCTTTCCATCATTTAGAGAAGAAATGATGAGGAAGTCACCTCAATTGAATTATCAAGTTATGAAATATACCTTGTGATTGAATAATCAGGGTATATGTACAATATCCCTTTTATGTATGTACCTTAGTATTAGATTGATCTTCTTTGCCCTCTTTTTCTAAACCTTAAGAGAAGTTTTGTCCTTAGAATAAAGAGGAAGGGACGAGCAAATAATGAAGGAAGGACCTAGTTGGATTTATGGGAAACTTATGGGCCTTTAATGAAACCTCACCCATGTATATATACACTTTACCTCTCAAAGCAAAGAAACTTTGCCTTCGTGCATATCACTATTTCCCCTTGCTTGGCCAACTAAGGACTGTCTTGGAGCTCAAAGAGGAACGACCAAGGGTGCAAGGTAGGTTTGAATCCCTCTTCTTGCCTAATTCCATGGTTAGAACTCGAATTCAAGGTCAATTTAGTGATTAACTCATGAAACCCTATCTTTCTAGCCATCTCTTTTCGTCTTTCCTTGGAAGTTTTCACCTTGGCCAACCTGTGGGAACTCAAGGACGCCATTAGAGCTTGGAGCTTGAAAGCTTGGAGCTCAAGGAGCAAGCTTTAGGCGGGTTTTATAGCTCTAAACCCATGCTTTACTATATACATCTCTTATATGCGGTTAGATGATAGTTCTTCATGTTTCCCTACTTTTCTTTGCTATTTTGCAAGCTAATCCATGGGATATACGTACTGTTCTTGAGCTAAGAGATGAAGGCGTGATTTGCAAGAAAAACCCACCGCTTTTCACTTTCTTAAACGGTCCCAACAGTTTGCTCTCTCGGTCTCAGGACCGCGAGGTGAGCAAACGGTCTCTGGACCGCGAGAGGGAAAACGGTCTTCACGACCGTTTGGACCCATTGACCGAGCGTGGACCGTATAAGAAATCTGTTCCTAATTATATAGGCTAATCACCCTCAACATTTGAGAGGCTAACTCCAAAGGAATCGGGAGATATGACCTTTTTAAGTAATAACTTTAATTGAATTTATTCCTGATTTTCAAACGGTCTGAAATTGCCTTTTTGGACAAACGGTCTCAAGACCGTGTAAGGTCGTTGACCAAGCTTTGACCATATGAAATTACTGTTCAAAATTATGTTAGTTAACAACTCACCAAGTCTGATGGTCTAATTCCAAACAAGCTAAGAGTTGAAGGATGATTACTAGGGTTAACCCTAGATGAAATCAGTACTGAAATTATGGTGACCTAATTAGGGTTTTTAGGGTTGATTGACCTAAACGGTCTCAAGACCGCAAGGGAAATCAACCATGACCGTTTGGAGGTCTGGGGTCAATAATAGTTGACCAATTGAAGGTACATTTATACCAAATTATATTGCAATTAAATATTGATATGATCATCAACTCAATAGGTCAGACCTTGATGAATTTGCACTAGAATCCAAAATTTGATGGGCAAACGGTCTCAAGACCGTTTGGAACTCATCCAAACGGTCTCAAGACCGAGAGGACAATCACCCAAGACCGTTTGAAGGTCTAGGGTTAAGATAATTTGACCAATTGAGGACCCAATTTCAATAAGTTATCAAATTAATCAAAATTCTGATTTTGTGACTCAATCATGGTTCAACCCCTATCAAATCACATTAGATCTTGAGGAAATCTTGGGAAAACAGTCTCAAGACCATGTGGGGTCCACCCACATGATCTCAAGACCGTTTGGGCCAAGTTTGGGCCCAATTGGAGCTCAATTGAAGGGTTCAACCTTGTGTTGATACACATTGTTGAGTGTTGATGGGTGAACATTGATAGACCCTAATTGGATCGATTCCAACCCTAATTGGTCAACAATTGAGGGTTAATTGAATGACCAATTGGTTAAGCATAATCTTAATTGACCTAATCCATAAGTGGTCACCATGACTTTGACCTTTTGAGGGCTTCAACATTGGCTGTCATCATCGGTTGTAACCATTGAACCTTGTTGATGGTCCAAGCGGTTGAGACCATGTGAGCTCGCGGTCTCAAGGTCGAGAGGAGGCTCGCGGTCTCAAGGTTGAGAGGAGGCTCGTGGTCTCAAGGTCGTGAGGAGGCTCGTGGTCTCAAGGTCGTGAGAGGGCTCACGGTCTCAAGACCGTGAGGGGCCTCGCGGTCTTGAGGTCAAAGGTGAGCAAACGGTCTTCCAACCCTCGCGGTCTTGAATCAATAGAGAGGGCTCGCGGTCTTGGAAGTAGGGTGAAGGGCCTCGCGGTCCTGAGGTCAAATTAGCTAAACGGTCAACACACCCTCACGGTCTTGGAAAGTCAAAATTAGCTAAACGGTCAACACTTTCAAACGATCTCAAATCAATTGGAGATTGATGGTTGAGATCGATCAATGTGATTCAAGGTTGACTTCATTCAATCAATGGATGATATAAAAGGTTCAATGTTGCCCTAATCAAACCCTAATGATAACCTAGGATATTAAGGGGTTAATTGTCTAAGGTTTTGACCATGATAATGATCAATGGGGTGAATTACCAAAATACCCCTAAAGGGTAAATTGAGTAATACCTTGATCACATCAAATCCTAATCACATGATGATGGTGTTTTAACTATGTTAGCCTATGATGACTCAATCCAACCTAATCTAGAGTGGTGTTGACATCACCTAACAGTAGGAGGAGAGAGAAAGTACTTCTAGAGAGAGAAAGTACTTCTAGAGAGAGAAAGTACCCTTTTTAAGTGGAAACTCAATTAAAGCATCTCCAAATCACATGAGTGAGCATAATTAGGGTATGATTCACCTGTGTGAGATCATAGAAATCTTAATTATGATAATTGATGAACCTTGAACTAATCTGAGAGCATCAGTGATGATGTTACTCATACATGATGATGTTATGAGTTCAATTCATCTTAATGTGAATAGTAAACCCTAATTCAAGGGTGATGACATATAATGTGAATAGTAAACCCTAATTCAAGGGTGATGACATGTAATGTGAATATTAAACCCTAATTCAAGGGTAATGGCATGCAAATGAGTATTAAACTCCAATTGATGAGAATCAGAGGATTTAACTCTTATGACAAGAGAGGGAAGTATATTCCTTATTTTGTATTACCTTTATCAGTTGAATTAACCATGCAGGTTCTGATATGAAGGTGATCTTATCCAGGTATGGATGTTGATGTTATATTCATTGAAGGCATGTTGTTAGCCTTATGAATAAGAAAAGTAACTTGATGCCTTGTCAATGGCATCCTATGATGATAATAGGCTGTGAGAGCCATGAATACCATCAAAGTCATGCTTTAGAGATGACTTGTGATGAGTATGATGAGAAATTATGAATGATATGAGTTAGGCCTGTTACATTTAGTATTCTTCTATTTTAGCTGTTATGCTACTGATTATTGTTTGAAGAACAATGTATGTTGTTAAATAATACTGAATGTACCTAACTAATCAAGTATAATGTAGAGCCCTGATCATAGATCCATCATTGTCAGAGATTAAGTGATGGTGAAATAGGTTTTTCCTCAGGGAACTCCTGGAGCACATACTTTTGAGTATGTGGGGTACATGGATGTGTAGAACCTTACATCCTAGTGTAGGAAAGTGATGTAGATGTGCAATCCATCCATCCTCCACTATATTTCCATACCGTATCAGTGGTAGGTAAACATGAAACCTCCTGATGACGAAGAAAATATAGATATCCGTATCAGTGGAGATAAACATGAAATCTCCTGATGACGAAGAGAGTACAGAACGCCACTGTGACTCTAGAATAGTGAAGGACCAGTTTACCCTGGTGAGCTATAGTAGTAGAGACACGAGATGTCCTACAAGTGATCCTCTTACTGACTGAGGAAGGTGAAGGTCATGAGAATCCGGCTCTCTTGATGACCTATGTATGATACTGATGTGACTTCTCAGCGATCAGTTGGAGTATGAGTGGTATGCCTCATCTCCACAGGGCATAATGTTGTTTGTAAAACATAATCAACTATGTAGTATACTTGTTAGAGTTAACTCCAAGTTAGTTGATTGAGGTTACACTGTAATAGTGCTTATATTTCTTCATATCTCATAAATGATGAGATCTTGTTATAGCTGCAACAATTATTGAATTACATTAAAGGTTTTACTGCTTAAGAAATTCTTTGATGATTATATTAAAGCTTCTGGCGGAGAGTTATAACTCTCGCTGGGACAATTATGTAAAATTGTATCACCCCATAGACTTCAGCTTTTTAGGTGGACGTCAGAGACGAAGGAACCGGCCTACAGGTGACCAGTCTCAGCAACAGCAACACCAGGAGTAGCAGTAATCTCAGGTGGAGATTTAGTCTGCCATGTGGTGTAGTTAGAGTCAGTCCTATGTGTCCTCTGTACTCTCAGGTCTTGGAGTCTTGTGTTATGTGATCTTGAGATTTTGTATCTTGATGTATAAAATTACTCAAGAAGTAATTATCCTGAGATGTAAACAAGTTTATCTCACTTTATGAAAGGAGTTTTTATGGATCCAAGCTCTTGTCTCGAAAAGTTTTAATTTCCCGTGATTTTTGTCTTCAGCTGATTATCGAATCGCTTCCGCTAAGTTTTAATCGTGTTTATGTCATGGTTTGGAGATCAGAGCCCACAGGAATCCTGGTGGGCCTCTTGGTTGATTGTTTGAACCAAATTGATGCGAGTTTTCTGCTCCAGAGGGGTTTCCATATTGAAAACATGGGTGATTCCTATTCTAATTCAGATTGTAATAACTTTGACCAGGAATGGTGTTGATAGCATTAAGATTTTCCATCTGACCATTATCTCCTTGGCCACATACATTGCTCAGAACAACATCATAGAGAACATTGCATGATAAAGTGGAATGATCGGTGCTCTTACATGCTTCATAGAATAGGGAAGCGGACTTGATCTATTCCGATTGTCGAGTGGGTAAATGTCCTCTTCCAATAGCAGCAAGAGATGATTCTGTATGGTCTTTCTTGGCAACTAAAAGCTTCAAGGTTTCAGTGATAGACTTGTACTCAGGAGTAGCTTTGGCCATAGCTACTTTCAAAACTCCTTTACCTATAGATCTACCCCAATTTTCTTGATTTTCTGCTCCTAGGGTGACGAATCTCCATGCATTGTCATAACTTTGATGCATGAAGTTTCCTCCAGACGAGGAATCGAGGAATATCTTAATATCATCATCCACACCCCTATAAAAAATCTCAATGATTTGATTCTTGGGAATTTCGTGGTGTGGACACTTGCATAGAAGCTCTTTGTATCTATCCCAAGCTTCAACAAGGGTTTATCTAGGAACTTGAGTGAAGTTTGTTATCCACCCTCTAATTTCATAGGTAAGAGATGGAGGGTAGAACTTTTCTAGAAACACATTTTGGAGTTGTTACCAGGTGGTGATGGGTGTTTCACTTTGCAGCGAATTGTACCAACTTATGGCCCTATCAGCAGGGAGTACTTGAAGAGACGGAGTCAAATGGCATTATCTGTGACTCCATTTTGTTTCATCATGGCACATAGATCAATAAATCTCAGAATATGTTCTTGGCTATCTTCTCCCTATTTTCCATAGAAAGGGTTATTCTAAAGCAGGGTGATCCAATGTGCTCTTATCTCAAAATTAGGAGCGTTGATGGGACGAGGTTGCACTGGATGATGATCATTCACAAATTTCGGGATTGAGAATTCTCTAAGATCCTTTTGTAGTTCAGTTGCTTGCGCTGCTGCTTGTGCCGCTAGGATTTCCTATTGAACCACAGTCCTGGCTTCTTACATGAGCCTCTCTCTCTGTGCATTGATGGCTTGAGCCACCCTTTGGGCTACTTCTTCTTCTTGAGCCATCCTTTCTTGATTTTATCTGATCTGACGATGAAAAGTGCTGTCTGTCTTGGGATCAAAGCTCGCTGTTAGTCCGGGGCTGTCCGAACGGTGCATGCACTACGCCTTGGATTGTACCTAAAAATACAATGGATTTTGAAAATGAGATCAACAAAGTAGAGTCAAATTCAAGTAGATGATCGATTGTTTTTGAAAGAAAAAGCAAAATCCTAGATTAGTCTTAAAAGAACTAGTTTTGACTAACTGATTCTGTTGTCCCCGGCAATGGCGCTAGAATTTGACGTGATATTTTGAATGCACTAACAAACTCACTCGAGGTAGAAATCCTTGAGCTTTTACCAAAACCAATGTGCAATAATACCATCCGCAAGCAGATGAGTCTTATCGCAATATAGTTAACGATCGAACCCAAAGGACAACGTTTTTTAAAAATCTTTGTCAGTCGAATCTAGCTCAAGTAAAACTAATATTTAAAACGGTTGGTTGATTTGAGGTTAACTAATCTAATTGCAAGAAAGTAAAAGCTGAATTAAAGTTGGATTTAGATCAGTGATATGGAATCGTTGGGATTGTATCAGGTTTCACCACCGCTACTTATGCAAACACATTCAATCGCAAACAATCCAGGCAAGATATATCAATCCAAATAGAGCTACTGCAGAACCCCCTGTTAGGGTGTTAGGTTTGCATAAGCATCACCTTAGGTATCAGATGTCTCGTCACCAACCGTATCACTTACTTACGGCTCCAAAGATACAGAAATCCAACGAAGGTTGTGAGCCCCCTATATAGGCATGAGGCACACAGAAGCGTCATTGAAGGATAGATGGCTCGTCCCCTCACAGATCATACACCTACAACCTCGAAGAAATCTCATTCTATTTCTAGTTTGGGAGTCAACCAAATTAATCGATAAGCAAGAAGGTGATAGATCTACAAACTAGCATCGATGATAAACAAAGATGATACAAAATCCAACTAAGGCTGTGGTCCTCCCTGAGGGATGTGTAGACCACAGAAGCATCACTGTAGGCTAGATGTCTTGTCCCCTAACAAATCATACACTTACAACCTCAAGGAATCTTATCAGAAGTTCTAGTCAAAGAGTCGAACTTTGTAAACTGCCACAATGTCCCACATTTAGAAGATTTTGCAATATAGGAAAGAACAAGATGAATGCAAGTAGATAATCAACTACAAGCATACCAACTAACAACGAGATGGAAAGTTATATACATTGCCATGGAGATTTTAACAAAAGAACATGATTTGCATGGGCACCGGGGCTAGTCCCCGCACCCCAACGAAAAGGTACTACTCGCTCATGATGTGAGAAACAAGAAGAACGAGAAAGAGACAGAAATCCACCATGAACTCGGTGTAGAAGGAAGTCACAGCTTGGTGAAGAAGATACAGCCTTCTACGTCATGCCGGAGTAGATCTGGATGCGAACGGCTACCAGACAGTCTCCCTCACTCTGTCTTCCATCCCTCCTCAGCCTCCTTGGTTGCAACATGGGCAGTAGGTGGAATGAAACTGGCACGAACTGGACATGATTTGGATCAGACCTATGTATAGGCAGCCTGTCGGCGTCCCGGAACCGATCTCCAAATGAGGACCCTTGGGGTCATATTTATGGGCACCAGACTGCCCCAAACGGTTTAGGAGATATTTTCTTTCTCAAATGGTTTACTAATGTTATGGCCAAATGGTCTGGCAAAAAATCTATTCCAAACGGTCTTTGCTGCCTTGACTTTTCCATATGGTTTGCTTTATTTTCCCCAAACGGTCTGTAGACCGTTTGCTATCAAATGGTCTGATGATCATTCAGTTTGGTTGTATTTAGAGCAAATGGTCTTGCAATGCATCCTCCAAATGGTCTGTAGGCTTTTGCCCAAATGATCTTGAGAAAGAGGAGGAGCAAACAGTTTTGGATTGTTACGTCCAAACTGTCTTACAGATCGTTTGCTTTCCTCCAAACAGTCTTGTGAAAAAGGGGAAAACAGTCTTCACATATCCCTCAAATGGTCTTTGGCTTTGGGCAAATGATCAGGAATCTCAGCAGATGCCCAAACGATCTTCGAATCCGTCCATACAATCTTCCGTTTCTTGAATGGTCTTGATGTTTTCAACAAACGGCCTTCACAGCAAGTTCATACTTCACGCGCCCAGTAAGAGACCAAACGATCCTCACGTTGACCGATCCAAATGGTTTGCTGCTGGGATCAAATAGCTGCTACTCCGCCGGCGGATGGCTTGAGAGACAAGACGGAAGGCGAGGGCAGCTTGGCTGAAGGTAGCATGTGCGGGGGGGGGGGGGGGGGTGGAGGTCACAGCAGCAGGGTTGCGGGAGGTAGAAGACGACACACCATGGCCGTGGTGGGGTACCACAGTCGTGGTGATGTTGTTGTCTACGGTCGTGCCGCCTTGCACGGGCGTGGTGGGTGAGTAATCAGGCTCTGATGGCGTTGTCCATGGCTGTGGCATGACACCACAGTCGTGGTGAGGCTACTGCCCCACGGACGTGCCGCCTCGCACAGGCGTGGCGGGAGAGAGGGAGTTAATGTAGGTGGGGTGCCACAATAGTGGCAAGTGAGAGCTCAGGCGTTGGGGATGATCTACCACGGCCGTGGCCTCATCACATGGTCGTGGTGATGACAGTGGACCATGATCATTTTGAACCACCACGGCCATGGTCTAGGCTCTGCTTTGAGATCTTGAATTCATGCACTGCTCGATTCCTCACAATTGGATTATGCCTCCAATCGATATCTGCTGCTCAGACGGTCTTGAGACCGAGTGGTCTCAAACGGTCTTGAGATCGTTTGGGCTCAAACAGTCTTGAGACTGAATGGGCTCAAACGGTCTTGAGACCGAATGGGATCAAACATTTGGTTAGATCGCTTGATCAGAGCCAAGGGTGAGTGCAGGTGGCCACCAATTGCTTGTTCAACTTTATCAATGTCTATATTAAATCAACATAAATTCGATCAAAGCCTTGATAATCGAAGTAATTAAGTAGTTTTGTACATTATGATTCATATTGATATTTATTGAGCAAAATTAAATGTGTTGAGTTGAATTTGTCCAAAAATGATAATTGAATTTCATGATGATTATACATTCATCAGTTAGACGAAGATGAAGGTTCATTAGCTGGGATGGCCCTCTTCCTCCTATTGGATTCCATAGAGACAATAAGGAGAGGAAGGAGAGAGCAAAAGATAAAGACTCACCACCAAAACTTGTCCACAGACCTAGGTTTGCAAGGGGAAGGTCATGGAGGTCAAGCTAGGTCGAACTAGGGCGAGGGGGAGGAAGGTTAGGGCTAGGGTAGAGATCTTAGGGGAGTTGGAGGTGGGATCGGTCGACTTTTCTCTAGTTGAGAGGGAGAGTAGTCAGCCAAACCCATCTTAAATTTGCTCCAGCCTGGCCATCAGTCAAGTTCTATGAACTCAGAAACTCGACTGATAGGCTCTTTAAAAAAGCTCTCTGCCTCTGATTGGTCGAGTTGGCAACTCGACTGATGATTAACCTGACCTAAACTTTAAAAACCTAGCTTCTAGCCATTAGAGTGCAAATATAATTTATTTTTCAAGTCCATTATGTATTTTGAACATACTTAAGCACATATCACTCATCATTGGGTACTATTTTGCAGTAAAACATGTGTTTGTGAAAAAACCCAAAAAAAGATAAAACGAGGCAAAAAGAACACGAAAAATTGAAATTTTAGCATATTAACAAGCAATGGTGATCAAAACAGAGGCAAAACATATAAGATATATGAAAACTAGCTAGAAGTCATATCATATTCATTCAAAGTAGTTGTGAGAAGTTTAGATATAATAAAGTTAAATTGCTCTCTAGCTAGAGGTTTAGTGAAAATGTCCGCCAAATGATTTTTTGTATCCACATGCATGATATAGATATCCTTCTTGGTAATGTGATCACAGAGAAAATGATGGAAAACCTCTATATGCTTAGCTCTACTATGTAATATAGGGTTATATGACAAGTTAATTGCACTAATATTATCATAATAGATAGGAGAAACATCAAAATGAATGTTAAAGTCTTGGAGCATTTACTTCATCCATAGGACTTGGGCACAACAATTCCCGACTAAATTTATTCAACCTCTATGGTTGATAATGCCACTTTGATCTATTTCTTGGAGAACCAAGACACCAAGCATGGTCCTAGGAGGAAACAAGTACCACTTGTGCACTTTCTATCAATCAAGCACCTTGCATAATCCACATCACTATAAGAAGCAATAGTAAAGTCCTTTGACTTGCAATACCATAGTACAAACTTTGGGTTTTGGCTAAGTACATTAAAATACTTTTAACATCTATAAGATGTGATTTCTTAGGATTTGATTGAAAATGAGCACACCACCCAACACTAAACATTATATCAGGTCGAGAGGAAGTTAAGTAAAGTAAAATTCCAATCATACCTCTATAGAGCTTCTCATCTACTTTCTCACCTTCTTCATCTTTGTCAAGTTTGGCAGTGTTTGACATGGGTTTATCAATCAGCTTAGTATTCTCCATCCCAAAGCATTTGAGTAGTTCACTTGTATACTTGCCTTGGTTGATGAAGTTCCCATCTTTTGTTTGCTTGATTTGAAAGTCGAGGAAGAATGTGAGTTCACCCATCATACTCATCTTGAATTCACTCTAAATAAGATCACTACATTCTTTACAAAGATCAAGGTTAGTTCCAAAAAAAATGAGATCATCAACATCTATTTGAATGAGAAGAAAATTGTTAGAAGTGTGCTTTAGAAAAACGTTAGAAATGACTTTTCCCATGATATACCCATGATCTAACAAAAAGTTCTTTAATTTCTCATACCAAGCTCAAGGTGCTTGTTTGAGTCCATAGAGAGCTTTATGCAACAAATAAACATGGTTAGGTAAACTATCATGTTCAAAGACTGGGGGTTGTGCAACATACACTTCCTCCTCAATTATACCATTCAAAAATGCACTTCTAACATCCATTTGATATAGAAGAATTTTTTTATAACTAAAAAAGGTAAGAAACATACGAATTGACTCAAGTCTAGCTACAAGTGCATATGTTTCATCAAAATCAATACCTTCCTGTTTATTGTAGCCTTGAGAAACTAACCTTGCTTTGTTCCTCCCACTTTTCCACTTTCATCAAGCTTGTTGCGGTAGACCCATTTTGTGCCAATGATCTTTCTATCACTTGGTCTTGTCACTAGGTTCCAAACTTTGTTCTTTTCAGATTGCTCCAATTGTTCTTGCATAGCTAGGATCCACTCATCATCCCCAAGAGCTCCCTTGATGTTCTTTGGCTTGAGTTATGAGATGAAGGCGTTGTTGTCTTATTCTTTGTTGAATACAGCCCACGCCGTCACTCTTTCAAATGAATCACCTAAAATCAACTCCTTTGTATGATTCTTTACAAAATGAGGGTTGGATCCTTCTTCTCTTCATCTTTCTCTTCTTTTTGAGTGGCCACCTCTTTTCCCTTTTGTGTGATGTTGAGCTCTTTTAGAATAGGAATTATTTCACCTGCAACATCATCATTTGGAACAATATCTTTGAGAATAGAGGGGTTAGTCTCAATAAACTTAACATTTATGGATTCTTCTACTTTAGCAAGATCAACATTAAAAGCACTATAAGCCTTGCTAGTAGTGCTATAGCCAAGAAAGCAAGCCTTGTAAGATTTTAGATCAAACTTGTTTAGAGAATCTTTCATATTTAAAACAAAACAAGGACATCCAAAAACATGAAAATACTCGATAGAAGGCTTTCTACCCTGCCATAGCTCATAGGGGGTTTTCTTCAAAGAAGGACGTGTAAAACCCAATTTTGCACAAAGCATGAGGTACTAACATCTTCAACCCATAACTTCTTTGGAGTATCATACTCTAGTAGCATGGTCCTAGCCATCTCCTGTAAAGACCTATTCTTCTTCTCTACAACCCCATTATTTTGAGGTGTTCGAGGTGAAGCGAAGTGGTGTGCATAACCAGATTCTTGACAAAAATGTTCAAAAATATCATTTTCAAATTCTCCCCCATGATCATTGCAGATGGAAATGGTGCAGAACGAATCTTCATTCTCAACTTGTTTACAAAAGCTTGAGAAAACATCAAGTGTATCACTCTTAGAAATGAGAAATAAGGTCCAAGTATATCTAGAGAAATCATCGACAATAATAAGACAATACTTGGAACCACGAAGCGATTGCGTTCTCATTGGTCCAAATAGATCAATGTGAAGAAGCTCAAGAGCTCTCTTGGTACTATGGACTCCTTTGGATTTGAAGGACAATTGGTTTGCTTTCCTTACATACAAGGTTGGCATTCCTCATCCTTTTCAGAATCCAATTTAGGAAGTCCCTTGACCAAGTCCTTTTTGCTCAAATTCTCAACTAATGCATATTTACATGATGAAGCCGACAATGCCAAAGAAAAATATCATTCGAGTTGACTACTAGGCATCTACCAACAACAGACTTAATAGAATCAAGAAAAATAACATAAAGATTACCACTTCTAGTTCCCTTATATATAACTTGGTAGGTGAGGGGATCTGGAATCAAGCACTCAAAGGAAGTAAAAAAACACAAGGTAACCATTGTCACATAATTGACTAACACTAATTCAATTGTGATGTAGGCCATCCACTAAGAGAACATTCTTGATACACAAGTATTCACCTACATCACCCTCACCTTTGGCTTTACCTTTCTTATTGTCCCCAAAAGTGACCAAACCTCCTTTCTTTTTGGTGAAGTTGTTGAAATGGATTATATCACATGTCATATGCTTAGTGAAACCACTATCAACAATACATCTTCCTTTTTCCTGCAAGAAAGAAGAATCTCAGTTCCCAACTCAAACTTTGGGATCCAGAGTTAGCTCGGAGACCCATTTCATCTTTGGGTTGGTCTCGTTAGGCTTGTAAGGATAATAAGTAGAGTAATGATCATCACATTTGCAATAAGAACAAACCATAGGATTCTTAGTGCCGGAAGACTCTCCTACAAAGAAAGAGGTCTCCTTGCTCTATTTCTTACCTTTGGCTTTGATCTTGCTCTTTGGTGCCCCCCCTACAAATCCCAAACCACTAGTACCACTTTATTTGGTAGAATGGTCAAGGATTTCATTTAGGGAGTTCTTCCCTTTGAGTAATTTTTGTAGGGATGCTCTCAATCTATGGTTCTCATCATTTAGAGAAATATTGGTAGAGTATAATCTAGTTATGTCATCCCTAGCATGAACAATATTGACCTCAATATAGAGGGATTTTGTTAAATATGAATCCTTCTCAAGGGAAATGGAAGCAACATTATCACTAGGCAATATAGGTCAAGAAGATAAATCATTAACTTGACCAAGAAACCTAGCATTTTCAGATTTAAGAATTTAGATTTCTTTAAGATAGATATCTCTTTCATCTCTATGATCATTAATAAGAAGCTTACATTCAACATTTTCAGTTTTAATCATTTCAACCTCTTTTAGGAAATTTTGGTTTTCTTCCTTAAGATTTTCAATGTTCTTAAGGTAGATACCATTCTCAACTTCAACTCCATAGTATTGGAGATCAAGATCAAGGTATTACCCTTATAAATTATCAATACTCTCAAGATTAGTTTTCTCATTCAACTCAAGGATTTCAAATTTAGCATATAGATCATCAATGATTTTTCCTAACCATTTTCTTCTAGATTTACATTTAGCAAAAGATGAACGGGTAGAGATAAGCTTGTCAATAATCACTTCATTAGATAACTCATGCAAACTTACCTCACCAATTTCTTTACTAGTAGAGGCCATGAGTGCAAGGTGGCACTCTTAATCTTCTTCGGAGCTTGAGCTTCTTGAAGATGAAGCTTCCCAAGCTGCATGAGTTGCATTCTTGTATCTCTTCTCATTCTTGTCCTTCCTCTAGTACTTTCTCTCCTTCTTGTACTCCTCTTCCTTCTTTGAGCTTCCCTTGTGGTGTGACTTTATTGACTTGGGACATTCACTCCTGTAATGCCCCTTTTGTCCACACTTGTAGCATCTAGGTATATAGAAGGAGGAGGCTTGCTTTCCCTTAAAGTGTTTGCCCTTGATGTAGTTGGCTTCATGCTCACTTGGGCCATCATCTTCACTAGAGGAGGAAGGAGACGTCTGGAAAGCAAGTTGTTGTTGAAGGATGACTGCCTCCACTTGTGCTTTGAAAGAACTATCTTTGATCTTATTGGCTTCCTTCTCTTCTTGCTTGGCTTCTTCTTCTTGTTTGTCAAGCCTTGGCTCATGGTCTTGGAGGTTTCCAATGAGATCTTCAGTTGGGATGTTACTAAGGATTCTCACTTTTTCATTGGAGGTGACCTTTGACTCCCATCTCTTTGGTAGAGTCCTCAAGATCTTGGAGTTGATTACACCTCTATCCAGAGTGTTGCCCAATGCAGCCAGCCCATTGATGATGACATTGAGTCTTCAGTACATCTCCGCAATCCCTTATTTCTTGCCCATCTTGAAGTTCTCTAGAAGGTTGTTCAACATGTAGATCTTGGCCTCCTTGACTTGCTTTGTTCCTTCAAAGGTTATGCACAATTTGTCCCAAATCTCATAGGTTGTGTCCCAATATGAGATCTGATTAAACTCTATTGGGGTAAGGGCTACATAGAGGATGCTTATGGATTTGTCATTGAGTTGGGCTTCTTTAAGTGCAACTTCACTCCATGTTGCAACAGCTCCGGTTGGCTCCTTGTAAGGTGTGGCCATCACCTTCCACATGTCAAAGTTCATGCCTTGAATGTAGAATTTCATACCCCTCTTCCAATAGAGGAAGTTGGTGCCATCAAAGATTGAAGGACACATGGAGAAGCCTCCCTCTAGGTTGAGAGAACCAAGTAGGTTTTCGCCCATCTTCTCATATCATGGGAGATTGTTGGAAAAGATCCTTGGATCTGATATCACTTGTTGGATCTAGAGATCTGGGGGGGGGGTGAATAGAGCTTCAAAAATTCTCACCAGATAGATTAGATCTTCAAATATATCAAATTAAAACCAATACCTTAACTGCAATTTGAAGTGATAACTAACAAGCATAGCAAGGATGACATGAATTGATAGCAAGAACTTGACAAGGTCATGTAGAGTGGTTCCACTCTCCAAACTAGGAGAGAGTTAGTCCACTACCTAGAGAGGTCAGCCTCTAGGACTTTGCAAGTTCTTTTCTCTATATATTCACAAATAAGTGTTACAACAAAATACTACCAAAGGAATTACCCACCCAAGCACCAAGAGTATTCCACCTTACCAAGGACTTACCGACTTTGCCAAGAGTCTTAAGCCTTCTCCAAGGTTTTACCCACTCTTGGACAAGTCTTCTGCCTTCAAGGAATTTTCTACTCTTCTTGGATCTTCATCATTTGCCTTCTCCTTCACCTGTTCTTCAACCTTGAAGAAGAAGAACAACAACAACTCCATCTTCACTCAGAGTATCTTGCTTCACCTTTGCTTCATGGAGGAAAGGGGTAGGGAAGATGGAATGGACGGGAGCTTTACAAGCACAAGGAAGTAACCCTCTTACAATGTGGCTATCTCAATCATAATCACAAAATGAAGTGTAAACTAGAGAGAGAAAGGGGATCAAGGAGTTGCAACACACTCAAATATAGCAAGGACTTAGAATAGCATGAATGATAAAACTTGGAATGAACTCAAAGGGGTCCTATTTATAGCTGGGGGTGTTCCCTTGAGTGTGGGATCACTTAGGGTCAAAATATAGCCATTGTCTAAGATGCAATAGATCTATTTTTACCCAAAACAACTCACCAATGGTTGTAATCACTTTTTCTACATATTCTGTACAATACATTCAGTCGAGTTTCAATAATGATAACTCGACCGATCCACTAAATGAAAAAGCCAATTTTCAAACTATCGATCAAGTTTGTTCTGGGAAACTCGACTGATGAGCTAAAATCAGGTCTGCTTAGTGAGCTGGTCAGTCGAGTTCTTTGAGTGTGCAACTCGACCGATGGGTCATCTTTAGAAAATCCATTATAAGTCCGGTCAAGTTTCCAACTCGACCGATGAACAACCTGTGACAAATTTTCTAAATTGACATTTGAGTGATTCAACCATAGAATTAAGTGTCCCTAATTTTTTCTCATCTTAGTTACACGTCTTATCATCAATACAAGTGATTACAAAAATCATCTAAGTTAATTTGGAGCGATTTCCCAAATTGCACACTTGCATTGCATTTGACTTGAACTTGAAGAAAAATAGGGCTTATGTAATTTGATCCTTTTTATGTACCTAAAGCCTGAAACCAATCTTGAACAAACATATTAGATACATAGGAATGGAATGGTTGTGTCATTACCAAAATATGGGCAATGTATAACTCTCAAGTCAACATACTATGCTAAGAATTTGATACAAATTGTTCTATCGCCTTAGGCATGACATATATACATAGGAGAACAATATTTGTGTATGTCACACAAATAAGCATTAACATGCTAACAAAAGTCTGATTTTTTTAAAACACCATATACAAACATTTCCTTCCCGGTCCTGAGAGTACAAGGATGACTATTGGAACACTAGACATATAATCAACTTTCTCAAAGATTCATTACTATAGTTCCACTTTAATTCCATGGTTCTGTTTTCGCCACTGCTGATTACCAAAAAACATGTGGCAAACCACAAGGGTGAGACCCATTTCCCAGTAAGAGATATAGCCTCCAACAATGCTTATTGATTACAACATTTTAAATAGTAGATAACTGAGTATTTGGAGTATATAATAATCAATTAAATAGATGAAAAATTTCAAGTATGCTAAATAGATTAAGCAATTAATCTTAGGAACAAGTATGATTATCAATGTATATATAGGTAACAAATAAATGCATTTCTCTTGATAGATATCTACCCAAATTTCATCAAATCACATGTAATAAATATCATCATCATTAATCTAACTATCATCATATTCCTCACTAACAACATGAGCCATCTAGTAACATAAGCATCCCTGACATCATGAATATGTCTAGTAACATAACATGGCTATCAATATTGGCATCTCAAATAAAGGAAACAGATCTATATCATAAGTAGAACTAATGTCATAGCACAATTAACTATATATGGATGATTAGCAGTTTAAGCATTTCTAATTGTATAGGCATATCTAGCAATATTAAACATAGCTAGTAGCATCATCTTAACTATCAATGTCAGTATATTTGAAAACATAAGCATGTTTACAACATAAGCAAAACTACAACATTATCATATTAATAATCTCTTATTGTACTATACATGATCTCAGTGAAAAGAAAACAAACAAGGGTTATCATCCAATATGAAGTGTTGTGTATAACCCTAAATAGATATGCTACATGCTTATCTTACATCTTTTATTATTCCATGGGGAATTTGAATCGTACCATCCAAAGTCCAACCAACCCCTGCAAAGGGCAATCGGTTCCATACAAGATGTAGGAGTTCCGGTATCCAAAGATCTCACCCCCTCAATTAGTAGGAATAAAAAGGTGGTGACATATCAGTCAAATCTACCACTGAAGTGACATATAGTCAAGCTACTAACAACTAGTATGCCCTTGGTACATGCCACGACACCAGAGAACAGACTCATGCATGGTCGTTCTATAAGAGGAACCTACAGTTATATTCTTTCCTTTAACATTTCACAATATCTGAGACATGACTGCAGTCATCCTCCATAACCTACAATTGTGGATGACAAGGATTTATCCTCAACTTCCCATCCCCACATACTCAATAGTATGCGCTCTGAGTTTCCCTTAGGAATACTCGTTTCACCATGCAACAAGTTCTGACACTGAAGATGGTTATATGGAACAAGGTACTACATGATAAAAGTTTAACTTGATTAGTTATCTCCAATTGGGTGAATTAAGGCTGCATTAAGGTTCGAAGGTTCCACATCAATATGAGGAGGTTGGCCATCGTTCTCTAAGTTCTCGACCTTCTGTGATCACCAACAACTACCTGCAGGACTAGCTATCCTACGGGGTTGGTGTGCTCAAACCAGCGACCGAGGCCGTAGGCTGGGCGGCACCCCAGGTGCGGCGGAGGGTGACAGAGGTAGGGCACCCATCGGTGGTGCCCTAGGACCTTGGAAGGTGAGAAGAACCCCCCCCCCCGCAGGTCGACTAGGTCGGCGGGCAGCGCTGCGTTTCGGAGGTTGAAGGAGAACGGTGGCTTTGGATGATTATGCCCGTCATGGGCGTGAAGAAGTGAACAATGAACCAGGGGTATAAGGGACTTTTAATTATAACTGATGTCAGGCCGCTTTGCATGGAAATTGACGAAGTGACACTCTCTGATTGGCCGAAAGGTATTTTTCTTACAAAATTCATAACTAATCACTGGTAGCTCGGATTTAGACAAGTTATATATGAATTTTGATCATAAGAACTCAAGGAATGAAATAAAAATATAATGGAAGCCTATTTCTGATTGCAATTAAAAAGTGTATAAAGTTATCATCTTTGATGGTTTAATTAATGAAAAACCCCTAGAATTGCTAATAATTGAATATAGTGATGTTCTCTGATTGTTTTGAGTGAGTATTAACCTGGTGATAATAAAAAGGATGATTTAGATCTAAAAGAACTATCTTGGTACATAATTGGCTTAATTTAGGGTTTCATATACCTAAGTTTGCATTAATGGGCTTAGAAACCCTAGTTTAGGAGAATATGTCTTTTAATTGTTTTAATTGTGCAAATCCATGAATAAGACGAAGTTATGTTGTTATAAATCCAATTTGAGTATAAAAGATCATTAATGTGGATAATTTGGATTTCCTAGTGTATTTTATGATAAATTAGAGTTTTCTAACATAAACGATGAGAATTGTAGTAATTAGGGTTCTTTTGAGAATCGAACTATAATTCTTTGTTGAGTTGTCAATTTAAAGAAACTTGAATATGATAAATGGCCTTAATGATCTTGCCATGGATTAAAAGGATAAAAATGATAGTTTTAGTATAAAAGAGGCATAATGGGCTTAATTAATGGTTAAGTGTGCCTTTAATATGAAATTAGGGTTTGTAAGTAATTGAATAGAAATAGGGTTTAAAATAGTAAATGAAGTGAAACCCTAATTACAAATGAAACCTTAAAATGGATATGGAAACCTTAGGGAGCAATTTCAAGTTGAATAGAAAGAATCTTGATAAAGTGTGTGGTAAATAGAGTACATGTGTTTTTCGGGATTCTTGATTGTGTCATTGAACTACTTGCTTGGATTGCTTTCTTGGTTGGAATTGATATTAACTTGAGAAATCTACTGAACAGGTATGTGTTTACGCTTATGAATAATCGCTTTAGTTACACGATGATTTCCGAATGTTTTATCAATTGCTTGAAATTAACTATTGGATGTCTTTTATTTCATGCAACTATAAAGTGACTATGATTATCACTATGAACATATACATAACTGGCTTAGATCCGAATCCACCGCTGTGGCTTGTAAAGGCTAAAAAGGAGTGGGCTACTTACGGGTTGTGCCATGTGACTCAACCCTAGAAATTGGTTCACCTATAGGTGGGACCATGAGGGGTTTAATGGCGATCTACTATAAGGAAAGTAGCATCCATGTCCACTACAGGGACAACGTAGAGGATAGGGAATGCATGGATCGCGCAGTTATATTTAAAATGTAAAATTGTTTATTAAATGGAAATTGGCTGCAATACATTATTATAAATAATTGCACGATTATTGTTTCCCCCCACATACCATCTTCGACTGACCGACGTTTTGTTTGTCGGCGTTTTAGGTGCAAAGCCAAGAGAACAAATAGTAAATCATCACATTGTGAAATACATGAAGTGAAGTACAAGGAGGATTAGTTAGAGTAGAATCCATAAGAGGATAGAAGTAGAGTTTTCAAAAAGGTATGCAAAAGTTTATTTTTCTAACATGTTTTCAGTTTAGTCTGTTGAAATTTAATAATTGTTCTTGGTTAATTGTCGAACCTTTGATCCGGAAATTATGGGTGTGGCTTCGACCTCTCGTTCTCCCTTAATTGGGGGTTACCGGAAGGTGGGGTCGTAACAAGGTGTCTAAAAGCTCTCCATGCATCCATGTCCTTAAACTATTAAGGATATAAAAAAAGCTACACAAGTAGATGATCCACCATCCATGGAGACTTTCTTAGCTCTAATTTCGTGATTTTTCAATAAAATCAAATAATCCATTTGCTTGATAGCTCCTTAAGGTAGCTCATCCATACAAGGGGTAGACCCTAAAATAACCTTGAGGGAAACACCTCCAAACCAAGGTTCAACTAGGCTCCCCATGGCTCAACAAGCTCAAGAATGATGAGAGAACATCCAAGTAACATAATGAAAGTGATAAATTTCAAGAGAAACCTCTGAATTGGGTAAAATGTAGAAAAGTCCAAAATGAACATAAAATTGCATAACTTGCACAAACATTGTTCAAATTTGACCAAACCTGAAACTTTCTTATGATTCCAAATCATATCACAAGGTTATATTATACTTATAAGAATTCAATTATGATAATTAAGTATGTTCAACACTTTTAGCAAGGTCAGGGGTCTCTCAACCATAAAACCCTAACAAAGATTTTTCCCTTGAAATCCAAGGTAGACAAAGATGGATACTTCTCATGCACCTCATTCCCAATCTTCCGCATGGTAACTTTCATCCAATGATTATGTCACATTACTCTCATAGAAATCATATTCTTCTCCCTCAACTTATGCATGTGTCACCTTGGTTCAATGTAGGAACTGTTGTACCACCTGTATAGGTCTGGTAGTACCTTTCAACATTGGGACTCTACTATCGTCATAAATTGTTCTATCTGTTGTATCACACATAACTCAGAGGCCATACTCTCTGGCTCTTACCAAACATAGAACATCATGTCTATCTTATCATATGTAACATTACAAGGTCTCATCTCTATGCTCCTTTAATGGTTGCTGTAATTAACAACTCAATCATCTAGGTAGGCATCCCCTAATTTTCAAGAACTATGAGGAATATGTTTTTAGAGGATTCTCCATTCATCTCAGTGGAGGACTGATCATCTATTTTGTTGAAGAATCATACACTTGTATATAAGTGTTAACAAATATAACTTCTTCATTGACATTGTTAGGGGTAGAGCAACGACATTGTCTTCATCTTATCATGATTCACATAACATACTTAATAGAGGTATCATAACTCCAAGAGGATACTTTAGTCAACCCCCAACTCATTATTGCTAGACTTGTCACACATAAGTACAGTTACTTCAATATTCTTAAGGTTTAGAAAAGATGTTGACCATGTTACTGACCATCTCTAAAATACCTTGAGATGTCATCATTCAAAGCTTGCTACAACTTGTAAGAAATGACATGAACACTCTGTTCCTCCTATTCATAATTATATTGGTACATTGATTAGTCTAAAGGTCATAACCATAAACTCACCATGTTCATGTAACTTATGTCATCCATTCTAACTCTTATGTCTAAAGGATATTTTATCTTAAAGGAACACGGTAGCACATGTCTACTGATCAACAAACCATCTATCCTTGATAGTGGTCTTGCCCATCTATCACTGAACCATACACAACATTATAATCACTTTCGTTTTTCCTTCCAAACAACATTTAGAGGCTCATCATCAACCCTCTCTCTCTCTCTCTCTCTCTAAGGGAGAGGAATACTTGGAATGTTCATTTAATAAACATTTCCAACCTTCACATACTTCCCATACTGTTGATACATCTTGAATACTAGGATTCATTACCTTGGTATCTACCTCATGTGCTATAAGGAACTCACATCCTTATCTCATCTACTTGTACCAACATAAAAGATCTCAAGACTTATAAGAGGAGTCTTCCTAATTATTGGAAGGCTCAAAAGCAAACTCATCACAAACTTTATGATCTTTGGAACCATAGTCCAAGCAACCTTATGCTATAATAAGCTATCCATCCTCATGTTTACAATGAATCCACACATACCAAGTGGCAATGATCCACTTGAAAGCTGTTCCATAGAAAGGAAACACATACAGGAAAACACACTTCCCACATCATATCGGCATTGTTCAAGGGTCACTATCAAAAAGGTAACCAATTCTATTTTCATTATGAAGGTTACAACTTCTTATGTATCATTTTACCTTTTTTCATTTTGGGTTCCTTAACATTAGCATAGTAATCATCATGATTAACATATCTCATTACTCCTTCCTTGATGACTATTTATCACACTTGGGTATTTTGTCTTATTTTAATATGTTTTTCAACCACTTATGAACATGGAAATCATCATATTCCACATTTTCTTCATTAGACATGGATCATCTCCCTTAATTTCTTTAAGATGTCATGCTAATTTTACATTAACACTTTCTTACACACATAGAGTGGTCTGAGATCAGTTCAGGTTCCTCCTTATTCCTTTGTCATTGTTCCCATTCATCTTCTCATTGTATACTTATTATAGGAGTTATCTTGATCTTATGTAAATTTCATACCTTGATTCACTTTATAAGCACAACCTTATCTGTCTTTTACTTTATTATCTTCTTGAATCACATCTTCAAGAACTTCTCTTTTTTCTTATTTGTATTCGGATTTACACTTCATGGTGTTGTATATTTTTCTTATAGTCATCAAACATTCAAGTTTTGATATATAATGATGTAATTCTCATCTTCTCTTAAGGTAATATCGATTTATTTGCACCATGATTTCTGATTCATTACACTCTTTAGATTGGCTTAAAATGACTACTTGATCAGAGTAATCAGAAAGATAACACTCTAAGAGTTCCATACTTACCTTTTCTTCAATAATTGAATACCTGGCCAGGGCATCCAAGTGTTGAGATCAGGTAGTATGCACTGTATTTTCATGTCATGTTCCTTACTTAAACATCATCCTAGTCCTAAGTCCTAATGTCTCTATAGACGTAGTAAACCTAAAGATCTGATACCAACTTGTGAAAACTCATTACAGTAAATGAGAATACTCAAAACATAAAACATAATAAATCACTAATTAATCACATACCCAAAAAATATGGGTAAATTAAAACTAATTTCAACATCAACACCCGCTCAGAAACATTTGCATAAGATCCCAACATCTTTCTTGTATCCATACTATTCCAAGAATTTGATACAAATTGTTATATCACCTTAGCCACAACATATATAGATAGGAGAAAAATATTTTTATATGCCACACAAACAAGCATTAACATGCTAACAAAAGTCTAATTTGTTTGAAACGCCATATACAAACATTTCCTTCCTGGACCTGAGAGTACAAGAATGATTCTAGGACACACTAGACATCTAATCAACTTTATCAAGGATTCATTACTATAGTTCCTCTTCACTTCCACGATTCCATTGTCGTTACTGTCGATTACCTAAAAAGATGTGGTGACGACACAAGGGTGAGACCTATGTCCCAGCAAGAGATATAAACTCCAAAAATTCTTATTGATTACAACATTTTAAATAGTAGATAACTGAGAAGTTGGAGTATTTAATAAACAATTGAACATATTGAACAATTCAAGTACGCTAAACAAATTAGCAACTAATCTTAGCAACAAGTATGATTATCAATGTATATATAGGTAACAAATAAATCCATTTCTCGGATAGATATCTACTCAAATTTCATCAAATTGCATCTAATAGCAATCATAATAATTAATCTAACTATCATCAAATTCCTTATTAACAACATGAGAAATCTAGTAACAGAAATATCCCTGACATCATGAATATGTCTAATAACATAAAATGTCTATCAATATTGACATCTCAAATAAAGGGAACAAATCTATATCATCAGTAGAACTAACATCATAGAAAAATTAACTATATAGACATGATTAGTAGTTTAAGCATTTCTAATTACATAGGCATGGCTAGAAATATAAAACATAGCTAGAAACATCATCTTAACTATCAGTGTCAGTATATCTAACAACATAAGCATAATAACTACATGAGAATAACTACAACATAAGAATATTTATCATCTCTTATTGTACTATACATGATCTCAGTGGAAAGAAAGAAAACACGGGTTACCATCCAATATGAAGCATTGTGTATAAGCTTAAACAGATATGTTGCACGAATGTCTTACATCTTTCATTATGCCCTGGGGAATTTGAATTGTACCATCCAAATTCCAACTAACCCCTGCAGAGGGTTACTCGTTTCTGTACAAGATCTAGGAGTGTTGGTATCCTAAGATCTCACCCCCTTGGTCAATACGAGTAAAAATGTAGTGACATATCATTCAATGCTACCAGTACAATGACATATAGTCAAGATTCTAACAACTAATCCTCCCTTGGTACATGTCACGACACTAGAGAACAATATCATGCATGACCGTTCTATAAGAGGCACCTATAGTTATACTCCTGCCTTTCACATTTTACAATATCTGAGGCATGACCATAGTCAACCTCCATAAACTACAATTGTGGATGACAAGGATATATCCTCAACTTGCCACCCCCACATACTCAACAATGACTCTGAGTTTCCCTTAGGAATACTTGTTTCACCATCCAACAAGTTCTCACACTGAAGATGGTTATAAGGCACATGGCACTACATGATTAGAGTTTCACTTGATTAGTTATCTCGAATTGGGTGAATTAAGGTTGCGTCAAACAAGTGGACATACAAACCCTAATTCATATCTAGAAACCATTACTGTATATCAACTTCAGAAGATATAAAACATATGAGACATAATTTCTCATCTCAACATCGCATGGAAGTGTTCACCTGCCAATCAAGAGATTATATTTATCATCAAATCATCATCACATGATACTATTTTCTTTCCATTCATGAGACCATACTTGTCATCATACTATCACAGGACATTAATCCTTTTCACAATATCACATGGTATCAACCCTTGTCAACATAAGAGGATTACACCTCATTCAAGGCTCAACCATGCCCAAAGGTCATTAAGAACATCATACTATTCCCTACAAGATCATCATTATCTTTCCATGCCTTATAACAAGGCTCAACAACATCACTTACATATAATACACCAGATTGCACAATATTGCATTAATAAGCTGGGAGATATTTAAAAACAATCATAGGAGGGTTATATTAACATTAAGAACATTCCTTTATTACATCAACATGCAAGGAATCTAGATATGATTAACCCTCATTATATTCGTAAGGCACATGTTTAGCATAAGAAAGTATCAACCATGCGTGTATGATAACCACCAATTAACACATTAAGGTTATGATCATATTAAGGAGATTATTCCACCATCATGCCATCATATAAGTAGATTAAACATGAATACTCATATTTATCTATTTGCATTATAGTTAGGCTCAACAGCATAAATTATATTAATATTACTAATCAACACTCATACCCAAACCCTAACACATGGAATCTCCATTGGATCATGGATGCATAAGGTGAAGCACAACCATCACATTCCATACTATTCTCACGTATGGATGCACGCATAACTCAAGCTGTAACCATCAAGTCATAGCATACTAGGGTTCAACCATACAAGAGAGTACTCCATGATTCTATTCATCATTGAAGGGGTTGTTCATAATCAGTTACCATAACTTGGTTATATTAGGGCTAAGTATAAAGAAATTTACTTCATCAGGGTTTCCCCTTAACTCATTATATTTATTATCAATTCTAATCATATGAGGGAAAAGTTAATACTATATTATTAATGTAAACCTCCATTAGGTTTCAACATCACTCAAATCATACAAACTTACCATAAGTATCATCCAAAACATTAGATTGTTGATAAGGTAAGACTATTGTTTGTTTGCATAAGTAAACACCTTGGATAAACCACCTATGAAGTCATTGAGTTCTCTAGAAAGAGTCACCATTTAACCCTAGAAATCCCTTGATTACAACATAAAAAATTCCATTGAGAGTAGGGTAAAACCCAAAGGCGATTGTTTATTTAAAAGAAGTCATTAATAAATGAGTTTCTTAAGTTGATCTCAGAAAGGAAACCATCTAAATAACTTTATTAGGACGAACATATTACATTAGGCATCATTCCAATTTATTGGATGAAGAATCATTAGATCTTAACCATTGGGTCAAGTTCATATATTAAAACCATCAATTGGAGTATTGGTCCAACCATTGCATCGATAACCCAAGAAACCATTAGTTTAAGGCTTAATTGATGATACAACTACATGATTAACTCACCATAGGTTGTTGAGACCTGATCCACCATCAGTAGTGACCATTAAGTCATCATAGGTTGTTAGATAAACACTATATTCGTTAATCATCATCAGATATCAAGCTAATGTCACCATTAATTGATAACATCATTAGGGTACTTAGTTGTTGATCATTAAGATTCTAATTGATCCAAAATATGACCTAAGGGGTGAATGTAAGTTGACATTCTTGGTCACCACCATCAGTTGTCATGAAGACAACACCATCATTTGTTGCAATGGTACCACCATTGGGTCATGTGTTTATAGAAAAAATCAGCTTTAAACCCTAAAATTGACCATTGGTTGATGGGTGCTTAGCACCACCGGTTGTCAAACCAAGCTGATCCAAGTCATATTATATCTTAGGAGGAACATACACATGATTACAAGTTCATTCAGAACTGAAATCAAAACAGGGAACATCATCAAAATCGAAATCCAAGTCAAGCATATCCTTTTAGTGCATGGATCATCATTTTAAAGAAAGAACATGAGCTAGCAAGCTTATGGTAAGCAATAAATGTGGAGCAAGTTATAAAACTTGCATCTAATGAAAAGATAAAATCCCAAATAGAAGAAAAATTGAGCAGTTAGGGTATAAAATCCAAGCATAAGCTGTAAACTCCTTCATCTAACACCTTTCTCCATCAAAGAAGCAAATCCTAAGCATAAGGAGCAAGAAAGGTAGGGTTTTAGAGCTTTAGAGCAAATTCTACCATGGAACAACAAGGTTCCAAACTGGAGAAATATAGGTAGAAAAAGAAAAGCAAAACAAATGTGAAAGAGAAGATGAAACTTACTAGGTTAGGTCAAGATCACCAAGAAGGAACTTTAGAAACCCTAAAGGAAGCAAAACAAAACCCTACATGCTTCCACCAAGAAATTTTCCTTCTTCTTCTACCTTGGATAGGTCCTCTAGAGATAAAAAGAGAAGGAATGAGGTTCTTAGAAGGAGGGAAGTGGTAGAGGGAAAAAATTTCATTTGGGAGTTTAAAAGTATATATATAAAGATTGAAGGATAAGGAAATAGAAGAAGCATGAGGTGTCTAAAAGGTTTCCGTGCATCCATGGCCTTAAACCATTAAGGATATACAAGCAGCCACACCATCAGATGACCCACCATCCATGGAGACCTGCGTAGCCCTCATTTCTTGATATTACAAGCAAAGCAAATAAACCGTTTGCTTGATAGCTCCTAAAGGTAGCTCATCCATAAAGGGGTAAACCCTAAAACACCCTTGAGGAAAACAACTCCAAACCAAGGTTCAACTAGGTGCCCCATGTATCAACAAGATCAAGAATGATGAGAGAACATACAAATAACATAATGAAAGTGATAAATTGCAAAAAAAAACCAATTGGGTAATTTGTAGAAAAGTCGAAAATGTACATAAAATTGCATAACTTCCACAAACATTGTTCAAATTGGACCAAACTTGAAACTTAAGCTTGTGTCATGATTACAAATTATATCACAAGGTTATATAATAGTTATAAGAATTAAATTATGATAATTAAGTATGTTCAACACTTTTAGCAAGGTTAGGGGTCTCTCATATGTTTACTTGATCTGTACTCTCTTGATTTTTGGAATCATGGGAAATAACAAATTGCAAAGTAAAAGTTGTAAATATATGGTTTAATATAATTCTATGATCTGATATACTAAATGCTCAACCCATGTGATGACCCATGATTTTAGGATTTTGAGACTCGTTATAGTATTTGAAGTCTATGAATAATTGTTTTAATTAATTGAAGCTGAGTTGACTTTTATCTAACCATGGATTCTTTGACCCTCAAGTATGACTATAATGCCATGAGAGGATCAATAATATATGTGAAAGGCCATTCATGTATATGGAGATGATTGATAGTAGTTATAAGTCTATATTGAGGACATATGGATTTAAGTATCCAATGAAGTATACATGGATTCATAGGATTGAATATTGCTATTTGATACTACTAATGTTTGGAACAAAGAAGCAAATTGAGTAAATGATGCTTTATGAACCTAGTTCATTATAATATCTGAATTATGTTGAGATTTAGGGCATGTGGGATGTGACTAATGTTTTTCCTTGTTGCTTGGATGTTCAAATTCAACCCACGTTATACTTCAGATTTAACCATAGGATACATGGATCCTTAAGCAATAGACTATCAATTAAGTAGTTAATTTACTCATCTACCACCTTAGCTATCACCTACATTACTCACGGAGAGCCTCGCATACTTGGGGACCCAGTCCCTGGCGCGCCCCCTGAAGTACAGGGATAATTGATCAAGAATTTTGAATGAGCCATAAGCTGCGCCATGCTCGGATCCATGTAACGACCTGACTTGCAGGATATGGGTGTGGTAAGGCAGTTCATCCTGGAATCCCCTTCACCCTCCATCTCCTTTTCCTCTCACTAAATCTGCATGGGCGATATGTGCCTCGACCAACCGATCCACCCACAAGGACCTTGTGCCAACATACATATCGTTTAGCTATTGCAGATCTCGCCCAGGGCCAATGACCACCGGAAGATAGACATGCAACTCAGCTAGCGCAGACCCTGTCGTGGTGTAGAGCAACCCCCCCCCCCACCATCATCTCTGATCACCACCTCCTTGACCACGATAGGGCAGACGGAGCCATCGTTCCCCCCTTTCCTCGCCCACGGCGGTGGTAGGAGCGACAGAGCCATCTGGAATCTAAGTTTTGGAGCCGACCTCGGCACACTTGGCATCAGAATCTTGCGGCGGTGAGCGACATACCTTATGGCGGTAGTACCTGTAGGAGATCTGGCGGGGAGGGTGATGGGTTGCTCACTGGAAAAGAGATCCCAGCAGATGTCTCCTCGTGTGCATCGCGTATAGACAGAGGATAGGGGGAGAGGTCGGGATACAGTCGACCTTGGGTCTTCATCCTCGATTCTATCGCAGACCAACCAGGCGGAGCCCCTTCGTGCACCAGATCGGGACTGGCCTTTGAAGCGACAACCCTTGGGTGGTCATTATGCCCGCCGAGGAGCACCACAGGCCCAAAGCGATGTAGAGAAGCCACTTGAGGCTGCTGGTGCCAACGTAGGATAGAAATGGAGGAAGTGTGTTGGTGGAGCCTCAACGGAGAGTAACGCAGGCGGCCTATCTCTGTCGGAGATCTTCCCACAGCTGCGGTCGGGGCTGGAGAAAGCCACCCACGCGGACGCAGCCCGGCGGAGCAAACGACGACCGAACGTGAGATCGCAGAGATCGGGAGAAAGAAAGGGGGTGTGGACCGCATATAGCAGAACCAGCCAAACCAACCCTAATCCGGGTCCATCCAGTGAACCAGACCAGCCGACCCATGGAAGAGGCTCCACGTGGCATGATCCTATTGGTCGCTTGAGGTAAATATCTCAAAATGCTCAGATCTTCATTAATTCACAGTAATTAGCTCATGCATCAGAAAAATACAAATAAGGTACCGAAATTCTCAGAAAAATGCGTAGAATAATATGGAATTATAATATCAGGATTTTGATGCACTAATATGAGTGATATCTTATTAGTTGTAAAATTCTTAGTTCATGAGTAATAAATATCAAATGATGATATTAAATTGTGGGAAAATGTCAGTGAGTCTATAATCATGTATATAATGCATTTGATGTCAGATATGACCATGTTGATGTACCAAATTATGTAATTTAATTAATATGTCTAATTAGGGCAAATGATACTAAAGATGATGCAATTAATGCACACAGGCTAAATAAATGATGAAATTCACAGAGTAAACTTATATCAGTATATTGAACCTCTGATTTAATTATGAGATCATCATGATGAACATAATCTATGTTATATGAAGGTGAATCTTAATGCATGTTATAAAACCCTAATCTAGGTTAATGATGTGACCTAGGGTCAATATGTGCACAAAAATAGAATATGGAACCTAATATTCAGATAATAGATCATAACCTGGAAAATGACGTCAGTAAGATAAATATAAGACAATAATGCAAGTAAACATTGGAATATCCTAATGAGATAATATAAACCCTAATGAATACCACTAGGGTTAAGATGATGAGAATCTGATGATAGTATGTGGTCTTGTCTTAATCAGGTGATGACCAGACTTCTAGATGATCAAAGATAAGTTAGAAATCTCTGAACTCAGGTGCGTGGGTTTTATTTAATTATATGACTATGGTTTTCTTGCTTGCAATCATGATATGTATGTATGCTCTCTTCTATTTGCAAATATTGGATGTAGTATTGCTATGTAGTACCCGTTGTTTTGTCACTTGAAAACATAAATTATGAGTAGATGTTTTGTAGTTATTTAAGGTGTTCATTATCCCCCTTACGAGGGAATGGATTAATGTTGGCTAGTACACCTCCCTAGAGCACACGGTGTACGGGGAGTTTCCCTAGAGTACTTGGTACACGGGGATGGGCCCAATATTTATGTTTTGGTACTAGTCCACCTTGATAATGCAATTCATCTAGGAAAATGACTTAAATTGGCATATTTCGCTTAATAAAGAAGTGTTTTCTATGATTTTCCTTCCTTCTGCAAATCTTTTTCAAAAATTATGCAAGTCATAAATATATGTATCTTTCTTCCCACGTACACAACACCTTGTGTGTTGATTTGTTGTTTCACGTATGTTTTAGGTTCAGAGCTAGCTTGGGATAAAAGACGGGAAGTGAGCAGTTGTCCAGGTTGTACCTATTGTCTAAGATCTTGTTAGCATACATGTTCCTAGATTGTAAATCTTCTTTTAATATGTAAATGTAATTCATGTTGTAATAATATACATGTTATTGTTGAGAAATGTTATGGTGGAATGTTCATGTATGCGTATTTCGCTTCCGCTTCGCTCTCTGATATGATTGGATGATGTTCTCAGATTCTGACCTCTCATTCCTAATAGGGTTTGGAGAAGTGAAAATCCGGGGACGTCACAGTTGGTATCAGAGCATGAACAATAGCTACACCTAACAATTGCTCATCATGAAACATTAAACCTAAATCTCACCTTTCACCTTAAACCTTAGAAACTTAGTAAGTTGTTCTATAGGAATAAGGTTTGACCTAGCCTCTAGGTTAGAACCTAGATGTTCGAGAACTAGGTTTAGACAAGTGTCTGAAACCCTTTGCATATAGATCTCATATGTATTGGGTAGCTACACTAGTCTACATCTCGTTCTCACCATTTCACTAGGTTACATGACACCAGACTATCTACTGTGTGTTGGACACTCGAGTTTGCTGGTTTGGTTTTGTTTCCCAATCGGCTCGTACCTCGACAGTTTTCTCTGACGCCTTCTTTCTCGGAGAAAAACTATATAATATTTTATTAGATATATGTAAATATAAAAATGTGTCCATCACACAGGAGAGTAGTGGGTGTTCATGCAACCTAAGTGAAAGGGAGTGACATCAGTCTAGAAGAGAGAGTAGTCTAGATTAGATGTCTAGAGCCGTATCAATATATGTGATACACAGTGTAGATGATAGAATGGTAGTTGATATAAGCATGGATGATCTTATTTAAGTTCTACCTCTAATGATATAAGTTGCTTTATAAGGATTTAACTTGTATATGACATGAATCCAATTTTGAAGAATCTAAGCTAAGTCCTGATAATGAATGTGCATCCTCTTTTCTTATTTAAGATGAGCTAAGTTAAAATATGGTTGAATATGCATGAGCCTCAAGATCTTTTACAAAGGTGGACCCTCAGTGTTAGGACAAGATATGTGGTGAACTCCAGATAGGGTGAGATCCACAAGGAGAGGGTCATAGGACCTACCCTACAATATATGAAAATATGAGATATATGTGATATGATGTGTCTTAAGCTGGGTTACTCCTGAGTAGATGAGTTGTGTCCTTATGCATGATTCAAATCTATATATGAGAATTGGGTAAAATAAAAAGATGGGTAGATGACCCATATGATAAAGTCAATTCTTTGGCTGAGTTAGGTCCTAGCTGGAGTGACATATTTTGTGAATCTCATCATTAGTTGCAAGTGAGGTAATATATGAACTCTAGTTATGAGAGTATGATGCTTTGTGCAAAAGATACTCGAAATACATGTTCTCCCTTCTTCTTCTCTTTCTTAATATATAATGATAGAAACCTCACTTGAGCTATATAGATGATTTATATATGAGGAGTCACTCGCATAAGCTTGACCTATTCTATATTCCCCCCCCCCATATCATACATGTAGTACCAAAGATTGAAATCATGATAAGTTTGACTTTAGAATATTTTTTTCCCCTTCATATGAAACATGAAATATATGATGTTGATATCATGGGATAAACATAGTATATTCTCTTTTTCCATTCACATAATACATGCAAGACATAAAAAGTTGAACTCATGAACTTGATATAAAGATATTTTTGGATCATAGGATATATGATCAAAAATATAGTTTGTAACTTTGATCCTTCTCAATGTATGCTTCTAAATTGAGTATGAATATCACACCATAGGGTGAAACCCTAATGGTCAAACATGTTACATAAGCCCTTCTTAAGTAGAAAAATTCTAATACCATGGATGAAGATAAATCTCCTCTAATGATGAAATCATTGTAAGATGTTAATGATGTTAGATTTGAACGATCTGAATATCATGGCATATAAATGCATTCCTCCTAAGCACTAAAAGTATGAACAAAACTTGTACCCTTAGAGGTGATGTAACCCTAAGATATCATAATTACATGTTATGGCTAAGACATTAAGTGATGCTTCCACATATATAAGGTGGGGTGGACACACCCAAGAATCTCTAGACCCTAAGCTGACAACTTAGAGTGCATATAACTATGATGGTCTTAGAACCTAAGAAATGATGATGTAAATGAAGTTGAACTCCTAAATAGCCTCTTAAGGATGAGATTAGTTGAATTTCGAGGACGAAATTCCATATAAGGAGGGGTGAATGTGATGACCCATGATTTTAGGATTTTGAGACTCGTTATAGTATTTGAAGTCTATGAATAATTGTTTTAATTAATTGAAGCTGAGTTGACTTTTATCTAACCATGGATTCTTTGACCCTCAAGTATGACTATAATGCCATGAGAGGATCAATAATATATGTGAAAGGCCATTCATGTATATGGAGATGATTGATAGTAGTTATAAGTCTATATTGAGGACATATGGATTTAAGTATCCAATGAAGTATACATGGATTCATAGGATTGAATATTGCTATTTGATACTACTAACGTTTGGAACAAAGAAGCAAATTGAGTAAATGATGCTTTATGAACCTAGTTCATTATAATATCTGAATTATGTTGAGATTTAGGGCATGTGGGATGTGACTAATGTTTTTCCTTGTTGCTTGGATGTTCAAATTCAACCCACGTTATACTTCAGATTTAACCATAGGATACATGGATCCTTAAGCAATAGACTATCAATTAAGTAGTTAATTTACTCATCTACCACCTTAGCTATCACCTACATTACTCACGGAGAGCCTCGCATACTTGGGGACCCAGTCCCTGGCGTGCCCCCTGAAGTACAGGGATAATTGATCAAGAATTTTGAATGAGCCATAAGCTGCGCCATGCTCGGATCCATGTAACGACCTGACTTGCAGGATATGGGTGTGGTAAGGCAGTTCATCCTGGAATCCCCTTCACCCTCCATCTCCTTTTCCTCTCACTAAATCTGCATGGGCGATATGTGCCTCGACCAACCGATCCACCCACAAGGACCTTGTGCCAACATACATATCGTTTAGCTACTGCAGATCTCGCCCAGGGCCAATGACCACCGGAAGATAGACATGCAACTCAGCTAGCGCAGACCCTGTCGTGGTGCAGAGTAACCCCCCCACCATCATCTCTGATCACCACCTCCTTGACCACGATAGGGCAGACGGAGCCATCGTTCCCCCCTTTCCTCGCCCACGGCGGTGGTAGGAGCGACAGAGCCATCTGGAATCTATGTTTTGGAGCCGACCTCAGCACACTTGGCATCAGAATCTTGCGGCGGTGAGCGACATACCTTATGGCGGTAGTACCTGTAGGAGATCTGGCGGGGAGGGTGATGGGTTGCTCACTGGAAAAGAGATCCCAGCAGATGTCTCCTCGTGTGCGTCGCGTATAGACAGAGGATAGGGGGAGAGGTCGGGATACAGTCGACCTTGGGTCTTCATCCTCGATTCTATCGCAGACCAACTAGGCGGAGCCCCTTCGTGCACCAGATCGGGACTGGCCTTTGAAGCGACAACCCTTGGGTGGTCATTATGCCCGCCGAGGAGCACCACAGGCCCAAAGCGATGTAGAGAAGCCACTTGAGGCTGCTGGTGCCAACGTAGGATAGAAATGGAGGAAGTGTGTTGGTGGAGCCTCAACGGAGAGTAACGCAGGCGGCCTATCTCTGTCGGAGATCTTCCCACAGCTGCGGTCGGGGCAGGAGAAAGCCACCCACGCGGACGCAGCCCGGCGGAGCAAACGACGACCGAACGTGAGATCGCAGAGATCGGGAGAAAGAAAGGGGGTGTGGACCGCATATAGCAGAACCAACCAAACCAACCCTAATCCGGGTCCATCCAGTGAACCAGACCAGCCGACCCATGGAAGAGGCTCCACGTGGCATGATCCAATTGGTCGCTTGAGGTAAATATCTCAAAATGCTCAGATCTTCATTAATTCACAGTAATTAGCTCATGCATCAGAAAAATACAAATAAGGTACCGAAATTCTCAGAAAAATGCGTAGAATAATATGGAATTATAATATCAGGATTTTGATGCACTAATATGAGTGATATCTTATTAGTTGTAAAATTCTTAGTTCATGAGTAATAAATATCAAATGATGATATTAAATTGTGGGAAAATGTCAGTGAGTCTATAATCATGTATATAATGCATTTGATGTCAGATATGACCATGTTGATGTACCAAATTATGTAATTTAATTAATATGTCTAATTAGGGCAAATGATACTAAAGATGATGCAATTAATGCACACAGGCTAAATAAATGATGAAATTCACAGAGTAAACTTATATCAGTATATTGAACCTCAGATTTAATTATGAGATCATCATGATGAACATAATCTATGTTATATGAAGGTGAATCTTAATGCATGTTATAAAACCCTAATCTAGGTTAATGATGTGACCTAGGGTCAATATGTGCACAAAAATAGAATATGGAACCTAATATTCAGATAATAGATCATAACCTGGAAAATGACGTCAGTAAGATAAATATAAGACAATAATGCAAGTAAACATTGGAATATCCTAATGAGATAATATAAACCCTAATGAATACCACTAGGGTTAAGATGATGAGAATCTGATGATAGTATGTGGTCTTGTCTTAATCAGGTGATGACCAGACTTCTAGATGATCAAAGATAAGTTAGAAATCTCTGAACTCAGGTGCGTGGGTTTTATTTAATTATATGACTATGGTTTTCTTGCTTGCAATCATGATATGTATGTATGCGCTCTTCTATTTGCAAATATTGGATGTAGTATTGCTATGTAGTACCCGTTGTTTTGTCACTTGAAAACATAAATTATGAGTAGATGTTTTGTAGTTATTTAAGGTGTTCATTATCCCCCTTACGAGGGAATGGATTAATGTTGGCTAGTACACCTCCCTAGAGCACACGGTGTACAGGGAGTTTCCCTAGAGTACTTGGTACACGGGGATGGGCCCAATATTTATGTTTTGGTACTAGTCCACCTTGATAATGCAATTCATCTAGGAAAATGACTTAAATTGGCATATTTCGCTTAATAAAGAAGTGTTTTCTATGATTTTCCTTCCTTCTGCAAATCTTTTTCAAAAAATATGCAAGTCATAAATATATGTATCTTTCTTCCCACGTACACAACACCTTGTGTGTTGATTTGTTGTTTCACGTATGTTTTAGGTTCAGAGCTAGCTTGGGATAAAAGACGGGAAGTGAGCAGTTGTCCAGGTTGTACCTATTGTCTAAGATCTTGTTAGCATACATGTTCATAGATTGTAAATCTTCTTTTAATATGTAAATGTAATTCATGTTGTAATAATATACATGTTATTGTTGAGAAATGTTATGGTGGAATGTTCATGTATGCGTATTTCGCTTCCGCATCGCTCTCTGATATGATTGGATGATGTTCTCAGATTCTGACCTCTCATTCCTAATAGGGTTTGGAGAAGTGAAAATCCGGGGACGTCACAACCCATGTGGTTAAAAGGACTCATACTGAGAAGTATCTTGCATATGGATCGACAAACATGCAATCAAGGAGCATGACCTTCTGGAGGTTGAAAAGAAGAAATAAATAAGATGAATGAAGTTGAGAACAATCTTAAGATGAAAACAAAAAGGTTGCTGAAAATGAAAAGGAAAAGGAATCTAAAGAGAAAAGGAAAAGTAGTTATAGAAGGAAAAACTAAAAAAAGTTGGGAAGGAGAAAGGAAGGGAGTGGATAAGGGTAAAGGACCCAAAGATGTAAGGGATCTGAAGAAGAGAATCATGATGAAGGACCAACAAAATCCCTTAAAGATGATGTCTAGGAGGAACAAGAAAAGTAATCATGGATGCTATCATCAATTTAGCAAACCAAAAAACATTAATTTCTCATGGAGAAATCCACATTAACAATTAAAAACCCATCATTGTCACTTATTTTCTTAAATTTAACCCTAAATATTCATTTGTATAAGATAAGGATTATTTTTTAACAAGTCAGATGCATGGGTAGTTTCTACAGAGAACACTTTCAGACTTTTGAGGTGTCTTGAAAATAATAAAGTGACATTTTCCACTTATCGACTGAAGAGTGACCAAATTGTGTTGGGGGAAACTACACCCACCACATATTATTCCACTAAGTTGGTAAGCCTTCAACCCTATCTTAAAAGCTAGTTTCATGCCTAGCTCTAAGTTGAAGGAAAAGAATAAATAGTTCCAAGACCTTACTCTAGGTGACTCCTCTATGTATGAATACAATAAAATTTTTTGCCCCCTGAAATGTCATGCAAGAACTTGATTGAGGTAGAGAATTTGGATCATTATGTGGAGGGACTCAATGTGGTTCTACAAACTTCATTTCCTCTTCTGGACTTGCCACTTTCCAAGATGCCTTTGATCATGCACTAAAGATGGAGAGAACCCTGAGTATGGGTCAGGGCAATAGCCAGGTCCTAGCCTATCTAGAACTGAATATAATGTTATAGCCCATCTTAAGAAAGGGGAAAGACCTCAACATGACAATAATGGGAATAGAAATAAGGGTCAGAGAAACACTAACCAAGGAAATGGTTATAATCAAAATCATAGATGTTACAATTGTAAAAATAACCATGGGGGTAGGTGTAGATATCAAAATGTAGTTATTCACTACTATAAGAAAGAAAGGCACCGCAAGGGGCTATTGGGTTTTTGGGGAGGCAGAGAAGTCAGTAGAAACAGAAATTTTCCTCCCCAAACCCAGAATAAGGAAACGCGTCAACGTCTATACAACAGGAACGGATGGTTTGTGGAATCATACCTTGTCCCGCGACTTGCTCAGCGACAATACCTCATGGCTTGCGTGGTCTTCACCTCCGGTCTTGGATGGTATATGTGCAGCTCCTGGTCACACCAGGACTGACGACTCCTAGTCTCACTAGGACTGTCAGGATTGACAGATGTCCTCCGAGCGGCAGAAATCTCTCGCCTCTAAAGTAGTCCACACGGACCACCTGGAACTCCAATCTCCTTATCCCACAAGGAATTGGAAGGAGTCGCACCCTCCTGTCAGCGTACTAGTCACTGACACACTCTCCTTCCACCAGTCGCTTTCTGCAGTTGTCTTTCCCTTAATGTGCCTCCCTTATCGGGTAGCACTTGCTCGGGCTCTCTCGGTTACCAAAACCAGAGAGAACAACAGCTTTACAGAGCAACGGGTTGCACTGAGTTGTCCTTTGAGAAGCCCCCAATACCCCTATATATATAAGAGGGTCATGGGACAGGGTTCTCTATCCTGGGCAATGTGGGACTAAAGTAGGAGTAGAAGGTTTCGAGATTTTCCACAAAAACAACCAACTGCGCAACCTGAGCCGATCGTTTCATTTCTGAAACGGTCATTTGGGGACCTGTGCCGGTCGGTTGACACCTCAACCGACCAGTTGGGACCCATGAAAC
This sequence comes from Alisma plantago-aquatica, assembly GCA_963693085.1. NCBI lineage: Eukaryota > Viridiplantae > Streptophyta > Magnoliopsida > Alismatales > Alismataceae > Alisma > Alisma plantago-aquatica. The sequence goes on from OY856413.1 coordinate 502,306,677, forward strand.
GATCGGTTCACTTCTGAACCGGTCGGTTCATGGTCCTGGTCAGTTCCCGATTGACTTTTCCTCTTTTGTTTCGAATTTGTACCAAATACCAATCCTTGTTCCAATGAAATTGGGCAAGTGAAACAAAAAGAATTTCTCACCAACCTGAATTTCCCAACTTGCTCGGTTGGACCAGTTGAACCGATCGGTTCAACACTTGAAGCGATTGTTTCACCCTGTCCATCAGCCGATCGACTCACCATCTGAGCCGATCGGTTCACCAAGCTCAGCCGATCGGTTCATCACATGAGCCGATCGGTTGGGAGTGCAGATTGTGCATAATCAGTCAATTGCAATTTCAATCAATCCGATACTCCAATCAATGTGTCCAACACCTTGAACATTATGACATTGAGCTATCAATTAATTGAGTGTTTAATTGAACTACTAAACTCCTTTAGTAATCAATCTAAACATTGTTTGTGGACAAAACTCCTCTTCCAGGTTAAATCCTATGTGTGTGACCCTATAGGTCCATTTCACGTTGGTAGTGAAATTCCATAACACTTATGACTTCACAAGCAAAGAGTGGTGCCTAGTCACACATCAGTGCTACCCAAGTGAAATAGAAAGTTGGAGAACAACTTTCAATCCTAGAATCCATGAATGGTGTTAAAGTAAATGTATAATTCCTTTGTCACTGATATCCCGAATGAACTCGAGGCATGGAACAGTCATCCTATCAACGTTCATTCACTTTCTTGATCTCAGAGTAGATTGGAAGAGATATGTATGACATCAATATCACATACTGATTCACACATGCGTGCACGCCTTTCTCAATCATACTCATCAAGTGGCCATGGATATCAAACTCCCTCAGGAGGGACAAATCCCATATCTATCACTCACCCCTCAAAAGCCCCATGTGTCAAAGCCACCCAATCATCACCTTTATAACAACCCATGTTTTAGGACTGCGTTTGATGATGTCAAAGTGTGCCCAACGACATGTGTTGAGTGTAGTGATTTCAGGTCAAAGAATCACACTCACCACCATCACTGTGAGTATTGATTGTGACTACCATGTCATGGTTCCATGTGTCAAACTCACAGTGGGTCTGTCCGGTACACTTGTTCTCTAACAAGTACCTATGTGTTTGGTTTGATATCTCTATATCATGACTAATAAGATTCTGTCATCAACCAACACCACAATCTAGTCTTGTGTGTCATTGCTATCTATCTACCTTCCACAATGACATTCGATTAGGGACATAACAAACTCTTAGCATCTGTATGATCTCATCGTTCAGGTCCTCAACCTGAAAGCATACGTCATTGAGTGCTATCATTCTCTAGACATTCAATCTATTCTATCACTATCTCATATGACTGAACCCGAAAGAATTGGAAGCTTGACTTTGATGTCTATCAAATCAATCTTAATGTATCCCACCAATCAGCCCATGATTTGCTCTCAGGGCATACATACCAACAGACTCCCACTTGCACTGTGAGCCAATCACCCTTGAATCATATTCGTAGTGATCTTAAAACATGTCCCACATGTTACTGTGCTCTAGTGTGAACATAGTGAGTTATGGCAATACTTTGCCAAAGTTAGTTTTTAACTGCATGTCTCTCATCTCTTCGTTGTACGTCACATGTATGAGATGGAGTTGCCATAATATACGATCTAGTATTCCTTTGCTAACCTTTAGCCACATTGCATGATCAAGGATTCCATACTTGTCATCAATGAGCAGAATATCTATAAGTTCATCTCATGAACTTCCAGATCCATATAGTCCCACTGCTGTTCTCTAACGCATAGATACTCAACATTTCCTTTTAAATGGTTTTATTGGAACACTTCCAATTATCAACAAACTTTCACTTTTATATATCATATATATATTTTGCGATTAATTTTCTGTCCTTTCGGAAGTTCGCATCAATGTAACTCTTTACATTGAACTCTTCCTTATCTCCATAGAACTAGTACTTCTTAAGTACTTATCAAGTTCTCACGGTATTCCAGTAACCCTTACTAGAAGTAGATAGACATCCACTCGTCATGTCTTACATACGAGTTATCAGGATGAGCACATCTTATTGTCATGTCCTACATACAAGATGATGAATGTATTTTGTTCTTTCCATGTCGATACATGCAAGATAATGGGATGATTACATACATGATAGATCCATATCTATTCTTAGTGTCCCCATTCTTCATAAGAATTGGACACTTGGCCTTGGGATACTAACTCCATGTAACATGGACAAGTTTTCTCCCACTGAATCTGTGCATACTGAACCCTTCAGTACAGATTGCCAATGTATGCTTTCTCTTTTTTAGGTCAAGAGGTTTTCGAGAACTATCTCTATAGATCTCTATTCCTATCACATAGGAAAAATCTCTATCTTCCTTAAAGATAATTTCCACTTTTGGATTTCCATTCTAGAACATTTCCATTTCACATCAACATGTGGAATGTGAACACGCTCCCACTAAATCACAGATCCCTTCTTTATCTTTGACATATCAGTCAAACCCTTTGACTATATCATCAAAGTAAAGATCCAATTCTGAGTTTCTTGTACTCAATCAATCACATTGATTAGTCCATTGTAACTTATAGACTTCATTTGCATTCATGGATTCATAAACCTTATAGGTTGTGTCACGTACACATCCTTGTTTTATTCCTCATAGGAATGCAGTTTTAGTATCCATATGCCAAATGTCTTAGTCATTAAGTTTCAATCAACAAGCATCATCCTTCTCAAAATGTTATCCATGTGTCTTAACACTTAAGATTCAATTTCACTTATGGATTTCATCCAATGGGTGCTACCATCAAGGTCATACCTTATGGTTCACATGGATGTCATTTAGGATGTAATGGTCATAAACCATAACTCAAAATTCAGTTCCTCATATTCATCTAGATAGTTGACTCATCACATGAACAACTCATCACATAGATAAATGAGGTGTATCCGTCAAGGATGTAAGAACTTACAACTCCTTGTGATTCTTAATGTCCTTTATTAGTGTGGGGTATTCTTTTATTAATAAGAATTCAGTTATTTGATAATCATTCTCTAACTCCTTAGAGTATGATTCCTTCTTGATTTAGACATCACCATGCCTTAATCATGAGTTCACTATGATACACTATCATAATCACTCACAAGGTTCTCAAACATTTGGTCTAAGTATTTTATTCATTGATCTCATCAAGAATTAACACTTTACCAAATTTGTACTTCATTTATGATATTCTTGAACACTTCAAGATATTCATATTGGTATTTCTCTAAACACCATTTGAAATATTTAGCATTTGATCCAATAGGTATGTAAATACATCACATGTATTATACCTAATAGGATAATCATTCTCCCACTACCATTAGTGAAGATTGATTAATCATGTTCAAGATATTCATGTATCTTACTAGTTCTATAACCAAAAGAGTCTAGATTTATCCATCACATGGAAACTAGAAATGAATTTCTCATGATTGATGCTAATTTGATTGTTTGAGTTATCTATAACTTTTAGGTATCATTTTATCTTATGCATATCAAATACCACAAAATAAATAAGGCATTGCCACAAAGATCATATCTATATAAATTGAAACATCTCTTTATTGATTGCCATCATTGTCATACAATATGCAAAAATAAAGTGTTTCTATTTATTAGAAAATATGAAATAGCACTTCTCAACTCTAATTCGTGCCCTTTAGGCTGAAATAAATTGAAAGGTACTCCTATCTATGGCAGCAACACTTTCTCCAATGATGGGTACTCCTTTCTTGGTCCTTTCACAAAGGCCATCACTTCTTTGTGGATATTTCATATCATATATGACATATCCATATCTTGGTATCATATACCTCAGATAAAGAAGCAGTTCATTTCATGATACCTTAGGTGGAGATCTCCATCCCCTCCTTCATCTTCTTTTGTTCTTCCAGATATAGAGGGAAATTCCCTCATACACCCTTTACCCATGTGCCTTGAGGTTGAAGACGGCTTGGGCTGCTGGCTAGCATCAGAACACTTCTTTGCTTTGCCCTTACCCTTGCCCTTAAGACTTACCTTTCATTGATCTCATCAAAGATTAGGGTTAGTCTTTCTTCATATTTGCCTCTACTGTCCTCAACATGTCCAACAACTTTGTCAACGCTTGTCAAAGTTGTTCATGTTGTAGTTTATCATGAACTGTATGATTCTCGCAACATTTGCAGTATCATACCAATAGCCAACTCTTGGCTCAGAGGGAATCTTTCTTAGTCAGGTCTTTCCACATACCTAATCATATTGAGTGTGTGAATACCTTACTAGATCTCTTTCTGCCATGACATACTAGGACAATGTCTTGGAGACATCATTTGTCTCATGTTGTCTCTGCAACTCATAGTTCAGAGAACACAACATCAAGCACTCCTCATCAATGTCTTCCTCGGTATGCTTCCATAAGCATACTTTCAGCCATTGATATGGTGGGATCGAGTTCATCTGGTTCCGGTATAACTAGGACTTAGAGCTTTCACTCTACGATTGAGAACACTTCTCAATGTCCTAACTAGTCGTGGAAAAATTCCCATTTAATTTGTACTTTTCAAGGACCGATCGCAAAGAAAAGTGATTGTTGTTTGTTGTCATTTGTACTACAAAAGGAAATATGCAATTTTAGTCCAAAAACTCATTTTTGACTTATTTGATTGATTTTAAAAGTTGACGATATAATTAGGCCTTTAATTAATTATCACTCCCACTATTTTAGTTTAAATTGATAGAACTCACCATCAATTCAGAAGATTGCAGCGTACAACCTTCTAGTGGGCAATTTCCTGAAATCCTCTAAGTCATGGACCAGCTAGGGCTGTCACCCACAACTTAGATCTCTTAGGTGGGAAACTCTTGCCAATTGCATCATATGCAACTCTTGATAAGATGTCATATGCAACTCCTTGCCATGATCACCTCCATGCCTCAAGGTACTAGATCCCATCTAGGTCACCTTGTTAAGTCCGACCCAAAGCAAACACGATGAATATGCACCCTGCTAGGGTAGACCCACATATCCATCCTTCACGCTTCCACGAGATAGACGGTGCACCACGCTAGGGCGTGCCCACACTTGGTCGATCAAGCTTTTCACGTGTGTTGCATTTGGAAGGCATCTAAAACTTAATATTTAATGAGGGATTTGGTTTTATATACATATACATATCTAATCACCACAATATATAGTACGTATCAAATACATGCTATACCCCACAGAAAACATGCGAAATGATAAAAGTGATGATTATGGCCATCCTAATATGATTCCTCGAGCTAAGAGGAATCACGATCATCTAAGTCTACATCACATGCAACCTGTACAAGATGAACTCTGTGCTTTGCCTTTCTGAGTTAGATCAACTCATCACATGACTGATCGGCTCACCATCAGGCCATTCGGCTGGGTGCCACCAGCCGATCGGTTGGCTCCTCCAACCGATCGGTTCGCCTGGTCGTCGTGCATCTCATCATGGCCACCACCCGCTCATCTCACTCCTCGAACCAGTCATCAACTGATTAGCTCAGTCCTTGAACCGATCGTCTGGAACATCAACCGATCGGTTCACACCTTGAACCGATCGTCTCAGCTGTCGTCAGGATGTCCTCCGTTCTTTGACATAACAGGAAATAAAATTCTATCCTATTTTACATTGTAAAAAGAGAAACCTCGAGTTACATTCGAGGGGAGAAAAGGTAGGAAAGAAATCTCGAATTATTTCGAGTTACATCAGGAATAGGAGAAGGAAGATCGGTGCACAGACCGAGATGCAAGCAACCACATACAACCATACACAGATAAGGTTTATTGGCCATAACCATGCTATACATCCACCACAAAACTCGTTTAAGGGTGACACGTATCGAGTGCATTCATATTACATATCATATATGTATATTGGGATTTGTGGATTTAGGATTTGACATGCATAAAGCCAATTTTATTCACATCGTATGCAATAAATAAAGGCGACAAACCAAAATCGATCACATCGATAATCCTAAAGTATAGAGCAGTTGACGTGGCTCTGATACCACTGTTGGGTTTTAGGGGAGGCAGAGAAGTCAGCGGAAACAAAAATTTTCCTCCCCAAACCCAGAACAAGGAAACGCGTCAACGTCTATACAATAGGAAAGGATGGTTTGTGGAATCATACCTTGTCCCTAGGCTTGCTCAGAGACAATACCTCGCGGCTTGCGCAGTCTTCACCTCCGGTCTTAGACGGTGTCTGTGCAGCTCCTGGTCGCACCAGGACTGACGACTCCTGGTCTCACCGGGACTATTGGGATTGACAGTTGTTCTCCGAGCGGCAAAAATCTCCCGCCTCTAAAGTAGTCCACACGGACCACCTGGAACTCCAATCTCCTTGTCGCACAAGGAATTGTAAGGAGTCACACCCTCCTATCAGCGTACTAGTCACTGACACACTCTCCTGCCACAAGTCGCTTTCTACAGTTGTCTTTCCCTTAGTGTGCCTCCCTTATCGGGTGGCACTTGCTCGGGCTCTCTCGGTTACCAAAACCAGAGAGAATGACAACTTTACAGAGCAACGGGTTGCACTGAGTTGTCCTTTGAGAAGCCCCCAATACCCCTATATATAGGAGGGTCATGGGATAGGGCTCTCTATCCCGGGCAATGTGGGACTAAAGTAGGAGTAGAAGGGTTCGCGATTTTCCACAAAAACAACCAACTACGAAACCTAAACCAATCGTTTCATTTCTGAAATGGTTAGTTGGGGCTGAGCCGGTCGGTTGACACCTCAACCAATCGGTTGGGACCCATGAAATGGTCGGTTCACTTCTGAACCAGTCAGTTCGTTGTCCTGGTCAGTTCCCGATTGACTTTTCCTCTTTTGTTTCGAATTGGTACCAAATACCAATCCTTGTTCCAATCAAATTGGGCAAGTGAAACAAAAAGAAATTTCTCACCAACCTGACTTTCCCAACTTGCTCGGTTGGACCAGTTGAACCGATCGTTTCAATACTTGAAGCGATTGTTTCACCCTATCCATTGCCGATTGACTCACCATCTGAGCTGATCGGTTCACCAAGCTCAGCCGATCGGTTCATCACACGAGCCGATGGGTTGGGAGTGCAGATTGTGCAGAATCAGTCAATTGCAGTTTCAATCAATCTGATACTCCAATCAATGTGTCCAACACCTTGAACATTATGACATTGAGCTATCAATTAATTGAGTGTTTAATTGAACTACTAAACTCCTTTAGTAATCAATCTAAACATTATTTGTGGACAAAACTCCTCTTCCAGGTTAAATCCTATGTGTGTGACCCTACAGGTCCATTTCACGTTGGTAGTGAAATTCCATAACACTTATGACTTCACAAGAAAAGAGCGGTGCCTAGTCACACATTAGTGCTACCCAAGTGAAATAGAAAGTTGGAGAACAACATTCAATCCTAGAATCCGTGAATGGTGTTACAGTGAATGTATAATTCCTTTGTCACTGATATCCCAAATGAACTCGAGACATGGAATAGTCATCCTGTCAACGTTCATTCACTTTCTTGATCTCAGAGTAGATTGGAAGAGATATGTATGACATCAATATCACATACTGATTCACACATGCGTGAACACACCTATTTCAATCCTACTCATCAAGTGGCCTTGGATATCAAACTCCCTTAGGAGGGACAAATCCCATATCTATCACTCACCCCTCAAAAGCCCCATGTGTCAAAGCCACCCAATCATCACCTTTATAACAACCCATGTTTCAGGACCGCGTTTGATGATGTCAAAGTGTGCCCAAAGACATGTGTTGAGTGTAGTCATTTTAGGTCAAAGAATCACACTCACCACCATCACTGTGAGTACTGACTGTGACTACCATGTCATGGTTCCATGTGTCAAACTCATGGTGGGTATGTCCGGTACACTTGTTCTCTAACAAGTACCTATGTGTTTGGTTTGATATCTCTATATCATGACTAATGAGATTATGTCATCAACCAACACCACAATCTAGTCTTGTGTGTCATTGCTGTCTATCTACCTTCCACAATGACATCTGACTAGGGACATAACAAGAATGTACAAACTCTTAGCATCTGTATGATCTCATCGTTCATGTCCTCAACCTGAAAGCATACGTCATTGAGTACTATCATTCTCTAGACATTCAATCTTTTCTATCACTATCTCATATAACTGAACCAGAAAGAATTGGAACCTTGCCTTTGATGTTTATCAAATCAATCTTAATGTATCCCACCAATCATCCCATGATTGGCTCTCAGGGCATACATACCAACAGGGGCAATGCCCCTATCAACCTCCTTCATGGCCAATCAATATTATCCATCAAGGAAAGAACCAAGGAAATAAAAAAGTAGATCTAGATTATGTCCTTCACATTATGCCACTATTTTCTTACAAGAAACCTCTATTGTTTTGGGATCACCATATCTTTGAAAATTTATATGTGATGCCATAATATTTTTGGGTTTGCTCCATTTATCTCTAATTAGAACCCAATCTATATTTGGATTTGAAAGTCAATATGTTTGTTGGGCCAAATGATTTTCTTAATTTCATAGTCAAAATTCCAACTACGTCACTATTCCAATTGTGACATAAGGATTATGATAATAATGATGATGTGAATTATGAGACTCATGGTTGTTTTAAAATATTGAATTTTTGGGACAAAATTCCTCTGGGAGAAGGATGTGATGATGGGCATTTTGTCACACCAATGACCTAGTTACTTAAACTCTGCATAAAATTCCCATAATCTGTGAGTTTATGATGATATAAATTATCTAATTACTCTACTTATTGGGATTAAGTCCGTTGGACCTAATTTTGACTCTGATTTCTATTTTTGAGACTCAAAATCATGATGGCATGACATTGTCTAGTGATGGAATTAGATCCTAATTTTGATGGCTAATCCATCCTTAATATCAAGATTATGATTTATGTGCATGAAATTATGATGGATCTTAGTTATGGGTTCTAACCATAAATTTTGTGATAGTTGATTGTGAGGGTTATCAAATTTTATGATTTCCCCTCTAAATTTAGAAACCACATTGACAAATTTGTGAACCTCCATTATCTTGACGCTTTGGATCATCATGTTTAACCAAACATAAGTATTGACTCTAGGACTTCAATTAACAACCACTTGACTCTCCTTACCATATCTGACTTAAGTTGAGACCATCCTTTAAAACAATGATGAACAATATGTTGGAAATGAACACGCATACCTCAAAACTTGTTATTTAGGATTAAGTATGAGTAGACCACCTAAATTCACTATAAGGATTTAAAAACCTAATTGATTGGTCCTTGTTACATGTAATGTTGAAAACCCATGTATTGACCCCAATCATTGTTGTGACTCCCAAATTGTGCTTAGATCTCTACTCTTGAAAGGTACACTTTCCTCATATTTGACTTGACTATGGTATTGTCTATATTATTTGACATGTATCCTGTGTCCACCTTGGCTATTATGTTTTTTCTGAGCTACTCCATTCCCTATGAGTAATATATTATTTTCCATATATGTATGTTTACCAAATTTAAAACATAAGAAAGGAAACCTTCCATCCATTATTATTGGCATCACACTTCCTTTGGAAGTGGCTAAGGTTCACACTTCATTTAGAAGTTGCTAGTATCACCCTTCCTTTTAGAAGTGGTTAAGGTTTGCACATTGTTAAGAAGTAGCTATTTGGTTGTGATACTTTGGGTAACCCTTCAATTTTTTTTTTAATTAAGCCAGGGGTCGCTCTTATTCATCCCACATCCCTCTGGTGGGCTAAAATCAGCAAAAGATAATACAACTCCCTTTCTTATAACTCGGGTATCTTCCCAAAAAACCACTAGAAACAACTGAACAAAACAGGACCAGCCAAAGTCAAACCTCATTCTCCTCACTCTCGACTGCAATGTAGGGAATCTTCCTTTTTTCCAATCTAGCCATACCACGAATTCTATTGGGAATCCTATTCGAATCCGTAGTAACAACCAGATTGGAAGATCCACGTCCAAGCTTGCCAATCTCTCGCGGTATGGAGTTGATCAACTTGTGCACATATCCGCCCGATATGCTAGCCATATCCAGCTCCTCTCTAAGCTGTTGCACATACGTTCTAGCCCTCCATGGCACGGAAGCATTATTCCAGAGCAAGTTATAAATGTTTATATAATCCACTTCCATAGAAGAAATATGAAGCATATGATCTCCAGCCAACTTTAGCCCGATGATGCACGCTTGAATGTATGCCAGCTTGTAGTCTTCCTTTTTGAGCCAAGCGCGGAATATCAAACAAATATCTGCATTGTGATTCCGGACTATACCTGCTACCCACCTTCTTTTGTTGCCATCCTCATCCAAGTCAGTGCCAATCGTCACATTTATCTTGAGATTGAACATGTTCGGATTCATCCACCTGATGAGCCAAACCTTCCTCATCTTAAACCTAGGCTCGTTGATGCTTGCCACCGTCATTCTGGAGAGAAGGACTGGGTTAGATGTAAGAGGGAAAGTCTTTCTCTTAATCATCTGGTTCACATGGTCTATAAGATTGTTCCATTCATGCTCCACACTTCTCTTATTATCAGCATACCGAGATGAACATCTCATTCTCCATATAGATACTGGGATATGACCGGCCATGAATCCGACAACCCAATCAGTAACCTCATTAGAGAGACTGTCCACGCATAAGCTAATCAGGGACTGAACATCAGAAGGCGGTTCCTTATCCGTCATCACGCCAAACTTGTTCCAAAAGAACCTCGCGAGCTGTCCTTGGAAGAAGAAGTGCTTCATGTCTTCCTCCTTCGGCTCATCACAACAGTTGCACCTTGACGCAAGTGGTATACAACATTTGATGTGCACATTATCATCAGTCGGAATGGCTGCCCTGACAATCTTCCATATGAGAGCGCTGGCCTTTGGGGAATCCATCCTCCAAACCTTGCCCAGATCATCATGACCTTCCTGTTGCACGGTCCGCAACGTCACTTTATCCGATTTCATAGAGAATCTGCCATTCTCCTCCACATCCCAGATCAACTGGTCATCCATATCCGATATCCACACATCCGCCTGTTTGATGAGGTCCATCTCATTGCCGTCAATCACCTGGCTCAGGGAACTCCAATCCCATCCATGGTCTTCAATCCAAAAATCCTTAACAAGGAAGGGGTGTCTTTTATCACTTGCATAAATAACATGGTCTGCGATCCTCTCGTCACACCACCAGTCATCCCAAAAAGAAATATCACCTCTCCCAATCGCCCACTTGCAATGCCTATAAATTTTTGGGAAGGTGGTCCATACTTTTTTCCAAAAAGGGGAAGGTGCGCAGCTCAGTTTCAAGTGTCCAGGATACCAGGCCGAACGACCAGGGGCATGATTCGAATACTTCACCCTACAGAACTCTGCCCAGAGGGAGTTTTTGGACAGTATTTCCCAGCAAGCTTTGGCAGCAAAGGCTTCATTTATATTCTGTAACTGTGGAAGACCAAGATCACCCTTATCAAACGGCGTTGCCAGACGATGCCATCCAAGCCAAGCTTTCCTACATATCTCATCTCTGCCAGCCCATAGAAATGAAGATATCTTATTCTCAATCCGAGATATGATACCAGCTGGTAACCCAACTGCTGCCGCTGCATGAATCGTAACCGAAGAGAGGACATGTGCTATCAACAGGCGCCGTCCAGCAAAGGATAACAATCTGGCCTTCCATGATGAAATCTTCGAATTAATCTTCTTGATAAGGAATTCATAATCAGCTAGCTTGTGTCTCCCTTTATATATCGGTATCCCCAAGTATAAGAAAGAGTTGGCTGCATGTTCAATCCCAAACTTCATAGCTATCTCATGTGACCGAGAAATGTCCGATCCCCCTGTAACGCAGACCGACTTGTTACGGTTCACCCTCTGACAAGTTGCTTTCTCATATGTGTCAAGTGTGTTCAAAACCTCTTGAATTGATTTGTTGTCAGCTTCAAAGAGAACCAGAAGGTCATCAGCGTAAAGGAGCATAAGAGGTGCCACCGCATGTCCTCTCATCTTGAATCTGGATATAGAGTGTGCGTCTGCCAATCTACAAAAACTCCGACAGAGGACTTCTTCAAAGATTATAAACAAGAACGGGGAGATAGCATTTCCTTGCTTGAGACCTATAGCAATCGGAAAGAAACCTATCGTGTGTTCCCCAATGGTGACTGTAGCCCATGAGTGTACGAAAAAACTGAGACAATGCTCTACAACCTCCAGAAGTAGACCAAAAGCAAGAAGTATTCTCCTGAGCACCTTCCAATCAACCCTGTCGTACGCCCTAAACATATCAATCTTTATCATCATATTTGGAGCCGCCTGGCCTTGATTGATATCATGCATGAGATCCTTGGCAAGCCGGATATGATGTGTGATATTGGTACCTTTCAGAAATGCACCTTGAGATTTAGAAATAAGAGAGGGCATCAAGGGCGCCAGCCTGTTATTCAGTGTTCTTGCAAGGATCCGGAGGGACAAATTTTCAATGGAAATCAGACGGAAATCAGAAGGGAGCTGTTTGGGATTATCACATTTAGGAATCATAAGAATGCGTCAACAGAAAAGGGCCCTATGGCAGATCTGACCTCTGAAAAAAGCTTCAGCCATGGCAAGAAAATCCGCTCCAATAACAGTCCAGGCTTCTTTATAAAATGGGAGGCTAAAACCATCAGGACCCGGGGCTGTTGATGAGTCCATTTCTTTGATCGTCATAACAATCTCATCCATGCTAGGAACCGCCGATATACCGAGGTTGTCTTCAGCCGAACAAACAGCCGGGATGTCTTCCAGCATCCCATCAAGCATCGTGTCATCAGTATGCACCTCTTCATTGAAAAACTTCTCAAAGTGGTCAGCTGCCTCCCACGCCATCTTCTCTGGATCGGACACCACCGATCCATCAGGCAAAGATAGAGAACTGATTCTTCTATGACGACGTCTAGACTTCACCACCGCATGGTAAAAAGGAGTATTTCTTTCCCCTTCATGCAACCAGCTAATCCTAGCATTTTCTTTCCAATTGGCTTCCTCCAAATCCCTCAAGTGTTGAAGCTCCAATTCCGCAATCCTCAGGTTCGCCTCATTCACAGCCGTGGGATTTTCATCGAAGGTAATCTGAGTAGTGGAGATAATATCCTCCAGATCTTTAATTTTCTGACTAGCATCACCGTGAACATCTCTACTCCACTTCTTCAAGGCAACTCTAACTCTCTTCATCTTGCAGTAGAAAATATAGGAAGGGTGCCCAACCACATGAGTGTCCCACGCTTGTTCAATTAACCTCAAGCAATCATCATGTTTTAACCAGCTCGACTGGAACATGAAGTACTTTCTACTCTTTCTATTATCATCACCATTCCCGGGAATTGTGAGAATCGGGCAGTGATTCGATACTCTAGATCTAGTAAGGTGCAGAGATCGGAAACAAGGTCTGTCAACTAGACAAGCATCATTCAAGAAAGCTCGATCAAGTCGCTCCCAAATAGTCGGAGTGAGGATTTTCTTGTTCACCCAGGTGAACCTGCTGCCTTCAAAGGGAACCTCATTGAGGTGAGCATCAGTGATAAGGGCATTAAAATCGAATACATCCTGGAATCTTGGAGGGTCACCACCTCTCTTCTCTTGTGGATTTCTGATCACATTGAAGTCACCAACTATGAACCACCTATCATCACCAATAACTTCGGACAAAGAGAGGATCTCATTCCACAATTCTTTACGATCATTACAGTCGCAGCTTGCATATACAGTAGTGACAAAGAAGGCCGTTCCATTTCCCTGCTCCAGTTTGATAGTAACATGCTTCTTATGCTTCTTGAGGACCATCAGATTTAAATTTGCCTCCGCATAGAACCATATTTTACCTCCCTCATCAACATTGTCTATCGCCCAGTCCAATCGGACGACATCTAACAACTCCACTGCAAGATTCGCATGAAGGAAAGGTTCAAAGAGGCAGACAATCCCAGGTCTGTATCAACTACAAAGTCTACTCAAGACTCTTCTAGTAGGGTTATTCGCTGCTCCTATAATGTTCCAAAAGATAGATTTGCAATCCATTAAGATCACAATTGTACCGCTGCATAGAGAGTGCACCCCCAACCAAGGCCAGCTCAGCTGCTATATCTCCACTCATCATCGTCATAGAAATCCTCAAAAAAATCATCGTCACCCATGGGTGGTCTTCTTCTGTAGGAATCCCTTCTCTCCACTGATCTGTGCCTGAAAGGACGATGTTCTTCTCGCCTGGAGGCTGGTCTACCACTGACCTTGCTATGTATGCCTCGTACTGAAAATTGTTCAACATTTCTATCAAAGAAGTCCTCTAGTCTCATCTGCGGTAGATGTCTTCTGCATCCATCTTCATCCACTATCATTCTTCTCGGTGATTGAACCGGTCTCATCTGCTGCTGCCTAGTCAGTGACGGATCTCTTGGCATCTCTTCAGACGGGCAAGCCACCAGTGTAAGAGGTTCAGGAGCCTTCTCTCGAATAGTAAGTGCATCACGAGGAATATCGGATTCTATACCAACCTCAGTCATGTTACATGAGTTTGTACCAATCAGCCCTCTCACTATCATAAAGAGTTGAACATCCGTTCTTCTATGACTATAGGTAACTAAAATAAACTGAGGCACGTCATTACTGAAAGCTTCGACCAGGATGAGCAGGCCCGAAACATCATCAGCTTCTCTCTGCCAGTCAGATATATGTATGAGCTTCCCAAACGGGCTAATAAGCGCGGTCATGGAGTCATCATCTCTACATACTAAGGGAATGCCCGATAGCCAGAACCAGAAGTGTTCTTTACGTTGGTGTTGTTCTCCATCTAGCATGTGCCTGAGCGTGAGCTTGTGTCTACAGTCAGCCGGTACTCCCTTCTCGACCATATCCCGTGCCTCATTCACACAAAAAAAGAACGCAATAGCTTTCCTTGTTGCAAACCTATATAGGTCGGCAGCGCTGGGCCATAAGCCTTTCAGGAACACAAACATCTCCGCCCACGAGGCCTCACTGGGCCAGGAGACCTTGACAGCTCTCATAAGTGCATCCAGCTTCATCTTCCTCATATCAATATCCGGTCCAATGTCCACCGCAATCCTCATGGGCACATGTTGTGGCGCGCCTCGAGCCGGGATCCCCGTGGGCAGCGGGGGGAACAAAACCCTAAATTGGATATCAGGAGGTCTCTGCGACTGCGTTCTCTGCAATGGTCTCTGTCTACATCTTGCCGCTACATGTCCCGGCCGCCTACAAAGATAGCAGACCTTGAAGCCTTTGCACTATGCCTGCCAGTGTCCTTTCCCCATGCATCGGAAGCAGGTATCATGTGGGATCCCGAACAGTGGTGTCTTTCTCGGCTGTTGCACCATTGTCTCCTTGGCCGGCAGAGGGTGAAGGGACCCTGAAGGAAGCCCATCCGTCCTCGTCGCGCCCTGACCATCCGACTCCCTCAGTGATTCTCTATGCGGTATCTCTGTCTGTGAAGTATTCATCATTACTGTGTGGTCACCCCCATCCGGAGACGACGCCGGACCACCCTGTTCTGGTTGCACGTTCGACGGCTCTGATGGCCTAGGCTGCTGCTGCGTCGTGCTACTCTCTATGTTCGACACAGGATTCTCCCCCCCTATAGGTTCAGAAAGAGCAACTCCCCCTCCGTCGTGTGCTTCCTCAGTCGAAACCCTAGGTTCCTCAGCAGAAACCGTAGGGGTATCGCTCGGTCTCCCATGAATCTTCCCATTCTCAATTGCAACCCTAGGTGGCGACGGGTTGATATTTCCTCCGTCTTCAAGGTTGCCCAGCACCATCCTCACGTCCGGCAGCACTTCCTCCGTTGGGACGGCAGTCGCCAACATGTAACTCCTCTCCGCAACAGTCTTTTGCGCAGTCGCACCCCTCAAACTCTGTCTCGTCACCCTTTGTAGCAGCGGCGAAGGCAACATCTTCCTCTCCAAGGCTAACCAGCGAACAAAGGGGGTGGCCCCCGGTAGGCGGGATGCCCAGCCGGGGCCTCCGGAAGGCAGAGAGCCTATCCGGAGAGGATGGCGGCGGCACCGCCCAACGGCACGCACGACTAAGGAATCCCCTCCGATCGCCTCAGCGCTCCCCAGCGGTCCGCCTCGCCCGACCCTGGACGCCTACTGCCCGATACGCGGCTCCCTGCGACCAGCGCTCCACCGAGCAGCTACCCTGCCAACCGCCCGACTAAGGATGATCAAAGTTCGTCTCCCTCGCCCGATACCGAGCCTACTGGCAGCACCTGCTTCCCACTACCAGCAACGACGCCTGAAAACCCAGCCGGATGTTATCGCCCTCTGTGCGGCGCCCCCGATTCACTGCTGATCGGTATCGCCCGATACGTGGGCACCCAAGCACGGCAGCTCTCTCCCAACAACTCGACGCTATCTTCCTTGTGTATCGGCCTCCTAGAACGTATCGACTACCGCCCGATACCGGAGCTCCCAGATCTCCTTCTGAACTACTCTTCGCCATCGGTATCGCCCGATACATGGGCACCCAAGCACGACAGCTCTCTCCCACCAACTCGACGCTATCTTCCTTGTGTATCGGCCTCCTAGAACGTCGGCTACCGCCCGATACACGCGCCCGATACCCTTCAAATTTGAAGTGACTAAAACATATCTTGGAAGAACTCATTATAAATTATGAAGGCTTTCTGGTGATTTATTTTTTTGTAAAACATTTATATTCTTTTCATAGGTCCTACAAAACATATTTATTTTGAATATTAAACTACATTGGTTGTACTGACATTGTACATGTGTATTTGTACTGACCGCATGTCTTGAACCTATGATTTAGGCATAACAAATTTATTACCAAGACCATGCTTCCACATTCGATTGATTACTTTGATGATATGAACCGAATGAAAATGCAGCGGACTACATCCGTCGATTTGTCATCCGAGCCGACCAAGTCACCCAACTGAACGTGTGGAGGGCATCCAGTCACGTGACGTGAGACCATCCTCTGCACGCACTCTAATCTCCCCTCAACAGTGAACAAATCCTTAGGTATGCCGTTTAGTTCTGGCGGGGGCGGGTACCATTGTTTCTCTGTGGCAGGGTCATGTGTTCGCGCCAGTAGTAGCTAGTAGCACAAGACAGCTAGCCAGACATCTTCCGGCCAGTTAGCCGGAAGCAGTGGGCGTTTTTCTTCTGTTGTCTTCCACTGCTAATTACCGCAGTTCGTTGCTATAGATTCCACTTAGCTTCTTGACTAATCAGTCAGCGTTTGCAGCTCTTCTACCCAACGCAATAATTATTTGCATCCAACTTGGTCATAAGTTTAGCAAACAAGCCAAGCAAGTCAGCTCTTCAGGAATCTTATACTGTATGTGCTATTTCCATTTGTGTACCAAGTCAATACGTGACGTCAATCACGTGACTTGTTATACTAATCCGTTTTAAGGCTCTTTATTCCCACCCTCGTTACCAAAGGAAATGTATATGCTAGCTGGTAGCTACCTAGCTGTCTGTAGTTACCTAGATTCCATCCTCCCAATCAAAGGAAAATCAGGAGACAGTGTTAATGTGGGGTTCGCATTCCATTCTTGTGGAAGACTCCAGACATAGTAGCAAATACCCTACGGCCCTATAACCCGCCACATTAGACGACATCATTTCAGGATGGCTAAATGTGCAAAAACGTCGAGAGCTGTCTTTGTGCCATATTTTTCTACTGTTTCATACAACAGTACAAGTTTACTGTGTGTCGCTATAGTTTTCTTGTTGCATTCCCTAATAAGAAGCAACGATGATGACATATAAGTGCCAAAAAAATTGCTGAATTCAATTCCGTGATGTCTTTCACGACATTTACCAACATGCACTAATCACCACAGTTCATTCATAACAACAATTCATATACAAAGTTATTTATATAAATAACACGTTGTAGTAATGATTGAATAGCTCGACGGGCAGGGAAAGGGATGAGCATGGCTGACCAATAGAGAGAGATGGAAATGGTTGAATCCATTTGTCCTTTTCTTCGTACTTAAGTAAGCAACGGGCCTCCGATTGTATTGAGCTACATGCTCATTAAGGCTAAATGTATTGTATACTCTTTCTATCGTTACACATGTTTGCATTGGCACACACAGATCATATATATATATATATATATATATATGTGTGTGTGTATGTATATATATATATATATATATATATATATATATATATATATATATATATAATGAGAAAAATCATGTTGAGTAGGTTTCCAAGCCACATAGGATGATTTCCTCACACAATCATACTGTTACATATGTAGACCACAATTTTTTCAACATAGATGAGAATTTAGCTAATGGTGTGGACATAATGAAATCAAAAGAGACACATGGAGAAGTATGACTGATTTCCCGATGAACTAGATGATTAATCATCATGTAATAGGATTCTAAGCCTTTTTTTTATTATTGATGAATGCATATTCATCATGATTTTCAGTAGCTATCTTGGACCCCAATTTTACTCAATACACCCAATTTTAGTTTCTAAATATCAAAATGTGCAAAACTACTTAATTGGTCCAATTATCATGATTTCAACTGAATTTATGTTGATTTGATGCAGGTCTTGATGAGGTTGAACATTCATTCGGGACCCACCTTTCACTCACCATTCGGTCTTGACCGTTCGGTCTAATCCAATCGGTTTTTAACTCCATACGATCTTCAAGATCGGTTGAGCAACCTGCTCGAAACCGTTTGGGCAACTCAGCAGCATTGGGCACGCTTCCCCTCCTCTTGCTCTCCCTTCCTCCGCCATCAACAGCGTCGGCACCGACACCTCTGCCCCCATCTACCTCCAGCAACCCTAAACGCTACCAGCAACGCCGCCGCTCCCACTCCGCGCTCACCGCAGAGAAGCCCTCACGGTCTTGAGACCGTGAGGCGTTGATCGATCGCATATCGATTGGAGGAGATCACACAAACCGGTTGGACGACACCCAGTCCAAGACCGTTCGGAAATCGACGTAAAGACCGGTTGAACTTCGATGCAGAGACCGTTTGAAATCCACCAGTCTTTGAGACCGTTTGCATCGCCAAACCGTTGGAACAACGAAAACCGTTCGATGGCCATCGGTCCCAAGACCGTTTGGAGCCATTCGGTCCCAAGACCGTTTGGAGCCATTCGGTCCCAAGACCGTTTGGAGCCATTCGGTCTCAAGACCGTTTTGGAGCAAGTTCATGCAGAAAACGTGAAGACCCCATCTAAGCCTATAAATAGGATCGCAAGGGTCCTCAATTGGCATCAGTTCCGGGACACCAACAGGTTGCCTGTATGCAGGTCCGATCCAAATCCAGTGTCGTCCACACCAGTTTCATTCCACCTACTGCCCGTGTTGCAACCAAGGAGGCTGAAGAGAGAAGGAAGACGGAGCGAGGGAGACTATTTGTTCTATCTTGGCAACTCCCGTTCATGTCCAGATCTGCTCCGACATGACGTAGAAGGTTGTATCTTCTTCACCGAGCTGCGACTACCTTCAACACCGAGTTCATGACAAATTTCTCTCTCTTTCACATTCTTCTTGTTTCTCACATCATGAGCGAGTAGTACCTTTTCGATGGGGTGCGGGGACTAGCCCCGCTGCCCATGCAAATCATGTTCGTTTGTTAAACTCTCCATGGCAATGTATGTAACTTTCTATTTCGTTGTTAATTGGTATGTTCGTAGTTGATTATCTCCTTGCTTTCACCTTGTTCTTTCCTATATTTTGAAATCTTCTATGTATGGGATGGAATGGCAGTTTACAAGTTTGACTCCTTGACGAGAACTTCTGAAAGGATTCCTTGAGGTCGTGAGTGTATGATCCGTAAGGGGACGATACATCTAGCCTACGGTGACTCTTTTGTGGTCTAAACATCCCTCAGGGAGGACCACAACCTTAGTTGGATTTTGTATCGTCTTGTTTATCGTCGATGTTAGTTTGTAGATCTATCACCTGCTTGCTTATCAATTAATATGGTTGACTCCCAAACTAGAAATAGAATGTGATTTATTTGAGGTCGTAAGTGTATGATCCGCGAGGGGACGAGCCATCTAGCCTTCAGTGATGCTTCTGTGTGCCTAACGCATGTATAGGGGGCCCACAACCTTTGTTGAATTTCTGTATCTTCGGAGCCGTAAGTAAGTGATCTGGTTGGTGACGAGACATCTGATGCTTAAGGTGATACTTATGCGAACCTAACGCCAGTATGGGGGTTCTGCAACAGCTCTATTTGGATCGTTTTATCTTGCCTAGATTGTTTGCCTTGGAATGTGTTTGCGTGCATAGCGGTGGTGAAACCCGATACTATCCCATCGATTCCATATCATTGATCTAAACCCAACTTTAATTCAGCTTTTACTTTCTTGCAATTAGTTTAAGTAACCTCAAATCAACCAATCATTTTAAATATTAGCCTTAACTCGAACTAGATTAGACTGATAAAGATTCTTAAAAACATTGTCCTTTGGGTTCGATCTTTAACTATACTGTGATAAGAATCGTCCGCTTGCGGGTGGTATTATTGCACTTTGGTTTTGGTAAAAGCTCGAGGATTTCAACCTCGAGTGAGTTTGTTAATGCGATAAAATCCCACGTCAATTATTATGCTTAAACCACTAGTTAATACCTTGAAAAATATATGGTGTGAAATTTGGTGGATGAAACTCTTTCTCTCTCTTTGCATCACAAGTGGCTTGTAGCTTATTTTGTTGAATGCTCTCTTTTCCTTGCATATCATAACTTAATAATATAGGTGGGGGATGCAAGTGAATACTAAATATATGAGCAATTAAAATAGAAAGAAGACAACATATCCAGTACTACCATTTTAGTTAGTATTTGTTTTACACCAAGTTCGTTCATTGATTAAATATTGAATACAACTTAAGTTATATACAACAATATAAACATGCTCTAATTGTGTTGTCATATATGTGAAGCTACAATGGGTCCAATATGTTGTAATAGACTACAATGATGGTAAGATTCAATGATGACTCATGTGACATGATCCTCATATGCTGGAAAAGAATTAATAGTTAACAACAAATTCATTACAACAAAATTGTGTGTTTATGCACACTATTGTTCATGCATCTTAGAAATCATTATATAAAGTTACTATTATATTTGTTATTTTAGTTATAAAATACTAGAAACTCACTCACAACTATCTTCATAATCCGCCTCTTTGTGACCCTAACTCTGCCCTATGTCTTCTAACCCTCTCGTTTAATCCTAACATTCAACCTGATGTAACCATCCCTCGTCACTTTTTCCTCTCTCATCGATTTCCAAGACAGCGATAAGGGGATTGCTGACTCCAAGAGATCATCAAAATATAAAGCTTAGTTGTTTCATCAAAACATAGTTCCTGGTTGTTTGGCAACACTTGATACTCACAGTCATGCTCTTAGTACAAGTTAGGCCATAACTATCTTGAGTCGTCTTTGCTACATGAGTTTTCCCTCTATTGCTTATGGATTAAGCCAAGTTTTTGATTGCTTTAATTTAGTGTCAATGAAAAGTCATGACCTTGCCAACTGTAAGGATTTTTCACTAATTTAAGGTAACACCTATATATATATCTATATGCAAAATCACTACCATAATTTTCCTTTATCTAAATAATCATCTTTTTTATTGTCAAATGAAACTTGTTGAAACTGATGGGATTGAACATTTACTCATTAATTAATTCATATCACCATGATTGGGTTTCATATTGGTGATCATCAACTACTATTCACATTTGATGATGGTTAAGAATAATGTATCTTTCCCTTTTTCCTCTTCTTTTAAGTTATATTATGATGGGTACTTTTCTCTATTCCAAACTATATTCATGAAGCTTCATTACACAAATAAATCCCATCCATCATTACATCAATGTGTGAGTTGGTTGGTTACAATTCAAAAAGTTATACTTGGCATTTGCCTTTATTGCCAAGTTGAAGGTACAACAAGATTAAAAATCATTTCTATATTACTAATTTAATCCCCACTTACTTGCAATTGAATCTAACAAAATAGATACAAATGATATTTTTTTATGGGAAAAGTGATTTAAATATGATACTGGCATCCATTATTTCTTCCATGGATAAACTCATTTACAAGATTCCATCACTATTTTTCTTTACATGAGAAACTTACATAAAAATAATGAATAAAGAGATGATTTTTTACAACATAAGTGGTTAGTGGATTAAATTGATAGATTTTCCACATGGAGGAGTTATACAAAGAAATCATATAGAAGAATTAATTTCATGATTTCCTTTATCTCTTACATGTCTTGTTTGTTTATTTCCTTTTAGATTTTGAAATTCTCATGTAAACATATATGCTAATAGCACTACATGTGTGGTTTGTCTAATGGGCCAAGGCTCATTTTTGTACTTGTTCTCTATCTAGTCTTCTGTCTCATCTTCAAGTTATATGAATTCTATAATGTAAATGTTGATTGTTTCTATATGGCCAAACATAATTGTGATAGAGAGGAATGGAACCCACTCCACTTAACATTTTCACTTTCGTGATGCTTCCTATCTTTCCAAATTCATTATTCATTGTGTTTGGTTTATGTAAACTTGCTATAAAGGCAATTACTCTTAAATATTTGTGTGAATCTTCAAGAGAATCATGAAATATCTCTTCAAGCAATCCCAATTTTCCCTATCCAATTCTTCATTTATTTTTTCATTTTACTTTGTTCAAAATCCTTCCCATTTCCTCTATGTTAAGGTTTTGATATTTTGGGATTTGTATAATTTATTCCTACATATTGAAATGAAACTTTGTTTTGATGAACCTAGAATGTTTCTCTTCCATTACCCCCAAAAGTTTAATTACATTCGAGTGATCTAAAGCAGATCACTAGACTAAAAGAAAGGGGAAAACAAACAAAAGGTAACTTTTACAAGGGGTAGGGAAAGAAGCTATCTGTACACACATATAGTATCTATAAGACATTTCTGCCATATGAGGACAGAGTCCTTCTCAAAGTTATGAAAAGTTTGAGAATTTCTTTCAAGCTAGATATAATAGAGCACAAAATCAACAACAAATTTAGATTCCCCTTTTAGCTTCAACAAATCCTCCAAAAATCTAGGGCAAGGACCATAGGTCCTAGAAAACTTATTCCATATGATAAGATTGAACTCACATAGAAGGAAACGATGAACCAAATCTTCAGAATTCCTTCTATAGAGAATGCATCTAGAAACGATAGAGAATCCCACTCTCTTCAAGTATTCCAAAGTAGGAAGTTTATTGAGAAAGATTTTCCACAGAAAGCAAGAACATCTCTTATGGACTTTACCCTTCCACACCCATTCACCCCAAATGGTGATTGGATGTTTTGACCTAAAGGAAGCCAAGCTTCCCATAAGCAATGAGTCAGACAACCAGTTGGATTGGGGAGCTTTAGGAGGAAATCCAGCAAATTTTCAGAGCCCCTGGAATTAGGAATAGACCAAGAACCATTCATAATGCAAAAACTAAGCTTTCCATTAAATTCATTACCCATCCTAATCATAACTTGATTATCAACTTCCTCCAATAGAGTTTTGCCCCTAGGTAGCCAGGGATCTCTCTGTAACATAATATATTCACCATTACCAATATAGAACTTTAATTAAGGAACCAGGAAATACTTGAGCTTGAGGTCTTATAAACAACCATGGAAAGCTAGAATTACTTCTCATAGACCATATAGAATTTGACATGAGGTATTTACCATGAATCCACTTCACACATAGACACTTTTTATCAGTGGCAATGTTCTACAAATTCTTAACAATGCCAACCTTGGACCAATCATCAATATGCCTAACACCCAATCCACCTTCCTTTTTAGGTCTACAAATAGTATCCCAAGTAACTGTATGGAGATGTCTTTTGTCATCTTTATCACCCCAGATAAAGTCCCTCATCATCTTCTCAATCTGCAAGATAACTAACTTTGGAATAGGAAAAGCTGAGGTCCAAAACATATGATATGAAGAAATGGTGGAAATGACTAGCTCAGTCCTCCCAGCTTGAGATAAAAGATTACACTTCCAAAGATCAAGCTTATTTCTAACTTTATCCAAAACAGGATTACACATAGTCTTCGTGAGCCTACCTGTGAACAGAGGAAGGCCTAGGTATTTCATAGGTAAGTCAGTGCTTTTGATATTTAAGCAGTTCAAAATAACCTGGCATCTTCCCACGAACCCGTCCACCTCGAGAGAAAATGTGATCAGCGAGGTGACAACGCTTAACCTGGTGTCTTCCCGGTGAGATCTGGAGAGGGTGGATTCTTTCAGTGCTGGAAATACTCAACTGAATATGCTTAACCAAGAAAATGTAGTGACTGATGTAGATCTGAGAAGAAAACTAGTCGGATGGGATGCTTTTACAAAGAAAAATTTCGAGAGCCATAGAGACTTGAAGAAAGTGGATGTCTCGATCATCGACGACAAATTACTTTACCCTAAAAGGGAAGCTACTGAAAATGTAGAAAGGTGGAGCAGATGTCTTCTAGGCTATGTGGTGGATTTCTGGCCCAATATTCCTATGTTGGCTAACTATTTTGATAGCATCTGGGAACTCAATGGATTCTTCGAGATCTTTGATAGGGGAAATAGTTTTTTCCTTATTCACTTTTCTGATACAGCGGATATGGATTTTGTCAAAGAAGGAGAATGTTTCATTAGGAACCGTCCTGTGGTTCTTCAGGATTGGAAACCATGTGATAAAATTGATAAAAGAGTTCTGTCGTAGGTCCCTGTTGGAGTGATGATCAGAAAGCTTCTGAATGAACTTTGGGATTCAAGAATCTTCGATAGGATTGGTTCATTACTTGGAACCCCGACGTGAATGGATAACCTGACAAGAGATTTTAGGCGCATCGATATTGCTCGCATCCAGGTTCTGATGAATAACATGGCGAGATTTCCTAGGAAGTTATCTATGATTAATGATAAAGGAGAAGAAATCTGAATTGAACTGGAGTACGATTAGATTCCACACAAATGCAAGACATGTGGTTTTTTGGGTCACGATGATAGCTGCTCTAAACAAAAACAATGACAAATTCTGGCCAAACATACTGAACAAAACAAGCAGATCTGGAGGTCCAAGGTGAGACATGCGATTGAAGTGGTTTTTGTTGAGGATAAGAATCATGAGGATGTTTTTTTCATTGAACAAATAGAAGATGAAGAAGAGATTAACAGAAACAGAAATGCTCATTAGGAGATTCCGACTGTGGAAGATGCCATATTATCAAAAGAAGTCAATGAAGGGTTTTTCACAGAGCAGTTGGCCAATGATGATGGAGTGTTTATTGAAGTTCAAACCTCTGTTCCAACTACTCCAGAACCAAACATTCATATAGGTTCTCCTAAAAGTGAGACTAGCACCCAAGCTTCATCATCTTTAGTGCTATACAATGCGAAGGGAAAACATCATTTGGATCCCCCGAGATGTCAAACGAAACTCATTGGAGGTATCTACCAAAGATTTGAAAATTCTGAGTTTTCTCCTTTTCTGGGAGAGATATTGTTGAGCTCTACAACCATCACTGAGGCTGATAGTTCAACAGCCCCAGGGGACAAATGAGTACACATTTGTCGGTTACCTCTTGGAATGTCAGAGGAATAAGCAACAAAATAACTGACGTTCAAGAGGAGGTGAGGAGGGCGAATTGTGACATTGTGATTCTTATAGAAACTAAGATAAGATGCAAGACAGCTGACAAACTCATGTGTAAATACTTTGAAGAGTACAGTTGGGTTTCCAACCTTAAATCCCATGCGTCAGGCAGGGTTTTTGTTCTATGGAAAATTAATATATGTAATGTTCAGTTCCTTGAAGAAAGTGATCAAGTCATCCATTTAAAGTTTGTTAAAGATGGTTCCAGTTTCTTGATTTCTACTGTTTATGACCATAATGATGACCATGATAGAGAGAGTTTATGGACTAACCTCTCTATGTTTTCTAATTCTGTTGTGGAGCCCTGGATCATAATGGGTGATTTCAATGCAGTAAGGAAAGCAGAGGAAAAAATTGGGACATTACCCCCTTCTACTAAAACTATGGCTGATTTCAATGATTTTGTTTTCTATAATGCTCTCTTTGAACTGGATTTGAATGATACATATTTCACTTGGGATAATAATCAAGATGGGGATGATTTTATCGCTACCAAAATTGACAAAATCCTGTACAATGGGTTGTTCCAAACTAGTTTTGATCAGTTTCATGGTGGGAGTCTTTCCAATATTATAAGTGACCATCAAAGAATCTGGCTTCTCTTGGGTGACCACAAGAAGTTAAAGACCCCTTTTAGATTTATCAACAACTGGGTAAAGAATGTTGATTTTGATGCTATTTTGAAGGAAGTCTGGGAGTCTGATATTGAAGGTTATACAACTTATAAATTATTCAAGAAGTTGGAGATTCTTAAGATCAAGCTTAAGAGCTGGAATAACGACAAGTTTGACAATATTCATACTTCTATTTCTGTTGCTAAGGATGCTGCTTTACAAGCTCAGAAGGAAGCTGATAAGAATCCACATGATTCCCATTTGAGAAGTGTGGCTAAGGTGAAGGGTAATGAAGCCAGATGTGCTGCTGCTAATGCAGAGAGTTTTTAAGGAAAAAGTCACATGTGCAATGGCTCAAGGAAGGTAATTAGAATACCAATTTTTTCTACTCTTCCCTTAGAACAAGAAGGATTAGAAATACCATTAATAGCCTTCTTGTTAATGATTCTATCACTAGAGATTCTGATATTATTAAAGAATCCATTGCTGATTTCTACTCTTCTCTATTCTGTAAGCAAGACAAGGGCAACGTTTGGTCAGGTTCTTGGAATGGGCCATGGATTAAACATAATCAAAGTGAGATGCTTACCAAGAAAGTCACTAGACAGGAGGTGGACAATATTGTGAATGGGCTGAATGAAGATAAATGCCCAGGACCGGATGGGTTTAATGGTTTTTTTCTATAAATATGCCTGGAAAATCATAGGGGATGATGTGTTTAATGAGATATCTAATATTTTTCATAGTGGAAGGTTGCTGAAAGAAGCGAAAGGACCTTTATCACTCTTCTGCCCAAAGGGAATGATACCAATCTCATTACTAACTGGCACCCCATAGCCCTCTGTAATGTGTTTTATAAAATTCTCTCTAAAGTGTTAGCTAACAGGTTGCAGGAGGTTTTCCCAGATATTATTGACTCTAACCAATGTGCATTTATTAGAGGAAGAAGCATTAAATACATTGTGCTTATTGCTAATGAGATTCTCAATGATTTCAACAAGAAGGGTTGTGATAATTTCTGCATTCAAGCAGATGTCTCTAAAGCTTATGACACGGTCAACTGGAAATACTTATTCTCTATAGAATGGGATTTCCTATTAAGTAGATTGGTTGGATTGATGCTATCTTTTCTTCTACTTCTTATCAAGTTCTGGTAAATGGTGAGCCCTCCAAGTACATAAATCCATCCAATGGAGTGAGGCAAGGAGATCCGATAGCCCCTTATTTATTTGTGATTGCTATACAAGGTTTATCTGAGCTTTTTAAAGAAAGTGTCAAGAACAAGGATATCATTCCTGTTTTGGTCTCTAAAAATTGCCACTTCTCAAATATTCTTTTAGCTGATGACTTGATGATTTTTGCAAAAGCTTCAGTTTCCAATGCCAAAAATATCAATAATATTTTGGAAAAGTTCGGCAGGATGTCTGGTCTCAAGATTAACAATGATAAGAGCATGATCTTTGTAGGGGTTTCTAAGGTGGCAGAAGATATTTTGAATAGTTTGAATATGAGAGTAGAAGATATTGATAAAACCAAATACCTTGGAATAACTCTTTTCTCGGGTAAGATAAGGAAGAAACATTGTGAGGTTCTGGTGGATAGGGTAAAAAAAGGTTGGAATGCTGGAAATCTAAGATTTTATCTATGGCTGGTAGAAATGAACTGGTAAAATCCACTTTATCCTCTATGAATTTTTACTGGGTCATGGCCTTCCCTATTCCAAGTGCTACTTTAGAGGAAATTGATAAACTTTGTAGGAACTTCTTATGGGGTCATTCTGAAAACAAAAGAAACCTTCACCTGATTAAGTGGGATATTGTTACCCTACCTAAGAATGAAGGGGGTCTTGGGCTGAGAAAAAGTAAAGAAGTGGCTGAGGCCTGTCTTATTCAAAATGCTTGGGATATTTCTAGGAAAAAAGACAGCCTTTGGGTAAAATGGATTGGAGAAAAATATTTCAAAAAGAATACTCTTTGGAGCAGTGAGGTATCTTTGAATCATTCTTGGATGTTTAATTCTATCATCAGATGTTATGCAACTCTTTTGAAGTATTTTAGTATAAAGATTGGCACTGGTCATAGAGTTAAAATCTGGAAAGACCCATGGTGCAATGGTAAATTCCTATTCGATCTTGTGGATAAAAGTGTGAGTATTAGAGTAGGGATTCCTTTGGAGGCTCACCTCAATCACATCATTAAAGATGGCAATTGGTTTATCAATGCATCTGGGATTGTGTTAGATCTAAAAAGGAAGAAGATGACATATTTATCTGGATTTGGAAGTGTAAAAGTCACATAAATAGCAAATTTCACAGTTGGAAAGCCATTCATAATAAAATCCCTACTTTTGACTATGTGAGTAGACTGGGTATTCCTATCACATCAGTTTGTTTTCTTTGTCTGAATGCTTATGAGGATACAAATCATATCTACTTCTGCTGTAGTTGCTCTACTGACTTGTAGAACTCAGCTTACTCTCTTAACTTTATCGATAAGATTCCTACCAATTGGGATGATTTATTGGATTTGAGTGATTTAAAAGCTATGATCATAGAGCCCCTAATTTTATTTCAATTATGGGATGAAAGAAATACCAGGGTCCATAATAAATTCAGTAGAAATGTGACTATCCTATGGAAAATCATCATGGAGGAATTTTCTATTCTGTACGAAGATCCTTGATTGCCTTAGTTCTGGATGTGAAGTTTTCTGTTGTTGGTTGAGAAAATGCTATAGATGGTTGAGTTCCCTTTTCTTAAGAGTGTTGATGCCTCCCTCTCTCTAGCTGTTTTTTTAGAAGTTGAAGATCTGGTTGGTTTTGGTTTTGCTCGTTGGGTTGTTCCTTGGTGATGTCTCCCCTTGTGATGGTTGAGTCCCCATCTTAGTATGGGTGTTGATGCTCCCCTCTCACTTGTTTATGGTTGTTTTGATGGGGGTTTTCTTGGAGTTTTATTTTCTTCTGGTTTATAGGTCCTAATCTATGTTTGTTATGATCTATATCCTTGGTTTTGGGCTATGTCTTCTGGTGTGATAGTTATGGTATGAAGGCTTTGTCCCTTCCTTCTGTTGCTGATGGTTGTGGGTTCCTCCTTGCTCCATTCTCATTGTTGTGGAGTTTTGGTCGGGCAATTTTTGGCCTTGATGGAATATGGTTTGGTCTGCTGAATCGTGGTCGGTTAACTTTTATCTGCTGGTGGAAGTTGGTATTCTTGGAACCTCCCTTTCTTCAGTGATACCTACGACCATGTCTGCTGGTTTGTGATAGGGCATTGTTGGTGCAGTTGATCTCTTGGATGATCCTTGATGGCTTTTTTGTGGCTTGCTTATATGTTACCAGTTATTCTGTTAAAGCTTCTTGAGTTTTCAACGTCCTGTCTGAATGGCCTACTTCTTCTATCTGTGTGGAAGTATTTAGGCTGCTGGTGGCTTGTTTGCTCTGGAGCTGATCTCTTTCTGAAGATTCTGAAACATTTTTTTAGTGATTGTTCCTTGCTTCATCTTTTTTGCTGGTTTTGGTTCCTCTTCTTTGATGGTTAGAGATGTTCGTGTCCCCGTCCATTTTGGATGTCGATGCTCCACTCTCCCAGATTTTTGGTCTTTCTCTCTGTTGGCTCCTGTGTGTTATCTGGGTATATATGTTCTTGGAGGTGGTTTAGTGCTGTCTTAGCTGGTTATGGATGCGCTGCTTCTTTCTGTTATTGATGGATTGGCCGAGGTCCTGATGTCTATATATGATGAGGTCTCATTGTCATAGTTACTATTTGGCTTAGCCCTATTCTTTATTTTTTGAGCTCTTTCTCAGTAGTTTTAGGCCTTTTAGATATTTTCTCTTTTAGAGAAATAGCATGTTCTGTATAGGCACTATTCCCAAAAATACAAAAATAGCCCCACGTGTTTTTGACCGACAAAAAACAAATAGTTGAAAATAATAGTAATTTTATCAGAACTAATATTCCTGCTAGCAAACAACTGACTTTTCAAATTATTTAGCTTCAGACCAGAGATCATGT
The DNA here is from genome assembly GCA_963693085.1 of Alisma plantago-aquatica. NCBI lineage: Eukaryota > Viridiplantae > Streptophyta > Magnoliopsida > Alismatales > Alismataceae > Alisma > Alisma plantago-aquatica. The sequence continues at coordinate 502,337,150 of OY856413.1, forward strand.
AGAAATCCTGGAACAACTCCTTGATAGAAAAAGTAGATTAACTATTAGCTCTAGTGAATGTTAATAAATCATCTACAAACACAATATGAGAAACCTTGAGTTCCAAAGCATTTTGAATAGGTTTTATATTTTTTTTGACCTCATAGGCGTTGATTAAAGAAGTGAGACCCTACATAGAAACTACAAACAAATATGGTTCAAGGGGATCACCCTGTATAACACCGTTAGAGGCAAAAAAAGTGAGAGGAAGGGCTTCCATTTATCAGAATATGATAAAAAGCAGTGGAAAAGCATGCATCAATCCAGTTTAACCATTTCAAAGGAAAACCCATACTCCTGAGGATGAAGAGGAAATAATCCCTACGCACAGAGTCATATGCTTTTGATAGATTGGCCTTGATACATATTTTATCAGAACCATGACTGCTTGAGAATGAGTTGAGAATATCATTATCCAGAAGAATGACATCACCAATCGATCTCCCTTTAATGAAGGCCATCTGATTTCCATCAATAAGATCATGGAAAATAACACTCAAATGATTTGCCAAAATTTTTGTGATGACTTTGTAAATCTCATTACAAAGGGAAATAGGTCTGAAGTCATTAAGGCTAGAAGCCCCAGGACACTTAGGAATTAAAGTGATGAATGTGTTGTTACATTCACTCATCAACTTGCCTATCTCAAAGAAACTTAATATGGCTTTACAAATATCATCCCCAACAATCCCCCAACAAGTTTTGAAGAAATATGCTTGTTTAAAACTTAATATGGCTTAATATGGCTTTAAATCCATCTGGACCAGGATCTTTATCCTTTCTTAGACCTTTCACCACAATATCAATTACCTCTTTAGAAATATGCTTGTTTAAAACATCCAACTGAGTTTTAGAAACCTTTGCAAGAATCCAATCTTTAGACCAATCAATGTGGTCAAGAGTGGTTGAGTTAAAGAGAGACCTAAAAATCCACTGCATGCATACTAATCTCATCGACATTACTACCATAAATATTGAGAAATTGGATATTATTAAAGATACACCTGGTTTTCAGATATATGTAAAAGAATCTAGATTTTCTACCTCCTTCCTTCAGCCAAAGAATTCTAGATTTATGTTTGAGAAGGGACTCCTCATCAACAAAAACTTTCCCAACTTGGACTCTCAACTCATTTAGATTCAATTGAAAATCAGTGTTAAGAGGATTCTGATCAATCTCTCACTAAACCTCCAACACCATAGCTTCCAGCTCTTTTTCTTTAGTAAACAAATTTCCAACTTACTCCTTATTCCTTTTCAACAGAGCCCCTTTGACTGCATGTAATTTTCTATAAACTTTATACATGGGGGCACCCTCTGGAGAGATACTCATTCAAGCATTTTTAACAGTATCAGAGAAACCATATTGCTTCACCCAAGCATTAATAAATCTGAATGGATACCGTCTCTTTTTTCCAGTATTAAAATGGAGACCAATCATACGATGATCACTTACATTAGATGAAATAACTTCTCCCCAAATACCAAGAAAGTCATCAAGCAATTTCACATTACCCAAGATCCTATCAACTTTGGAGAAGGTGGAAACACCTTTCTTTCTCCTACTATCCCAAGTAAAGAAAGGCCCCTTTGTGCAAATCTCAACGAGATTAGTATCTGAGAAAAGCTCATTGAAGTCTCTCATACTTTTAGCAGAAGAAGGATGCTTCCCAACTTTTTCTCTACTCAACCTTACAACATTACAATCACCCAAAATACACCAAGGACCAGAGTAATTTATAGATAGAATAGAATTCCAAAGGATCATTATGTCATTATCATCATTCGATCCATACACAACAGAAAGGTGAAATGAACTATCCAAAAAGTTAACAACACAATGAATAATCTGTTCATTCTCCAAAACTTTATTAACAACAATAGAATGATGAAACCAGAAATGAAGCATGTTGTTTCTCCTTGTATGTACCATTTAGTTGAAAATATATTTCTAAACATCCAGAATATATTTCATTCTTGTTGTTAACAAGACAAGATGGGAACTACCCAATGGAATATGCCATTTTAATTTTTCACATATTCGCTCCATAAGACATTTGGGCACTATCGTAATTGGTCCTCAGATGAGACCAATGAAGTTGTAAGGTTCATGCATTTTTCTCACTTTTATGTTCCTTTTTATGATTTGGGATATACTCTTATGATGAATAGAAGTTATAGAATTTACTAATTAGTATTTATTAGTAGATATATTATAGTGTGTGAGAAAGGTGTAACATTTTTTGCACACCCTAACCCATTTCTATCTACAATATAACTCATACATATTTTTTCACACATGATGTATTCTAAATGACATTTTCTCCGTGTTTAGTCTTGTAAAGAATATGTTTGCATTTGGGGTTGTACATGCTGAATTGTGAGTATCTCCCTTTATTCCATGTAATATCAACAAAGATGGGGATTAGGTGAATAGGGTTGCAGGGAGGGGACAATTGGATTAAACGAAGTTACTAGTTATGTATATCATGGTAGAATTTTCTTAGTTATATAAATGAGGAGTAAGTTATTATTATTTTGAATTTAAATGATGATGAATTGGTTGATTTCATGAGTTCTTTATAAATTACATTCTTTTTATTGTATTCTCCTTAGGATTCTCTTATGATTTTCTAGTATAAGTTCTCTATTGGTATATTATAGAATGTATATCAACTATTAATGGATTTGAATTTTTCTTTGCCTCAATTCTTAATCAGTGTAAAACATAATTCCCCAACTCATGTTCTTATACCTCAAGGTTTTTGATGGAAGATAGCTCAATGTATATGTTTCAAGTAGGTTAATTTACATAAATATACCATCAATCAACTTGGAATGTCCATGTAATGTAGTGGTAGACAACACAAGATAGGTAGGTAATATTCACACTTAAATTACTCTCTAGATTACCTTTACATTATTTCCTTAGGTTGGTATTTAGTTCCATATTTTACTCTCCAACCTAAATTTTTTGTGGTAGACTTGTGGATGATGATTATAACACATGGTTATAGTTTCTTATGCTTGTTGATGATTTTCTTAAGACCATCGACTAAAACATCTTGGGGATTTTATGCCTTCACGGACCATTTCATCTTTGGAATATGTTGAAATATCAATCACATATAGCATATACTATGGAGTCACACTAAAGATATTTAGAATGATTTTGCAAAACATCAAAATTTTTTAGAAGATGTTCACAAAATTCACTATCTTGGTTGTTTTGAAATACCACCAAATAGACAAGTCTTTAGTAGCTCTTTTGTTTATGTCTTGGTACTAAATAATCTAGGTATGTAGGTTGTGATTATGTGATACATGGACATTGAGCTTTTAGAGATACCATGCCTTATTTCAAAATAATGAGGTTGTTGAACATGAAAAATTGAAATACATATGTCCTCACTACTTTTTTTGTTAATAATCCATGTTAAGACATTGGCATAATACAAATGGTCTCTTGTTATTATCTTATATTTGATATCTTCCTCTTGCCAAATGATTTTTGAATGAGTACCATGGGAAAACATAAAGTCGGGCACTCTCTTTTGATAAACATAAATGCCAACCATTAGTTAGAAACCCTAAGCCTAACCTAGATTAAAAAGAAAACACCAACTTCTTGACAAACACAATTATCAAAATATATGATAAACAAAGGTACATTTTTCCTTTTCCTTTTTTCATAAAACCTCATAAAAGAATGTCACATCAAAGGAAAACATATTTTGTTAACAAAAATCTTATTCAAATCCCTTCAAATTAGAATTAAATCTTACTACTCATATGCAGATAAGTTTAAATATTCTTTGTCTTGACCTCTCCAATGAATTGAATTATACCCAAAAGCTTTTGTAACAACCTCATGAAACTCATATAGATCCCTTGTGATTGGATACCTCCCACTCCATCTAGGAACATGCATAAACATCAAATAAAATTAGATACTTCTAGAATTCACTATGTCTAATAGATAATTCTAGCATTTAGCACATCCATTTTATGACAATAATCTAATCAATCAAAGAAGGTATTTACTTAGGACAATTCCAAGTTTAAAACATCTTTAAAAACATCTCTATGTACAAAATAGTAGATGTTTTTTACTTTAGAATAACAATTTGATTATATGAGTAACAAGTCAAGATCTGAAAAATAAAATTAAGGCATAACAATAACATCATCTTTGTGACACCCCTCCAGTAGGACTAGGAACACACCCTATAGTCTTGAAATTTAAGTACACACAAGACATATCTACCAAATAGGATTATTTCAATGTTAAGTACATACAAATCATAATAATAGTGGATATTAAATCCCAACATCAACCACTTGTCAGTATTTAGCATTAGATCCCAAAACAGACAAATTAAAAATTAAGGAAAGAGATTATTTTTATATAAGAATGGTTAAATTCCACAACAAGAAACATACTCAACAACATTAGTTCTATAGATAGAAGTAAAATCATGTAATTGATGTTCAACTCATATTCTACATGGCTTGTCATCTTTTATCCATTTCTCCATAAACTACTTATCTTGTACCTGACCAAGTGGAAATCATCATGCTTGATTCTCATTTTAATGACTCACCATCACTACCTAAGGGTTTACTTGACCACCGTAAGATATCAAGAATAGACCCTGATCCATTATAAGGTAGCCTAAAGAGGCCCATATCCTCATCTGAGTTACATGAGATAGGAACAAACATAACTAGGTATAAAGTATTAAAAATTTCTCACATTTCATCTTTTTCATTTTATGAAAGTCAATTCCTCATGGGCCTAGAATTTCACAACAAAGGATTTAGTTCTAAAATCACACCAAATGACTCACTCCTAAATCCTGGTGGTCGAACCTTTAAGATCTGGATCCACAATTCAAAATTCTTCTCATAATTCTTTGATTATGATTAGGAAATCTTTTTTATTTATCTTGTATGGACTGCAAGGGAAACTCATAGTGTTCATGATGCCTAACTAGATGTATTCAACATTTCACTTGTTGTTTAATCCTCTTACAAATTTTAAAAAGTATTCAAGAATCATTTATCATGTGTATATATTCTCGTACAACTAGAATGACATATAGCAAATTAGGCTTAACAAAAATTAAAAGAGGATGTGCAATGAACTGTAGTTTGTAACATATGTGTTCCTTTCCATTTACACATTATTTCAAATAAGTCATAATCAATGGGCTATCATATCGAGACATAATCTCATTATTCAACATTTACCCTGAGCATAGTTTCACAAATATAATCAATGCATGTTAATTCAATGTGAACATATTTATTATCCACTGATTCCATATCACATTTTTTTATCAAATACTCACAAATACATTAGAAGCACAAACAATATAAGAATATAAACATCTTGAATCATTCATCATACTTTGAACATGTTTATCATACATCATATACTCATTCTATCTGACTACTATATGAAAAAAACTGATAGCATGAACATGCATAGCTCTTTAATTAGTCCTCTTTTAATATCTACCATTCTTTAGTTAGTGTTACTATTCAACACACATCTTGTCTCATTTGAAACTCATTAGAATAGATCATTCTATTAATACAAGTGTTCTAGTAGACAATTATAGTCGACGAATACATTCTTGTGAATCAACTCACATCCTTGAACTTCATCTTGTAACTGAATTAAACTATACTTATCTAGATGTCCTTAGTCCCTCATTTAGGACCTTTTTATATTATTATTACAATGCTCATCATATTAGGGATAGAGGTAGGTACTTAGATCCACAAGATATCTACCTACTTTTTACCCATCTTAGGTTTGTTACTTTTAACTTCTCTCATTTCATATTAATTACATTATAGGAACCAATCATCTCAATTCATTTAGTGTATAATGCTCTCTCTTACTGATACCCATCAAAATCCAATCTTAGTGTATGCATTTCAATTTATGTCAACCCAGATGTAACTAAAAAAATATTATAGACTTCACCATACTCATTTTATTAATTTCATCTAAAACTTATCTTCATAATTCATTTCAATCTTTTCCATTTCCTTTTTTTGTATTTAGATGAGCGAACCATGTCATTGACTTTCAATGGCATTTTTTACTTAGAAAAAATCTTTCAATTCCTTATAAGAAAAATCACATTAGGAAAATAGCATAAATTGTGTTTCTAATTCTTACCTATTAATTTCTAGTCATATTCTCAATTCATTATTATGTGACTTGTATAAAAGATTTGGGTTTACTAATTATTTCAAAAAATATGCTAGAATACATGAATTAGGCTTATACCATCTTAAATACTTATCAAACTCAAATAAAGTAATAATAGATAAAATTGAGCAATTTTTATATCTATTTAATTAAGTCTAAGTTTTATCTCTAATAATCATCCTAGTACTCAGTTGTAGGGATTTAAAGAAGCCCTCTTAGTTGAATACAACCTAATTGATCATCATAAGCACCTTACTATTCACTAACTTCATCATGGTGTGTAGGGGTTCATTAAATATATTCACACACATGCAAATCCTAGTTACCATTTATGAATAATTCATCCATCAATTTTATGCATTCATTGTTGCACTAGCTCATCTGAGTAAATGCATTGAAACTAACTATAGAGTTGGAATACCGCCATTTCAAATGCTTATCTTGATCCCTATATACATGACACATGTAATTCTAATAAAGATCTAAAAATACAATTACATACTCATTCTTATGAAGTTCAAATATGATTTAGTACATGTCAATCCAATGTCCAGACCGATTTTAGGAGATATTTTTATAAAATGACTTTGTTCTTTATCGATAGGATTGTTCATAGATATTGAATCAATGAACTAGGAACTAGATAAATACAAATCAATGAAAAAGAATATACATTATTAATACTCATTTCCTCAAAATCTTCCCAAATGGTTACACACTTACATACAAATGCAAGCAAGGATATTCACTACAAAAAGATAATTTTGTAATACTTATTCTAATAACATATATTTTGTTTATAGTAAAAGTAACTTTTCTTTACAAAATATAATAGTGTAAGTAAAACTAATATAGTTGATTCAAATGCCAACAAAAATATCTACATATTCCAAATATATACAAACAAAATACTCTTTTCAACTCCTCCCCACCAATGTATGTATCTGACAAACAACCAAAACATCCAAAAAAATTCAAAACACTTATGCATAGACTCACTCATCACAAAAAACTCAATAAGGCTGAAAATATATTTTCTTTGAGACTCCAACAGTGACTCTTTCAATTTTTTTTAAGCACTATGCTTTATTTGGTTAACCATTTCTCCACTTGCAGTTCAAAAATGTTTATGGCCCCACCTTTTACCCATGGGTCATGCCATTTTTTCCCTTCCTATTACGTCAGCCATATCTTATAAAAATTTGAGATGAAACCTTGTTTTTCCATGGCGTGTATTGCAATTTACTTCTCCCCCACCCACACGAACCAAAGTATTTCCTTTATACATCTCTTAGATTTTCTCACCTTGAACCTGCTTTTGTTTTGCAATCTTTTCATTCTTGGTCCCCTACTACTTTGTCTTGTTAACACCACTTAAGGATCCGTCTTGCTATGCCACCTACTATTGCTCAATGCATGTAGATTTTGCATTGCCCACAATGGTGATACATTCTTGAAACTAGAATCAATTAAGCGGTGGTCCACATGCACTTCCCTAGTTGCATTGACATACCCATTTCTCTGTCTACTTGGCATAGAAGCACCATCCAACTCACCCAAATATTCATTCAGTTGTAGATGTCATAGTTACCTTGAGGTTGCTAGTATGAAGGTGCTTAGCCGAACACGACCCTGTTGCTTGAAGTACCCAAGTAAGTTGTTGTATTTCATTTGAAATATACGTCCAGACTCAAATATGATTTCTTACCTTCTATATGTGTTATCACTTTATCAAACTCTCCCATGATCTGTACATTATATTATGTGTGTTATGGCAGAATAGGTTATAATAAAAATGCCTAAAGGAAGGAGCTGGCCATTAGTTGATCTAAGATGAGTTCGCTAACTATGTAATGGATCTGAGTCAATAACATTAGTGTGCCAAATCAATTGTCCTTAACTGTGTTCAGTCATTCATTTTTTATTCTCTTATATGACAAAATGAGTGACAACCCTACTTTGTTATATAGATGTCAACCATATGATTTTTTATTTAATTCTCAATGAGTCACCATAGTTCAAATGGACCAACTAATTTTATCAATTTGAATTTAACATTCACTAACCAAGAGATTTCATGTGGTTGTAAAAGGGATAGAATGTTACATATCATGTGCAACGAACATGAAGCTATATATTGAATTCATGACTATTTAAGTAATGAGGAACACAAGATCAATAAATTCATTAATATGTTCTTGCAGTTTTTCTTTATGATTTAGTTGTAAAATATATTTATGATTATGTTGATTGTCTTTGTGCATGTGAGATGTAATGATGTTAAGTTGATTTTCTTTGTGCATGTGAGATGTAATGATATGTCAACAACCAACCTATGACATACTAGGTAACATTTTCTTTGTATGCCACATTTTATAGACTATTATTCTTTTGACATAATTTATCTATGTTGTAATCTTCTCTATGTTAACCTATCATAATATTTTCAAAAATATAATATTTAGTTAAAACATAACCTAAAGTTCTATCATTCAACTCAATAACATGTGATAACTTTTATTCTCTATTATAGATGTTACTGACATATGAAATTTTTGAGCCTGGGTGGCTAATAAAATATATGAGGACATTTATAAAAATGAGAGTGATGGTTAAATGGTGATACAATAAGATATGTATGCACAAAAATCAATCCATCTCCACTCAAGGTATTGTTTTCTTCCCTTGAAGTCTTAATACAAAATATTGATGGTGTAGTAACAACTTTCCTAGTTGTACAATATGTAAGTAGAAACTCAATATGTGTTTAAGAATATACAAATTTGTAGTATAGTTGAATGATTTTATGGGGATAGGTAAATGTTGTTACATATAATGCTTAGTTAAGGGGAATGCATCCCAATCTGAATGTGGTTTCTATTAGCGAGTTCAGGTCTATTTGATAAATAAACTTTCTTACTTGTTTCCCTCTCGTATTTCTTTCTTAATCATACATCAACTTTTGGATGAATAGATTGATGGACATAAGCTTAATATATAGGCTATAGTGATTGATATCCTATATTCAATGGTCGACCGGGATGTGGCTTTCCAATGGTTGGAGCCTCATCAACGAGAGGACCATTTGGTGTAGCTAGAAATGAAGGTACGTTTTGGTCATTGAACTAGCAAACATAACTATTTATTCCATAGGATTTTTTTAGTGTCCATTTTGTAGGAATAATGGGGCATGACGTGCTCAATAGAAACAACCACTGACTCCAATAATATAGCAAACAATGCACCAAATAGGAGGATGTATGTACTACTTTTCACCAGTATAAGCATGCCTAATCCAATACATGGTGGTACTCTTTTTGGTCCCTACTAAATGAGTTCTTTCCTTATGATAGATTTTGAGCTTTCTCAACTGATGTTGATTGCTTTTTTAGCTATTATTAATGCTAAAGCTTACCAATAAAGAACAATGCTAGTTGAGAACTTATATTCCATAGTGGATCACAATGAACATAACATGGATATAAATGTGACTGGCATGAAACTATAGATGGATCAAATTGATATCTTACACCCTATAGATAAGTGATATATATCCTTATGTAGGAAGTGTTTATCAACTGCTAGTTCAAAAGTCTAAAGCAATTCACTTACAATTTAAAACATATAAACTGATATATGCCACCTAATTGATTTTATCATTTTTAATGTATAGCTGAAGTTAAATATCGTATGATGATCAAGCTAACATGAAATTGTGAATTGGTAAATGCCCTTACTTTGGCTGCTAATTTCTTCCCGTATGTCCATAGGATCTTCAATCAACAAGTTAAAAAATGTATACTCTTGATCACAAGGATATAATTATTATTGTTCTAGGATTATTTGCATGTTGTTTCATCATTACCTAAGTTAAACGAGTAATACTTAGTTAATTCTCTATTTAGTTGTAACTTACTTGACTAGTTTGGTAACTTCCTTATTTGCTACAACTTTTTCCTAACAACTTGGTATCCCTTCAACTATTACATAAATCTCACTTTATTTAAAAAGTACTACATTCTTAACTACAAAAAGTTCTTGCCTTTTCTCTAATATTTTGGTAAAATGTTGCATTGCCCAAAATTTTGACATACTAAAAAATATTAATTCTGTAGGTTTGAATATTGCTATTCAAAGTCATGGCTAGATGCTCCACAAGAAATGTTTTGGGACACATAGTATGTCTCCACCATGTTGTCCACCCTCATCACAAGTCCCTTTATTTCCATAACTATTCCCTTCATCAAAACCCTAGAAATGTCTTACAATTTACAAACACCCTTCAAAATGTTGGTTGCAAATTTTTTTATACATTGTACTAGAATAATATACTTCACCAATATTATTTGTTAGGCTGAGCGGGGCCAACAGTGTCAACATATACATGTATGTTTATAACCTTTTTCATCTTGAAACACTTCCTAAACCCACCTTTGTTAGAAGATAAGGTCTTAGTTAAAAATTATGACCCACATATCAACCTGCAATGCACATTGCTAAATTGTTCATTATTAAAGTTCACATCAGAATGTTTTGTCACTATATATTCTTCTATGCCATATGCTATTGACCTTGTATTTGTATATTCCTAATATGCATATTGACACATTTGATGATCGACTCACTGATGCTCTAGCATTGTTATTTTCATCATCCTCTAGAATACATATTATGAGCAAGGAACCCTAAATACTTATGTTTTATGATACATAATTTAAGCATCATTGACAATCTAGTTATATTATGTATACATGTTATAATGACTTTTCTCCTTCTCAATCATGGTCATAACACTGGTTCACTCGATTAGATGAATCCTCATTATTATGATATCCTACGAAGAGGTAGTAATTTGATATTTTGTCATGGGATGTACCTTATTAGAACATTAAGAGTTCTAATACCACTAGTACACAAATGACATATACTGTCACATTTGAGGTCGTCGGTTGGTGCACAAAAACCGACGCCAATAGTCTAAAACGTCGTCTTATAAAGACAACTGACACCTATATGTGAAGACCGATTGGTTTACAAAAGACATGGGTATTGAATATTTTTAATGTCAATTTTAATAAAAAACCGACGTCCAAAATCACCAGAAAAATATAATTTTTCAGCAAAAAAATTGCCTCAAAAATTTTTAAATTCGGCGTCAGTTGTGTAAAATCTGACGACACATGTTCCACGCCAAGCACCGTGAAAGTTTTTATCCCCTCATTTGTCGTCAATTTTTTTCTAAAGAATTAATGACTAAATATCCTTCATGAGGAAAAATTCATTCCCTTATTTATTATCAATTTTGGAAGAATAATCGACACTGTTATTTAACTTAATAGTACCCATGTGAGCCAGACTCTTCCCCTTCACTATTTAGTTCCCGATCTTCTCCCGCCTAGCTAGGTCAAGTGATTTTTCTGCCACCTCTGAATATCCACACCACCTCCCCTTCTCTACTCACCACCTCTGTGTGCCGCCACGACGAGCTTGAAGCTGCTCGCCGCCTCTGCGTGCCACCATGATGAGCTTGAAGCTGCTCACGCCAGAGCTACTACTACTATCTAGTCATTGGCTGCCACCACCTACTCATGTTTCCACCACCACCTACTCCAGGAAGAGCGAGGAGCATTCCTCTATCCACCATCATCTTCTCCAGTCACCACCACCGACCACCGCCTGCACCTCCTCTGCTTCACCTCCACCGCCGGCCACCTTCACCTCCACCCCGACCACCTCCACCTCCAGGTGCCGCCACCACAGCCTTCTCGATCCACTAGTGTGGTGAGTGATTTAATCAGTACTAGATTTCAATTTTGGGTTAATAATGCCACCATTTAGTTGATTACTATTGATTAGGATTAATGATGCATTAATGAACTTAATTTATTAGATTTACACTTAGTTTCTCTAAGATTATGTAGTTGATTAATATTGAATTAGGGTTTAATAACGAATGAATAAACAAAAAATGGAAAAATGAATTAAATTAATTGATGAGGATGATGATGATGATGATGATAATGATGATGAGGATGATGATGATGATGATGATGATATCATCATCATCCTCGTCATCATCAATCATCATCATCATCATCATCCTCATCAATTAATTCAATTCATCATCCTCATGAATAAATTCAATGCATCATCATGATGATGAGGATGATGATGATGATAATGTTGATGATGCGGATGATAAGGATGTGAATGATGATGATGATGATGTCCTTCTCCTCCTCCTCATCATCATCATCAACATGATCATCATCATGATCATCATCATCATCATCATCATCATCATCATCATCATCATCATCATCATCATCATCATCATCATCATCATCATCATCATCATCATCATCATCACCATCATCATCATCATCATCATCATCATCATCATCATCATCATCATCATCATCATCATCATCATCATCATCATCATCATCATCATCATCATCATCATCATCATCATCATCATCATCATCATCATCATCATCATCATCATCATCATCATCATCATCATCATCATCATCATCATCATCATCATCATCATCATCATCATCATCATCATCATCATCATCATCATCATCATCATCATCATCCTCATCAATTAATTCAATTCATGGTGCCCTTTAGTCATGCAGCATAGACCACCTTCTCATTCCCAATCTTGGTATCTGTGGTCACCTCTCATGGTGCCCATTGGTCTTCCCTCCTGGGCTTGACCTTTTTGCATCATCCATCAGGGTGGCATGTAGGTGCGAGAAAACCCATTTATATTACAAGTGTGATAATCATAGTGGCTTTATAATTTGCAAGTGTGAACATCCAACTGATATGTTGCATTCGATGCGATGAATCATCTGGAAAACCTTTGGGAAGCTAGATAGATTAACCATAATTAACCACATACCTGTCAAGCTGACTTGATTGCAGAAATAATTCAACCAATTTAGTAACCAAGCAAGCACACACCATGTTGATCCTAAAATAGGAATCCAATTTCCTATTATTGATCATGTCATCAAGATATATTAAACCTAGCTCGCTTCCTAGGGTTTCTAGTTCACTTTTGGGGTTTCCATTGCAATTAGGGTTTCCCTTCATCGTTTACTATTTTAAACCCTAATTTTATATAATTACTCACAAACCCTAATTATCTCATCTATTCTTTACGAAAGATATTAAGGTTACCTTTTAACAACATTTATCCTTAATTTCAGATTAAAGGCACAATTAACCATCAATTAAGTCCATTATGCCTCTTTTACATTAAAACTACCATTTTTGTCCTTTTAATTTATGACAAGATCATTATGCTCATTTATCATCATTTCATAATTCAGTATGGTCTAATTCACATATGAATTATATTTGTCATTAATTCTTCCTTTATCCATTAGAAAACCCTAATTATCATATTAATGGTATTTATCCACAATTCAGAACTTTTATACTCAAAATAGCTTAGAACTATCATATCTCAACTTTAATCATGAAATTGAACAACTAAAGCCATTAAGAGTCACATTTACTAACATTACAAGGCCCATTAAAGCATATTAATGCACATGAAACTCTAAATTTAACCAATTACGTGCAAAGTTCATCATTTTTTGCACTTAATGTACCTTTTTACAATTAACATGTTAATATCAACTTTACTCATCCATTGAACCCTACTAAACACATTAATCAACTCAAAATAGGGTTTCTTAATCTTTAATTCATTAAAGTTGATAACTTCCATTACTGTTCTAATTGCAAGAGGGGATAGCTTCTAAATATATTTTAAATGGATTCCCCTCATTTTTCTGAGCAACTTTCATATTTTATGCATATCCATCCGAACTACTATTAAGGAGATATGATTTTTGTTAGAATTTGCTTACTTGATCCAATGGGAGGCTGCGACGTCGTCTATCTCATGCAACGTTGCTTGGCTTTTTAGAAACATAATGGATTTACACTTATACCCCCGCACGACTCTTTGGTTCTACTCAACACGAAAGGGTATAACCATCCAATGACACCCGTTGTCTTCAACCTCGCGGATGCCCTACTGCGTCTGATGTAGTAGTTGATCGCGAGCCTCCCACTTCCTCCCCAAGGACCGAGAGGTTCGGACAACTGCAGCCTTGCCTCCGCCACCCACCGTCGCCCCCCTCCAAGCCCTGACCCATGGACAGGATGGCCGGGTGTGCGGGCGCTGGGCCTACAAATCGCATCACTACTACAGTCCTCCGGCGGTGCTGCACATATGCTGGAGCAAGGTGACATTGCTCGATCATCCACAGGCCGTCAAAGGAATGCCATGCCTCCATCATGATGACTCCATGGCCCTCATTGCTCTTGGGTTAGAGCTATACCCTCAAGGTTAGCGTTTTGCCAAAGAAGATGAAGAAGAGAGAGAGGGGTGCATGGGATCCTTCTTGAACTCAACCCAGAGGGTCTACCCCTGATATAGGGGAGGGTATCCACACCCTATCATGTTCATCCACAAAGATACAAGGCCTTTTCCCAATAGAAATCCAATTCCTTCATTAGGAAGCAAGCTTCTCTCTCTTAATTATCTTTTATATATTCTTTATTATTTGGATATTTAGGAATTCGAAAATCATCTCCCTTATTCTCTTTATACTTGCCTTTTATTTCATTGGCCACAAAATTATATTTTCTTTTAGTAGAAAATACCTCCTTTTCAATAATACCACAAAATTCATTCATTATGCATCACATTATCCTATTATTTTGTATTATTGATATTTTCTCTTTGTCTTTCTCCATTGGGGCTCCTTGGACCCCAAGAAACTCTAATATTTCAAAATCCTTTTTAGTGGATACTCATTATCCTTTGAGATGCATCTATATTCATTATTTCTCATTATCTTATTTATTAAGATCTCTTTTTGAGGATTTCCTTTTATATTTATTTTTATTTTCCTCATTGGCATTCCTTTTAACATTAGGAATCCTTTGGTTACTAAAATCCACCAAGGATAACTCAAATATACCTCTTTTCACTTATTTCCCACATTTTCCCATTGTTTTCAATTTCTTTCTTAATAAAGAAATATTTAATTGATCTTTTCTTTCCTCGTTGCTTTATCTTTGAAACTTTGGACTCCTTGGAACCCAAGAGGCACAAAATCCACCTTTGGATTATATTCTTTTGCCTTTTAGAGGTTTCTACATCTTTCTTTTCTCCATTTCATATTAATAATGGAGTTTCCTTTGTCTTTTACTTGTTATTGGGCCCAATAGCTAATAAAGCCCACAAAACAATCAACAAGGCTATTGTAAAAGAAATCCTTTTATTCAAAATAAATTATATCATTATTTGTTGAAATATCTTTAATAGGATAAATTACATTTCTCACCAAAAGAACCCAAAAATTGGGGTTGTAACATCCTTCCCCTCTTATAGGATTTTTTCCCTCAAAATTCCATCAAGCAAACAAACAAACAGGGTAAGCCTTTCCTTATGTCCATCATGGCTCCCATGTGGCCTTACCCTTTCCATGGTGCTTCCCAAGAACCTTCATCATTTCATGTTCTTTCATCTAAGTTCTTTCTTACCTTGGCATATCTTACCCTCATAGGTGACTCATGACTTTTCAGCCTCTCAAAAAGCTAAATAGGTTCAGGGCTCAACACATGGCTTGGGTACCTCACATAGTGCTCTAGATCAGACTCATGGAACCCCTTATACATCATTCTATCCTGAGGGGTAAGGCTAATCACAATCATCTTCACCAATCCATATCAAAAGGACCATGTAGCTGGGACTCACCTCTCTTAGTTATATCTTAGAGGGGTCGGATTTTCACATCACATACTCTCCCACAATGAACTGCATGTCAGTCTGCTTTGCATCAGCTCATGACTCATGTCGCCTTTGGGCTGTCTTTCAGCCATTGCATGATCAAAGCGACTTCATCTGCAAACACTGTGGTCCTTTTCTGACCTTTGCAAGGCCCCTTCACCCGCATCATCTTAATGAAGTGGTGGTCGATACATCCTTCCTTACAAATCTCCTTTACATATCGATACTGGATATGGTGGTTATCATCACATCTTACAGAAGACAAGAGTTGTCTCCATGTATCACCCTGAATGAGCACACATGCTCTCATCAGACCCTCTAGTCTGGATCATACTAACCATTAGTTAGGGGTGATAAACTGTATAAACATTGAGTTCTTCATGTATCTACTTCCACCTCATGGAAGTGAACCTTTAGGTCACACTCAAGAACCTTTAAACTCGCATCTTGGTACAGTTGAACCATCTTCTTCTCTTATGTAGTTAAACTGGATCCATCCATTGACAATATTATTTCATTCTCATGTCATCTAGGTAAGGCGATCTACCATAACCCATATTGAATCTTGACCTTCCTTGGTCTAGGGGAAACCTACTACACATCCATAGTGATGGACTCCCATTCTCTCTCAGGGACTCTTCATCCTCTATATCAACTCATTGGGTTACTGGTGTTCGTCCTTCACCTCCCGTCATACATGGCAACATGCCACATGCAACATTATCTTAGGCATCCAAAGTACTACTATATTCGTAGTACGATGTATGGTGATCTTAAAATCATGATCTCCTATGTATCATGATTCCTCAATATTGCTTCCTCGAAAACCCTAAACCACTCTAGTCGGGGTTTCATCACCTTTTTTCCAAAGAAGTGCATCTGAGATTCTACAACCATCCGTTTATTGCATCAAGGCCTAGGATGGTTAACCAAACAACTACTAACCTGTTCAACAACCTTTTTTAGAGTTAGCCAAACATATTTCCCTTTTCAAACTTAGGGCTAACCCAACAAACTCTTCCAGTCTCTAGCTAAACTAGGTAGCTGCACCTCAACCAGAGCATCTATTACCACTTTACATCCTTTGGTGTTAGGTAATGTTGAAGACATACACCTTCACGTATTATCTCAGCTCAAACTCTATCTTCATCAAGAACATTCTCAGCTCATCCTCCTGGTGATCAAACTCAACCTTGTATCACTCATAGCTCATGATAAAAACATCCTCATAAGATGACTACCTTATTTCTCTTAATGTTTTTAAACCATCCATGTATCATGTGCTCCACCAGAGTATGTTATCATATATGTCCTCATACCTCATGGCAACATTCCAACGCACATCACCTTTTATCCTTGGTGTATGACAAGCGTATTGTCTTATCTCTCACTCCCATAACAAGAGGAAATAAGCATTTGGTTGTAGTCCAAATACAAAGTTCTTCCTATTCCAAGAGTAGGGATAGTACATCCCACCTTGCCAGTACACCTTTAAATCTAATTTGAAACGTTCAACTTACGTATCTATATCACAATCATCTCGATATCAAGGTTACTTCCATGGAAAACTGGTTTCGAACCTACTTCGGTCACCACACAATCCTTGGTCACATCCTCTAGGTCTATAGGGTGTCGACACTTTTAGGGTCATCCCTCTTCCCTTATGCATCCAGAGAGTGCCCTAATCATCTACCCTTTGGGTCCCATGAGTTCATGAAGGTGATCAATTGTCTAACTCATGGCCCTCAAACAATGATAGTTGTTACCTCCCGACCCTATGGTCATGTGCAACTAGGGAATCAGGTAACTCCTACTTCCATCGGTCTTATCCCTACCTGACCCTAGGATAGACTTAGGATCCTAACATAGTACATGTCCAACTGGGAACCTTACCCAAGCCTTCATCATCTCTCTCTACATTCATGGGCTGATTTTCATCTGTTTACAGGCGTCATGGCCTACCTTAGTCAAGCCCCATGCCCATGACCTCCATGGTAAGACATCCACATGCACTTAGAGATGGTTATCTATGGGTCTATAGGTTCATTCACTTACCATGTACTCTTCACTTATCTTCTCAAGATCCTATGAGACCTTTTTAGGTTTCCTCAAAACCCACAAAACTGATATATACCCTACAAAAGGGTCTGTTTCCCAGGATGGGAGGAAACTACACCTTGATCACACAGGTCACAAATGTCTTTATGTCTAGGGTTTACATCCACATGAGCATGCTTAACCCTAGCAAGCTATTAAGGCACCAACATACCACCTATTAACCATGCTAGGTCATACTGGTTCTCATTCCTCAACATAGGACCAAGAACAAACCTTTCTCATGACACCACCTTGGTTGTGAGGGATTCATCAATCATACCTTAAACTTAAAGGGGTTTCCCCTTTCCTCTAAACATGAGGAGTATCATGCTCAAATCTATAGAAACTCAAACCTTTTTCATGAGCATTAGGTACACCACTTCCCCTCTTAGGCCTAGGAATCCTAGGTCCACTTTTTAGATGTCCAACTGCATGCTCAACCTTTTTAACCATGAACCAAGCATGTATAAGGTATGACATGCACTTCCCATGATCCTTCTACTTGAACAACACTTCATAGTGGAGTCCTCATCAAGGACAACCAACAAATTATAATGCCTCACAACATGCTTCTAAGCCTCTTTAGGGTCTAAGAAACTCTTCTTCCTAACCCTAGAAAGTGAACATCTATACCATAGGGTCATAGGTACCAGTAGCCTCACCTTCTCTCTAGGTTTTGGTTTCTCCATAGGCAACCAAGATATCCTCAGCCTCCAGGGATCATGCATGAGGAAACCACAAACATCCACTTAGGTCGCATCATCCTCAACTCCCCACTTTTCCTCATTTCTCAGAGTCTAGGCTTCCAACCTTCTTGCTTGGGTCCTACTCTCTCGCTCTAGAGCTAACTCCACAACCAGCCTTATACTAAAGGTCATTTATCCATGGATCAAGCTCACAGGCATACCTCTACATGATGAAGCCTATGTTCAAACTTATGTTTGCTCAAGGTTATCCCTAGCCCTTTATGCTTATCTCATCAGGCATACAACATACTCCCTTGGCCAGGGTTTCAACCTACTGCTCACATTACTGACGTATTCTGGGTGCCTACTATGCCATGCTCATATAAGCTCATGGGGTTTCTATAGGTTCTTCTCTAACCTCATCAAAAAAGGTGCTATCCTTCAGTATAACATGTACGACCCTGCCCAGGGTTGGGTCGCCAAAGGTACTCAGTCATCCAACTTCTCTTGGCTCATATGGCATCCAAGGCATGTCTATCCAAACACCTGGTCTACCTTGACATCTAACTCATCAAGTCATCTCTCTCCCTAACCTTCACTTAGGGTTAGGATTAACATCATCCTCAGAGGATGTGCCAGGTGTCTACCTCTAAGACTAACTCTCTTTACTTATCCTCCTGACAAGATGGTCTAGCCTCAGGTCTCTCCTGAGGGCATGACAACTAATGTCATACGACCTAAGCATGTATTTATTCTTTAGTTTATACTTAATCGATTAAGCTTATGTCCATGAAATCTTATTTACATGTTTTTCATTAATTTGGTTGAGGATTCCTTAAACCTTATCAACCTTACCCATACCTCAAGAGGGTGAGGACAAGAGATAAAACCCTAATCCTTAATGTCCTTAACAACATTTGAGATGAGAAGGGATGAACAAGATGAGAGAGTCCTAAAGGTATCTTATTTCAAGTCAAATCCTAAGACATTGGCCAGGCAGTCACACTAATCTGGGAGTCCTCATATTCCGACTAGCGGTGCAGAGGAAAATCTTGCCAGCCCCCAGATGTGATCCTTTTCTAGACACCTCTGTCTTTTGCAAAATCCTCTAATAACTGCATTGGGTTCTATAGAGTTTGTAAAATTTAATAATTATTAAAGATTAAATGAGGAACCTATGCTCTGATACCAAATGTAACGACCTTTCCTCTCGGTAACCCCCAATTAAGGGAGACCAAGAGGTCAGCGCCATTATCCCAATTAATAGGATCAATGGTTCGACAATTAATCAGTAATAATTATGAAATTCTACTAACTGAACTGAAAACAGGTATAGATTAAAACTTTGCATAACTTTTTCAAAAAATGGGATATCTACTTCTATCCACATCAGGAGTCTATTCTAACTAATCCTCCTTGTACTTTTAACTCTTATTTAATTCCACATATGCCACTTTACTATTTGTCCTTTTCATGCTTGTACCTAAAATGCCGACAAACAAAATGCCGGTTAGCATATCAAAATATGCCGGTATGTGGGAACAACCAAAATTCCAAAAATATGGCTAACAAACTAATTATCACAACCAAGGTTTAACAAGTCAATTTACATTTTCAATGTGTCAATCTCCACCGCTTTTGCACTAACCCTGGAATACCCTCTCTAGGGTTTGACTTAAGGCCACCTTCTCAATCTCGAGCTTGGTGCCTAGGGTCACCTCTCATGGTGCCCTTTAGTCATGCCACATAGACCACCTTCTCATTCCCGAGCTTGGTGTCTGGGGTCACCTCTCATGGTGCCCATTGGTCTTCCCTCCTGGGCTTGACCTTTTTGCATCATCCATCAGGGTGGCATGTAGGTGCGAGAAAACACATTTATATTACAAGTGTGATAATCATAGTGGATTTATAATTTGCAAGTATGAAAATCCAACTGATAGGTTGCATTCAATGCGATATATCATCAGGAACACCTTTGGGAAACTAGAGAAATTAATCATAATTAATGACATACCTATCAAGCTGACTTGATTGCAGAAATAATTCAACCAATTTAGTAACCAAGCAAGCACACACCAAGTTGATCCTGAAATAGGCATCCAATTTCCTATTATTGATCATGTCATCAAGATCTATTAAACCTAGCTCGCTTCCTAGGGTTTCTAGTCCACTTTTGGGGTTTCCATTGCAATTAGGGTTTCCCTTCATCTTTTACTATTTTAAACCCTAATTTTATACAATTACTCACAAACCCTAATTATGTCATCTATTCTTCATGAAAGATATTAAGGTTACCGTTTAACAACATTTATCCTTAATTTTAGATTAAAGGCACAATTAACCATCAATTAAGTCCATTATGCCTCTTTTACATTAAAACTACCATTTTCGTCCTTTTAATTTATGACAAGATCATTATGCTCATTTATCATCATTTCATAATTTATTATGGTCTAATTCACATATGAACTGTATTTGTCATTAATTCTTCCTTTATCCATTAGAAAACCCTAATTATCATATTTAGGGTATTTATCCACAATTAGGAACTTTTATACTCAAAATAGCTTAGAACTATCATATCTCAACTTTAATCATGAAATTGAACAACTAAAGCCATTAAGAGTCACATTTACTAACATTACAAGGCCCATTAAAGCATATTTATGCAAATGAAACTCTAAATTAAACCAATTACATGCAAAGATAAACCTTTTTGTTCTTAATGTACCTTTTTACAATTAACATGTTAATATCAACTTTACTCATCCATTAAACCCTACTAAACACATTAATCATCTCAAAATATGGTTTCTTAATCTTTAATTAATTAAAGTTGATAACTTCCATTACTTTTCAAATTGCAAGAGGAAATAACTTCTAAATATATTTTTAATGGATTCCCCTCATTTTTCTGAGCAACTTTCATATTTATGCTTATCCATCCGAACTACTATTAAGGAGATATGATTTTTGTAAGAATTTTCTTACTTGAGCCAATGGGAGGCTGCCACGTCGTCTATCTCATGCAACGTTGCTTGGCTTTTTAGAAACATAGTGGATTTACACTTATACCCCCACGTTGCTCATTGGTTCTACTCAACACGGAAGGGCATAACCGTCAAATGACACCCATCATCTTCAACCTCACGGATGCCCTACTACGCCCGCTGTAGCAGTTGATCGCGAGCCTCCCACTTACTCCCAAGGGCTTGAGAGGTTCGGACAACTGCAGCCTTGCCTCCGTCGCCCACCGTCGCCCCCCTCCAAGCCCTGACCCACAACCAGGATGGTCAGGTGTGCGGGCACTGGGCCTGCAAATTGCAGCCCTACTGCAGTCCTCCAGCGGTGCTGCATACATGCAGGAGCAAGGTGATGTTGCTCGATCATCCACAGGCCGTCAAAGGAACGCCATGCCTCCATCATGACGATGCCATGGCCCTTGTGGCTCTTGGGTTAGAGCTATACCCTCAAGGTTAGGGTTTTTCCAAAGAAGATGAAGAAGAGAGAGAGAGGGGTGCGTGGGATCCTTCTTGAACTCGACCCAGAGGGTCTACCCCTTATATAGGGGAGGGTATCCATGCCCTATCATGTTCCTCCACAAAGATACAAGGCCTTTTCCCAATAGGAATCTGATTCCTTCATTAGGAAGTAAGCTCCTCTCTCTTAATTATCTTTTTGATATTATTTATTATTTGGATATTTAGGAATTTGAAAATCCTCTCCCTTATTCTCTTTATACTTTCCTTTTAATTCATTGGCCACGAAATTATATTTTCTTTTAGTAGAAAATACCTCCTTTTCAATAATACCACAAAATTCATTCATTATGCATCATATTATCCTATTATTTAGTATTATTGGTATTTTCTCTTTCTCTTTCTCCATTGGGGCTCCTTGGACCCCAAGAAACTCTAATATTTCGAAATCCTTTTTAGTGGATACTCATTATCCTTTGAGATACATCTATATTCATTATTTATCATTATCTTGTTTATTAAAATATCTCTTTTTGAGGATTTCTTTTTTTCTTTCTTTTTATTTTCCTCATTGTCATTCCTTTTAACATTAGGAATACTTTGTATACGAAAATCCACCAAGGATAACTCAAATATACCTCTTTTCACTTATTTCCCACATTTTCCCATTATTTTCAATTTCTTTCTTAATAAAGAAATATTTAATTGAACTTTTCTTTCCTCATTGCTTTATCTTTGCAACTTTGGACTCCTTGGAACCCAAGGAACCCAAGAGGCACGAAATCCACCTTTGGATTATATTCTTTTGCCTTCTAGAGGTTTCTACATCTTTCTTTTCTCCATTTCTTATTAATAATGGAGTTTCCTTTGTCTTTTCCTTGTTATTGGGCCCAATAGCCAATAAAGCCCACAAAAAATCAACAAGGCTATTGTAAACGAAATACTTTTATTCAAAACAAATTATATCATTATTTGTTCAAATATCTTTAATAGGAGAAATTACATTTCTCACCAAAAGAACCCAAATATTGGGGTTGTAACAAGTTCCCTATTGAAGAACAGTTGGACATCATTCTAGATGATCCTCATCATCATCCATCATCATCATCATCATCCTCAACATCATCCTCATCATCAATTTCTCCATCATGAAATAACCCATGTTGTTGTCTGTTGTTAGTACTTACATTTATATTACTTTTTCTCAACATTTTGCATTGTTGTAGGTATAATGGTTTGGGCCTATACCCCAATGTTACTATTCCCTATCGAAGAATAGTTGGACATCATTCTAGACGACTATTCATTAGCACAACTCACAATACCTAAAAATTGGCGTTATCTAAATGGAAGACGCTACACGGCTGGTGAAGTGACCCTAAATTTTGGAACTTCAACATTTATTATCGAGGTTAAGTACGATGTTGATGGAAATTTTGTATCCACATCTAGTTGGTGTGAGTGGGTTGGGAAGATGTTATTGGGCTGTAGTGACATGCTTTTTCTTTGTCCGATTGGCCATAATACCATCAAAGTTTGGATAACCAACATCAATAATGAGACACCTGATAATCTGGTCTGATTTGAGTACTCGATAGGGGATAGAACATATTTGGACTCATTTAATGAGGAGAGCACACCTGATTTCCATTCTATTCATATTGGTACCATCCATTTCCGTATCACCATAAATTTAGATTCATCTAACAATGACAAGCTACGCGATACAACAACATCAACAAAGTAGGTCCAAGAAACAAATTTACTTTCTCATCTTTAGGCACATGTTTAGGGATACATCAAGCCCCTTTTTTAGTTATTGTGTCATGTTATTTTCTAAACTTTGTTGTAATAATTAATATTTTGATAACATGTTAAACTTTGAAAGACACACTTATATATAATGTCTGAATGATTTTTTTTAATTGTCTTAGCTATATACATGTGTTTGTGAAGATGGAATGAATGAATGTTTCTACATGTGTGTGAATGTGAAAAGAGATGAATGAATGGAACTACGAGTTGCTAAATGTGTGTGAATATGAAATGGAGGAAGGAATGAAATGGAACTACATGTTTCGACATGTGTTTGATGAATCATATTTTTAAATGTTCTTATACATGTGTGTGAATCACATGATCCATATTATATATATATATATATATATATATATATATATATATAATATTGTACATCTTGTTAATATTGCAGGTTTGAGGCCTGTTGTTGGATGAAATCAAAAGGATGTTGTAAAGCTACAGTTCAGAAATGAATTGTAGGTTCTGAATCTGCTGACCAGTCAGAAAGTAGGCCTGGGAGCTGATAAGAAAAAAAAACCAAAACATCGGCGTCAGTAAAAACTAAAAACCAACAACAAATGCTTAATTGTGTCAGTTGTTTGCTAGAAACCGACGCCTATGGTCCGACTGCTGGTGCTTTTGGGTTGTAATTGGGTACAAATTTATGTCGTCAGTTATGTAACTGAAGATGAAGGAGTCTACTTTTAGTGTCACCCACTTGGGTGTCGCTTCAAAACCGAAGACAAAAGTCTTACTTAACCGACACTAAAGGTGTTATCTGTACTAGTGTACACATTCAATTTCTTTAATTCATAGTTGTCATTTTAGATTTACAGTCTTAGATGTAAGCATCAAAATTTTGATTTTAGTACCACTATCCTTGACGCATACCTATGATGTCAAGGTTGTAATTTGAATTATTTCCTTCAAAATCATTTTGGAATGTCTTCCACCTTTAAGCCTTCAACGACTTATTGAATTAGACAGATCATGCCTATGATACTCATTGTAGAAGGTATTATACTGTCAATTCTTTTCCTTAAGTGTATTCCATTGCTTACTAGATTGTACTATTCATGGCTGAAAATATTGGTTGTCTTTCAACCATCTCTCCATTAAAAAATAATTTTGTCTTTCCTTCATTCTTACTAGATACATAATCTAGTTTGATCTTATTTATGGGAATAACTAATCATGACATTAAATATCCTATAAATATCATAGTGAAAAATCTACTGGTGACATTAAACCTAGGTGCCTTTCATCTTGTTTGTCTTGATTAGATCAGACACCCACCTAGATGTTGTGGTAGACGACGTATTTGTTGAAACTAGTGGACCACTAAATACCAAATCTACCTCTCTAATGAAGATTGGTAATGATATCAGAATTGTTGGAAGGTGCATGATTCGACATGTAGAAATACTATGTTCTTTCTTTAACTCAAGACATCCCAACATAATATGCACATTAAGTACACATAGCTAGATCATCTTTCATAATATTTTGTTTCTCTATTTTCTTTTTAAAAATTTTTTTCACAATTTATAGTGGTTTTCATTGTGGTCTGCTAAAGCTCATCTTATTAAAATGCATAAGGCAATAGTAACTTGTTGTGAGTCTAAATTCCCCCCTTGTAGATGGTCTTATAGATATATATTTCTAATCTTCATGGATGGACTTTATGTGCTATGATCTACACATGAATTATTTGTAATGGAGTTTTTTCACTACTTTAGGGAAAGGTGAACTCCACTAAATGCGAAGCTCATACTATGGTCGGTGCTCAGGTTACACCCATAATCTTACTTTGGATACATTGTATGTCTCCACCATGATATCCTCCCTAATCACAAGTCCCTTCATTTCCATTACTATTCCCTTTGCTGAACCCCTAGAAGTGTCTTACAATTTTCAAACACCCTTCAAAATCTTGGCTGGAAATATCTTTTTATATATGGTACTATAATAATATACTTAACTAATATTGTTCATTAGGCTGAGAGGGGCCATTTGTGATTTTTTAACATATGCATGTATGTTTATAACCTTTTTTAGCTTGAGACACTACCTAAACCCACATTTGTTAGAAGATAAGGTCTTAGTCAAAGCTTATGGCCCGCACATCAACCTCTAATGCACATTTCTGAATTGTTCACTATTAAAATTCAAATCAGAATGTTCTGTCAATATATATAGTTCTTTGTTAGAGGCTATTTACCTTGTATTTTTTTATTCCTAATATGCATATTAACAGATTTCATGATCCAATGACTGATGGTCTGGAATTGTTAGTTTCATCATACTCTAGAATACATATTATGAGCAAGGAACCTTGAATACTTATGTTTTTTGGTACATAATTTGAGCATGGATGACAATCTAGTTAGATTATGGATACATATTATAGTGACTTTTCTCCTTCTCAATCATGGTCATCAAACTGGTTCACTAGATTAGATGAATCCTCATTATTACGATAGTCTAGGATGAGGTAGTAATTTGATATTTTGGCATGGGATGTATCTTATTAGCCCATTAAGAGTTCTAAAACACATTCAATTTCTTCAATTCATAGTTGTCATTTTGGATTTACATCCTCTAATGTAAGCACCAATGTTCTAATTTGAGTACCACTATCATGAAGCATGCATATGATGTCAAGGTTCTAATTTGAATCATTTCCATCAAAATCATTTTGGGATGGTTTCTAGCACAAAGCCTTCAATGTCTTATTGAATTAGATGGAGCATGCCTATAATACTCGTCATAGAAGGTATGGTGCAATCAATTATTTTCTTTAAGTGTCTTCCACTTCTTACTAGATTGTACTATTCATGGATGAAAATATTGGTTGTTTTCAACTCTCTCTCTGTTGTAAAATATATTATTTCTTTCCTTCATACTTTCTAGAGACATAATGTAGTTTGATTTTTTTTATGTGATAGACTTGTCTCAAGAAATACTCACTAATCTTGACAATAAATATCCTATAAATATCATAGTGCAAATTCTACTAGTGACATTGAACCTAGGTGCCTATTATCTTGTTCTTCCTGATTGGATTAGACACCCACCTAGGTGGTGTGGCACACGACACATTTGTTCTCTAACGAAGATTGGTAATGATATCATACTTCTTGGGAGGTGCACAATTTGACATGGAACAATACTATATTCTTTCTTGAAATCAAGACATCCCAACATAACACACACTTTAAGTCCAATTAGCTAGATCATCTTTCATAATATTGTATTTCTTTGTTTCTCTTTTCACAATATTATTTCATAATTTATAGTGGTTCTAATTGTGGTCTTCTGAAGATTATCTTTCAAAAAATGCACAAGGCAATAGTATCATCCTATGAGTCTAAGTTTCCCCCTCACAGATGGTCTTATAGATATATATATATATATATATATATATATATATATATATATATATATATATATATATATATATATATATATATATATATATATATATTTCTAACCCTCACGGATGGACTTTATGTACTGTGATCTACACATCATATATTTGTAATGGATTTTTGTCACTGCATTAGGGAAAGGTGAAGTCCACTCAATGTGAAGCTCACACTATTGTCAATGCTCAGGTTCCATCAACAATCTTACTTTGGACAATCTTTTAATTGTATTGTATCAATACTACATTTTCTATTGAATAAAGTAAAATATAAATTCACTTCATCCTGAATCCTTACTATCATCACATCAATAGGCTGTTATGCATTTTATTTTCTTGAGTAAAGCTATGAGGTATTATGCGCATCCTTCCCATCTCTGAAGGCTCAAAACATCTAGGTGCATCACTACTACTTACGTAACTAGTATTATCTCCACTCTTATTTACATCTATAACATCATGAAATAAGCTCTTTAGTCTAGGTGGTGGTTTCATAAAGAGGACGTCTCCATGGTTCTCTTAGGTACTGATTGGCTAACTCTTCAACAAGCTTGTTACACTATATGGATGTGGGATATTTGAAATTACAACTATCCAGAATAGGACTCAAACACTTGTCCCCACCAACCTACATAGCTAGTGAAATTCTTCTAGTCTTTAGTGAGGAGTCTTACTGCAACAATTTAGTTAGATTTGATCTAGACTTTCAGCAGGCCCTTATACTTAGCAATGTATAAACCCAGAAGAATACACCTTATGTTAGCTTCAGGGATCAAATGAATTTTGAGAAAATTGGCTTAATCAAACAACCAATTTCCTTCTTTGTCTTGTACCACTACAAAGATAGCCATTTTCTTCCCTTTAGTAGAAGCCTCCACATCAAATTTCACCCATGTACTAGTTGGGGTCTTCCAGTAAAAATTAGAACATATCTCTCTTATATTAGTTGCATAAATTGAGAAAATCATTTGTATTTTTAGGAGGGTGATGTGTGCATCAATTTTCCGACAAGATTAGGCTTTCATAACCCTTCTATCTTGTGATTTATCTTCTAAGAAGGCAACTGGTGGTCTTTATTACACAATGGATTTATTAGAAGTTAATATGAAAGTACTAAGAAATTTCCATATATTTTCTTCCTCGTATTTGGAGATTTAGTTTTGGTATGATTGCATGGAATTGCATCCCTACCATTCTCTTCTGATTTTGATTATAATTTCCTTTGACATTCCACTCATTTGATGTTTCGAGGCATGTATAAGAGTGTTTTTTCTTATTCTAGTTTTGTAATCTTAACTTGATGATTCTAGAATGTTTCTTTGTGATGCAATGTATGTCCTCTCTACTGTTATTGTATGAAAAATGTAACTAAACTTGAAATGTCTTTGTTATTCTTTTTTGATACTTTCTAATAGTCTTGCAATGAAAAAGTCATTTATTGCATTGTGGTGAAGAGTGGGACTGGAAAGGTGATCCACTCTTCAATGGTTTGAGAAACATAAAATCATCCTATTCCACAAAAATAAGTAAAGGGTGTATAAAATGTTTTTCCCATATGGTATATATTACAGATCAAGATAATGAATATGCAAAAGAAACAAAACTATTACAAAGTTACATGATGATTCATGTATAATTGTTCCTCACATAAGAGGTGATATACAAAAGCCTGAACTAACTACAATCAACCCCAATAGCAGAGGGTAACCTAGACATTCTAGCTATCCTTAAATTCCTACATTTTATGTGATCTTCTTGAGTTCATGCTAATTATAACTTCTACACCTGGGTGGGTTTGGGAACAACACCCAGTAAAAAGAAATAGGAGGTATGCATCAGAATACTTCTGAGTATGTTCATATAAACAATATTTGAGCATTATTTGATATGTAATAAGAAAGAAGGAAGTCATCCAAGCAATACATGGTACATCTAGGAGGTAATTTCAAGTGGTTATAACAAAAGAATGAGGCAGTAAAGTTATGATGAGAATATGTATTCACAAAATGGTAAGAAGTGTGCATGGAGGTTAGATTAAGTGAATCTATTATAGGTTTGAGACACCATAGGATCCCAATCCAGGGAGCAGGGGGAGTAAAACCTTGATACCCAATATGTATGTATGAATGTATGTATGTATGTATGTATGTATATATATATATATATATATATATATATATATATATATATATATATATATATATATATATATAATATGAAAAGTGTATGGTGGTACAAAAGTAAGGCTACTCTACATTACTAGTCTAATAGGAATGCAATATAATATGACAAGATGAAAGGATTCAACAATGTAAAGATGCAGAATGAGTAATAAATCCATCATCCAAGAATAGTTCCATGTCACAAAATAAGTAGCAAAAATATATCTCATGGAGTATATAATGGTGTAAAAATGAGAGATAATTGAATATCGTCATTATGGAAAAATAGGTTAGTTCATTTAATGATAAAATGCAAATAAGGATTGTGCATACCTTATTTTCCCAGCTAAGTGTCAACTCAATGGATATATTGGGTCCCCAAGGTCAAGATTTCATCCAAGAAACACATTATATAGATTAATTAAACTAAGTCAAACAAGTGTGTACATTTTTATTATAGACTTTTATATTGTCCTTATCCTAGTCCCCATCACCAACTGACATATTAGGGTTCTTAATCTTTTTATGTGAATATATGACTTACTAGATATTTATTTTAGTAACAATATCGATATCTACTCACATAAGTCAAAGTATGTCTAGGTTACACATCTGCAAATAATAATACAAATTCCTCTCATTAAGGTCCCATAATTTTATTCATCTACATATATATCATATAGTTTAGGTTTAGTCAACTATGATTAAGTACATTTATATTACTATTTAGGTTTGATTATGCTTATAATTTCTATTTGCATTTATAACTTTCATGAATTATCATCATACATATTTGTGGATCTAGGGTTTTTAATTCATATATGACAACCATTAGGATGATTTGTTAACTCAGTTTTACATTATCATTCTGAACATTATCCCATTACAATATAATCTTCTTATTAGTCTATAGGCATACTATTTACTAATATAAACACCCTATGGTATACATTGATGTAGTTAGTATTATGGTAATAGAACAAGAGGTCTGATGATTATAATAAATCAATGATATTATCCTAAACACTTAGATTATCTTCCTAGAATTAGTTGCATGTTACATAAATTACATACTTTGTATTTACCAGAGTTCTATTAATCATACTCTCACACATGTATTTCTATGTACGTGTATGCTATAAGTTTTGGCATGCATTTATCATCATAATTGGCATCCATGTTAAATAAATTATTTTTTTATGTTGTCATTAGTTTGCACTTTTTAATGAAGTTCTTGATGAATTGAACTATGAAGCAAGCATAATCATTTACTTACATATTGGAAGGGTGATATTAATCTATAGTATGACAATTCTCTTAAATGGTACTTGGTGGGAGTCTAGATAAGTAGTTTTTTCAAGCGCCAAATATTGTTATAGTGATATGTTTTCCATTAATGATAAACATTCACAACGATTCTGTAGGCATGTAGTTCCTACAACAATGCCATCACATTGGAGTTCTCCATGGTGCCATTCCATTGTTTTTGAGGACATGAAGAGGCTATAGTGGGGTTTCCTAGGTGCAAGATGTTTGGAGGGACAGGGTCTTGTGATGTCTTCCACAAGGTTTCACATTTGTTGACGTGAGGGTTTTTCTCATTTTTAGGTTGCAGAAGAAAGTGAGGAAGAAACATGGTGGCTAGGGTTGGTATGGAGAGGAGATGGACGAGTAGTAGGTGACGTTTATCCATAGAGTTGCATTTTTTTGGCCAAATATGGATTTCATTTTGCTTCTTCCTTGGGGACCACCCATTATGCCCCCCAAAAAGCCTCTTAGTACCCGTCAGGAGTCGCTGGCCATTTTGGTTGTAGGCGGCGACACTCTATTAGTTGTACTAGGGCTATCAGACACTGGATTTAAGGGAACCAAGAGTGTACTTGATGATGTTATGAAGTATGGAAGTTTCATGGCAGCAAAGTGGCCACTATACATGTCCTCATCAATCTGCCGTTGATGCGGCAATAGGTCCATCCGTCATGGTTGTTAGGCGCAAGGAGGGAGGACTAGGGGAGCCTTTCATTGAAAATAGAAAAGGGGAATAAGAAGGAGAGGAAGAGGAAGGTTAGTGGCTAGAGTCATTGCTCAGAGATGCTCTCACAACCTGGAGACACATGGTGCTCACTAACACTTCTTGGTGTTGCTGGGCGTAGGTGGAGGAGTAGCAAACAGAGGGGGGCGGGGAAGAAGAAGAAGAAGAAGAGGGGATTGGGTAGTGCTAGGGTACTATATCTATGAAGAGAGAATAACAACGGAACTATAGGTGGGATAGAAGGATAATAAGGGGAGGAAAAATAGAAGATTTGAGGAGGATAACCGGTGGTCAAGGGGAACAAATGACAATAGGATCTGCATTATGGTTTTAGAGGGAGGATGAGCTGTGTGCGGGAGATGAGTGACGCTGTTACTGGGATAATAAATAGAAACTTAATTTTAATTTCTTTTGAATTCATGATTATGTAAATACAAATTTACATATTCAGTCAATTAATTGAGGGGTAAACAATGTCCAATGACCTGTGATTTTTTATGTTGACTAAGTAAGATGTGAGGATCCTAATTGTAAGGCTCTTAAACTTGCTTAATGAGTTGAATAATCTTAATTACCATAATTGAATTCTTATAACCCTAATATAACCTTTTAATATTCTTTGAAATCCTAATACAAGCTCAATTTTCAAATTTGGTCCAATTTGGACACTGTTTGAGCAAGTTATGCAATTTTATTCACATTTTGGATTTTTCTACAATTTACCCAATTGAGATATTTTCTTTGCAATTTATCACTTGAATTATGTTCCTTGGATATTCTATCATCATTCTTGAGCTTTTTGAGCCATTGGATGCCTATTTAAACCTTGGTTTGAAGGTGTTTTCTCCAAGGGTATTTTAGGGTTTTCCCCTTCATGGATGAGGTACCTTTAGTAGCTATCAACTAATGAATTATTTGATTGGTTGGGAAATTCGACAAAGGAAATCTAAGAAGGTCTATACACATGGTGGGAGAGCTTCTTGTGTGTGTGCTTGTATATTCTTAATAAATTAAGTGGACACTTGGATAGATACTAGAACTTCAACTTTTTCTTTTTGCTTTATCTTAAAGTTCATATACTTATCCCCAAGTACCAAAACGAGCCATTTTCTCTCCACCACTTCCCTCCTTCTCCCAACCTCATTCTCGCTCTTTACTTCTGTGAATTTTTCTGCCCAAGGAAGAAGAAAGTTGGGATCTTCTTGGAAATAGGATCTAGGGTTGCAATTGACATCATTTTAGGGTTGAAAAATCTTCCTTCTAGTGATCTTGAACTAAAAGAGTAAGAATTCCCTTCTTTACTCCGTTTATTTATTTGTTATCCTTTCTCCTAGCTTTCTCCAGGTCAGAACCTTTCTGTTCCATGGTATAAATTTCTCTAAAGCTCTAAAACCCTACCTTTCTTGCTCCTTATGCTTAGGGTTTGCTCATTTGATGAAGAAAGGTTCTAGATGGACGAATTCATAGCTTATTCTTGGATTTTATACCCTACCTTCTCGAGATTTATTCTTTGTGGGGTTTCATCTTCTCATTAGATGCAAGTTTTATAACTTGCCCCACGTTTATTGCTTACCATAAGCTTTCTAGTTCATGTTCTTGCTTGAAAAGGATGATCCATGCAATAAAAAGCTATGCTTGACTTGGATTTCAATTCTTATAATGTTCCCTATTCTGATTTCAGTTATAGATGAATCTGTGATCATGTGTACATTATTACTAAGATATAATATGACTTGGATCTGGTCTTTTTGACAACCTATGTTGCTAAGGACCTATCAACCAATGGTCAATTTTAGGATTTTAAGCTGATTTCTTCTATAAACCCATGACCCGATGATGGTACCATTGAAACAACCCTTTGATGTTGTCTTCCGAAAATTGATGGTCATGATCAAAGGTGTCATATGATGGTGAAAACCTATGGTCAACCCCTTAGGTCAGGTTTTGGATCAATTAGAAGTATAATGATCAACCAATAAGTACCCTAATGATGTTATCAATCAATGATGACATCAACTTAATATTTGATGTTGATTAATGAATATAATGTTGATCTAATAGCCTATGGTGATTTAATGATCACTAATGATGGTGGATCAGGTCTGTACAACCTATATTTAGTCAATCATTGTCATTGTATCATCAATTAAGCCTTAGACCAATGGTTTCTTGGGTCACTTGATGCAATGGTCGGACCTATACTGTAATTGATGGTTTTAACATATGAACTTGACCCAATGGTCAAGATCTAATGCTTATTCCTCCAATGAGGTGGAATGATGGCTAATTTAATATGTTGGTCCTAATAATGGGATTTAGATGTTTTACTTTATATGATCAACTTAAGGAGCTAACTTGTTGACAATGGATGGCTTGTTTTAACTAAACAGTCGATTGTGGGTTTTAAGCTACTCTCAATGGAACTTTTTTTGTTGTAAATCAAGGGATGTCTAGGGGTAGATAGTGACTCTTTCTAGAGAACAAATCAAGGAATTCATAGGTGGTTAATCCAAGGTGTTTACTTATATAAACAACCCATGGTCTTACCTTTTAAACATCCAATGGTTCTGGGTGACATTGTGGTATGGTGATATGGGTTGACTGATGATGGAACAAATGGAGGGTTACCCTTAACAAAGTAGTCTTACCTATTCACTCATATGAATAGAAGGGATGATAACCATATTGTGTGGATATGTAACCCTAATGAGGTATAGTTGTTATACCTAACTTTAATATAACTAAATGATGGTAATTGGGTATGAATAGTCCTTGAATGACTAATACAATCATGGAGTACTCTATTACTATTGTTGAAACTCTAGTATGCTATAATCTGATGGTTACACCTTGAATTATGTGTTGGTTCATACTTGAGAATGGTATGGAATGTGATGGTGATGCTTCACCTTATGCATCCATGATCCAATGGGGATGTTGTGAGTTAGGATTTGGGTATGAGTGTTGATTTGTAACATTAATATAATTTATCTTGTGAACCTAACTCTAATGCAACTAGATAAAGATGAGTATTCGTTTTTAACATTATTATATGATGGAATGATGGTGGAATAACATCCTTAATATGATCATAACCTTGATATGTTAATTGGTGGTTATCATAGCCACATGGTTGATACTTTCTTATGCTAAACATGTGCATTATGAATATGATGAGAGTTAATCATATCCAGATTCCTTTCATGTTGATGTAATAAAGGAATGTTCTTAATGTTATTATAACTCTGCTATTGTTATTTATGAATATCTCCTAGCTCATTAATGTGATATTGTGTTGATATGGTGTATTATATGTAAGTGATGTAGTTGAGCCTTGTTATAAGGCATGAAAAGATAATGATGATCTTGCAGGGAATAATATGATTGTCTTAATGACCTTTGGGAATGGTTGAGCTCTAAATGAGGTGTAATCCTCTTGTGTTGATAAGGGTTGATACCCTGTGATAGTGTGAAAAGGATTTCATATCCTATGATAGTATTATGGTCATAATGACCTTTGGTCATGGTTGAGCCTTGAATGAGGTGTAATCCTCTTATGTTGATAAGGGTTGATACCATGTGATATTGTGAAAATGATTTATAACTTGTGATAGTATGATGACTAGTGTGGTCTCATGAATGACAATTGACTAGTACCATGTGATGATGAGATAAGAAATTATGTTTCACACATTTTACATCTTTTCAAAGTTGTGATATTTATATGCTTGCTAGAAGTGAATTAGGGTTTGTATGTCCACTAGTTTGATGCAATCTTAATTCACCCAATTTGCATAACTAATCAAGTGCAACTCCAATCATGTAGTACCCTGTGTCGTAGAGCCATCTTCAGAGTCAGGACTTGCTAGATAGTTAAACGAGTATTCCTAAGGGAAGCTCGGAGCACATACTGTTGAGTATGTGGGGTGGCAAGTTGAGGATATATCATTGTTACCCACAATGCAGATTGTGGAGGTTGGCTATGGTCATGCCTCATACATCTGATGTGATTGAGAGCAGCTGCGGTCGTGTCTCGGTGATTATAACATGATGTGATTAGAGGACAACTGCGGTTGTACCTCAGTGATTGGGTTTGAATACCCTGGTTTCTAGTGTCATAACCTGTACCAAGGTCGAACTAGTGGTTATCAGCTTGACTATATGTCGCTGTGTGGCAGCTTTGACTAAAATGTCATTGCACTTTTACTCGTATTGACCGAGGGGAAGAGATCATAGGATACCGACACTCCTAGATCTTGTATGGGACAGAATAGCCCTTCGCAGGGGTCGATTGGACTTTGAATGGTACAATTCAAATTCCCTAGGGAGTAATAAAAGATGTAATATAGCCGTGTAGCATATTTGTTTAGTGTTATACACAACATTTCACATTGGATGATAACCCTTGTTTGTTCTTTACAGAAAGATGATGATTAGTGCAATTAAGAGATAGTAGATACACTTAGGTTGTGGATATTATTAAGATTGTAGATGTGTACATACAATAGCTATGCTTGTGTTGATAACTATACTGCTACTACTGATTATAATCATGATGCTTTCTATCTCATGTTGTTAGTTATGTTTAGCATGCTAGCCATGCCTTTGTAATTAGAGATTTATATACGGCTAATCATGCTTATCCAGATAGTTGTGCTTATGTTTTTATTTCTTCTTATGATGCTGATAAGTTCAACCAGTTAGCCATGATCATGTTGTTAGCTATGCTATGTTACTAGACTTGCTCATGATGCTAGATATGCATATGCTACTAAATTGCTTATATTGTCAACAAGATAAAGGATGATAGTCTGGCTAATGATGATAGTTATTATCTACTCCTTATGTATTTTGTTAATCATCAATACTACTGATCTTATTTATTATATTTGGTTAAACTATGTAACTGTTTAATTACTTAAAAATGTTGTAATCAATTAACGTTGTTGGAGGTTATATCTCTTGCTGGGATATGGGTCTCACTCTTGTGGTTCGTCACATTTTTTTAGGTAATCGAAAGTGACGAAAACAAACTTGTGGCAGCAAAGAGGAGATATAGTAATGAATTTTTGAGAAAGTTGATTAGAAGTCTAGTGTGTCCTAGAGTCGTCCCTATACTCTCAGGTCTGGATAGGAAAATTTTGTATATGGTGTTTCAAACAAATCAAACTTTTGTTAGCATGTTACTGCTTGTTTGTGTGGCATATATGAATATTGTTCTCCTGTGTATATATGTTGTGGCTAAGGAGATAGAACAATTTGTATCAAAGTCTTGGCAAAGTATGGATTCAAGAAAGATGTTGGGATCTTATTCAAATGTTTCTTAGTCAGTGTTAATGTTGAAATTGGTTTTAATTTACCCATATTTTTGGGTATGTGATTAATTAGTGATCGATTGTGTTTTATATTTTGAGTAATCTCATTTAATGTAATAGGTTCTCACAAGTTGGTATCAGAGCTTTAGGTTCACTAAGTCTGTAGGGACACTAGGACTTAGGACTAGGATGATGTAAAATTTTGGAATATGACATAAATATATGGTGCATACTGCCTAATCTCAGTATTTGGGTGTTACGACCCCAACTTTTGGGTTCATTTGGTGAGAAATGTAATTTATCATATTAAAGATATTGGAACAAGTAATGATATAATTTGTCTTGAATAAATGGATTTCATTTACAATAGCCTTGATGATTGTTTTGTGGGCTTTAATGGCTATTGGGCCCAATAACAAGGAAGAGACAAAAGGAACTCCATTATTAATAAGAAATGGAGAAAATAAAAAGGTTGAAACCTCTAGAAGGTAGAAATATATAATACAAAGGTGGATTTCGTGCCTATTGGGTTCCTTGGGTTCCAAGGAGTCCAAAGTTACAAAAAGAAAGCAATAAGAAAAGAAAAGATTATTAAATACTTCTTTATTAAGAAAGAAATTGAAAACAATGATAAAATGCGGAAAATAAGAGAGAAGATTTATAATTGAACTATCCTTGGTGGATTTTCGTATCCAAAGGATTCCTAAGGTTAAAAGGAATGCCAATGAGGAAATTAAAAAGAAAGAAAAAGAGAAATCCTCAAAAAGAGATATTTTAATAAAAAATAAACAAGTTAATGAGAAATAATGAATATTGATGCATCAAGAAGGATAATAAGTATCCTTATGAAGGAATTTCGAAATCTTAGAGTTTTTTGGGGTCCTAGGATCCCCAATGGAGAAGTAAGAAAGAGAAAACACCAATAATGCAAAATAAGAGGATAATGTGACACATTATTAATGAATTTTGGTGCATTGCTAAAAAGGAAGTATTTTCTACTAAATGAAAATAGAAATTTGTACCAATGGATTAAAAAGAAAGAATAAAGAGAATAAGTGAGAGGAATTTCGAATTCCTAATTATCTAAGAAATAAGAAATATCAAAGGGATAGTAAGGAGAGAGAAAGCTTGCTTCCTAATGAAGGAATTGGATTCCTATTGGGAAAAGACCTTGCATCTTTGTGGATGCACATCTTAGGGTGCAAAAACCCTCCCCTATATAAGGGGCAGGGCCTCTGGCTCAAGTTAAAGAGAAACCCCATGTATCTCTCTCCCTCTTCACCTTTGTTTTCTTCTTTCAACCCTAATCATGGGGGATAATGCAACCCGGAGTGATGAGGAGCCTTGGATGGGAACTTGATGGTGGTGTGATGCTCCCAGATCGCTGGAGAGAAGCTTGACGGTGATCCTCCTTGTCCCTTACACCCGCAAGACACCGCAGATTGGCTGCAACATGACCGCGTTTGCAGGTCTGGTACACTTGGATCGGTCGTTCTGGCCGTGAATCGAAGGCATCACTGAGTGCGGTGGAGCGCATTGGAGGCGGAGAAGCATTCCCCGACAAGCTTTGGGTCCAGAACTAAGAGGGAGAACAGTGGCCGGGCCGCATTCCACTCCTAACCTAGCGGCAGAAGCAGGGAAATCGTAAGGAGGAAGAAGGCTTCGGTCGTTTGACGAAAAATACCCCTATGGGTATTGAAGAAACAATTCACTTATCTAGGGCAAAATTGACTTTTTATTATGTTTCCAAAGCAACATGCAACGTTGCGTGGGATAGGCGACATGGCGCTCTCTGATTGGCTCTGGTAAGTGATATCTTGCAAAAATCATATATCCTTAATAGTAGCTTGGATGAATATGCATAAAATATGAAAGTTGCTCAGAAAAATGAGGGGGATCCACTAAAAATATACTTGAATCCTGATTCTAATTTTATTTCGAAAAGTAATGGAAGTTATACACTTTAATACTTTAATGATTAAGAAACCCTATTTTGAGATGATTAATGTGATTAGTAGGGTTTAATGGATGATTAAAGTTGATATTAACCTGTTTACTATAAAAAGGTGCATTAATAATAAAAAGGATGAACTTTGCATGTAATTAGTTTAATGTAGAAATTCATGTGCATAAATATGCTTTAATGGGCCTTGAAATCCTAATATTGGTAAATGCGACTCTTAATGGCTTTAATTATTCAAGATCGCGAATAAAGTTAAGATATGATGATTCTAAGCTATTTCGAGTATGGAAGTTCTTAATTATGGATAAATATCCTTAATTTGATAATTAGGGTTTTTTTAATGGATAAAGGTAGAATTAATGACAAATAATGTTCATGTGTGAATTAGACCATAATGAACTACAGATTGATGATAAATGAGCATAATGACTTTTTCATAGATTAAAAGGATAAAAATGGTAGCTTTAATGTAAAAGAGGCTTAATGGACTTAATTTTTCCTGAGGAACCACTTTGCCTGGGCATCGGCAAGGCGGTTGAATTCCCTAGCACAGTGGACTATCATGAAACCTTGGATAGTTCTCATTTTCCGTACTCCTACAACTTTCAAGCTGGATATATATGATGGCGTCTCTATGTCATTCTAGAGGAACTTGACAGAGAGTTGAGAATCAAAGAGGATACATGATGAAGCGCACCCCCGTTCGATCAAAGCATCGAGCCCCATCAGGATGGCCTACATCTCCCCTTCCAAGGGGTCACTACCTTTGATTTTCCTAGCACCGCCTTCAATCCATATGCCCTGGTAGTTCCGCAGAACCCAACTAGTGCAGAGAACACCTTTCCCTTTGTCCACTGCAACGCCAACGTTGAGGTACTTGTCAGATTTGGGGAAGATTAGCCTGGGCTTCGGGATGGGTTGCTGGTTGTCTACCTACTGCCTGCGCGTATCAGATGCTTCTGAGCAGAGATGAACATCATTCTAGATTTTTGATACTAACACGTCGACCGGTGTGATGTGATCTTCAAAGACATACCCATTCTGGTTCTTCCACAACATCCAACAAGTAGTGAGGAAAGTACTACGCCAAGCCTCGACCTCTGACATGGGCCTGAAATTCAGTGCGACCCACTCTGAGATGGTAGTGAGAGCGAAGAACTCAATAGGAAAGTGGGGGGCGATCGACGTCCATGTCTGGTGGCTATCTTGACAGTCCCGAACAACGTGTAGAGAGGTTTCCTCCAATCCACATTTCTTGCAGGTGGTGGAGGAGGTCATTTTCTGGTTATGTCTTAGCTGGTTGGTAAGGAGTCGATCATGTCCCATAAGCCATCCAAACACTCGTATGCGTTGGGGAACTTTAGCCTTGGCAATGGCCTACCACCTTCCATCTGTTGTCTGAGCTCACGTGAGGATAAGCCTTGAGTAGGCTTTTGCCGTGGAGAAGCTTCCATGGGTGCCATGAGGCCAGAACCACCCGTCAGGTCCTCCATCTGGGTATGGGGATCCCATCAGAAGAATGTCCTCCACCGACTCCTGACTGAACCATGCTTCGATGAAGCTTGTGTCCCAGGCCCCGTCATCAGTGCTCATGCTGTTCACAGTGAGATCCTACAAGCTAGGGGGGATCGTCAACCCAGGCTTGAGAGCCGGCGGCCGACCGCTCTTGGTCCAGGCTTCAGACCAAACATTGATGTTCTGACAGTCACCGATTGTACGACGTACGTCCTGTTTAGCTTCGAGGATAAGCGGTCTAATTGCTCTCCAAGTAGGAGAACCATTCAGAGCGAGAGAGTCTCCCCGACTGTACTTGTTGTTCATCATCTTTACCCAGAGTGCAGATCTGTGACAAATAAACTCCCAGGCAATCTTCAGCAGAGAGGTTGTGTTCTGCTCCCTTACACTGTGTATTCCCATACCCCTTGGTCTATGGGGGCAATGACTTTGTTCCAGGCCACCAGGGTGATTCCTTTCGACTCCGCCTTTCTGGACCACACAAACCTTCTGATTAGCTGGTCGATTCTATCGCAGACTGTAAGGGGAATGGCCGAGGTTTGCATCAAGTATGAGGATGAGTGGGTAAGAACCGACTTCGCCAGCGTGATCCTACCCGCAAGGGAGAGGCACTTATTGGCCCAGCCTGCAATCTTGTTGTCGATCGAGTTCGTAACGGATAGGTACAATTCCTTTTTCTTCCTGTGGTGGACGATTGGAACACCCAGATGTTTTCCAATCTCACTAGTCTCAAGCATTTTGAGTTTTCTACATATGTGTTTCCGTATAGATGGGGGTGTACCTTTGCTAAAGAAGACACATGACTTCTCTTTGGAAAGCTGCTGCCTGGATGCTCTTTCGAACTTCCTGATGCACCCGCTGATGATTTGGGCTTGCTCGACTGAGGCCTCTCCAAACAACATAATATCATCCGCAAAGCAGACGTGCGATATACTAGTCTTGCCGGCGTTGAAGGTAGCTGGCTTCCACCTGCCCCTGGACACAGCGTCCTCAATGGCTTGGCTCAAACGATCCAGGCACAGTACAAAGATGTATGGTGATAAAGGGTCCCCCTGTCAGATTCCTCTGGAAGGGTAGAATGCTTCCGTCTCATTGCCTTGCCACATAATGGTTGTCGAGCCAGATGAGATCACGTCCATAATGATCGTCACTAAATTACTAGGGATGGACGTGTGCCGGAGGGTGTCCCAGATGAAATCCTAGCTCATCCTATCGTAGGCTTTGGCTAGATCCAGCTGAATCACCATCAGGTGGTGTTTGGATCTCTTTTTCTCCATTGAGTGTATGATCTCCTAGACGAGTACGGTGTTATCGCTGATCCTCCTTCCTGGGACAAAGCTTGATTGGGTTGGATTGATCCAGGCATTGAGGTAAGGTTGGATGCAGGCCACGATGATCCTCATCACCACCTTCATGCATACATTGTTCAAAGATATGGGCCTGAGCTGTGCACAAGATTCCGGTTTGTTCTTCTTGGGAATAAGGACCATCAACGCATTTGCAAAGTTTATATCCCAGTGATTACCTACGAAGATATTATAGACAAAAGATGTTAGGGAAATCTTGATGATGTTCCAGTTACACTGTAGGAAATTGGCATCCACGCCATCCAGGCCGGGAGCTTTGAGCTTCGCCATGGAGAAAAGCACTTTACACACTTCATTCTTATCAGGTATCCTGCCCAACATAGCACTTTGTTCGACTGCTAGCGTTGGGAAGGCTCCAGTATATGCAGCACACATTTGGGCTCGGCCTCCTGGCTTGTCTTCTGTATAGAGGTTTCTGAAATATCTCACAATCATCGTTTGGATTTCATTCTCGATGTCGCACTAGATGCCATCCTCATCTTTCAGTCTGGTGATCCTATTCCTCCATCTCCTCTCCTTCATAAAAGCGTGGTAAAATTTCGTGTTTTTATCCCCGGTGTGGAGCCAATCACAGTGCGCACGTTGTTGCCAGTCTAATTCTTCCTATTTAATTAATTCGTTCAGCTTGAATTGGATGTCCAGTATCGTGTTTTCCGTTTCTAGGTCATAAGCACGAGCAAGCTGCTCCTGGGCCAACAACAGACGCGTTTGAAGTGCACGCTTGGTGCGGACCTTCTTTTTCTATTCAGTTGTGTTCCATGTCGCTGCCTTGGCAAGAAAGGATTTGGCAACAACCGTGAAATTGAGATTGGGTGACCATTCAGTGTTGAGCAGTTGTTGGAACCCCTCGACGTTCTGCCAACTAGCTTGGGTTGTTGTGCGACGCCCTGTAGGCTGACGACCTCCTTGTACCTCCACCCTTAGCAGGAGTGGTGTGTGATCCGATTTGAGCCTCTCGACCACCTCCACCCGACACATATGCTTCATAGCCAGCCAAGCTATATTGCCCAAGACCCTATCAAGCTTCTCCTGAAGTAGTCCCCGTTTAAAGGTCATATGTGGTCCACAAGCTTCTAGCTTGATCATGCCCGCCCCATTGAGGGCGTCGCTGAACTCGACGCAGCTACGTCGGTCATGGCCCTTGCCACCAACCTTCTCCTCTGTATGGATGTAGGCGTTGAAGTCGCCCATCACTGCCTAAGGTAGCGTAG
This sequence comes from Alisma plantago-aquatica, assembly GCA_963693085.1. Classification (NCBI taxonomy): domain Eukaryota; kingdom Viridiplantae; phylum Streptophyta; class Magnoliopsida; order Alismatales; family Alismataceae; genus Alisma; species Alisma plantago-aquatica. The sequence continues at coordinate 502,380,301 of OY856413.1, forward strand.
TTCCTTGTGCAATTGTGTGGAGTCTGTTCCACAACAGTCTTCGCCCCTCCCTCATTGTGCTTCCATAGACGAAAGTCAGCATGTACTTTCTCTCTACACAACATTGTATGAACTGTCGGTGGCTGAGGACGATCACCATGTCTGAGATTGGGTGCTTCCACAGAAGCCAGATGCCCCCCCCTGAGTAGTTGATGGCTTCTACCCTGTGAGAGTAGGGAAAGTTCAGCCCCCTAATTATGGTCTCCGCCTGAGTGCCGCTAGTACGTGGCTCGATCACTACCAATATTGATATATGATATTTTTTGACCAGCTCCTTAACTACTCCTTGGGTATCTTTTTAGCAGATACCTTGCACGTTCCAGCAGAGCACATTCATTAAAAGGGGTTGGGATTGGATCCACCCTCACCTTCTTCCATTAATTCAATTGCTTCCTTCATGCCTTTGTGCCCCCTCTTCTTTGAGCCAAGCTCCAGGGGCTCCGTCATGGAGAGAATCTTCCTATTACGCAGGTGCATCCCTACGCTTCCTCTTCCAGGGAAGGGGAAGGTTTGCACTCGTGGTGGACTTGTAGTTCCGACAACGAACAAGCGGACTTGGATGTTGCTGATGTCCACTGCGGCAGAATTAGCATTGCCTATGGTAGTTTCGTCACCTGTCAGCACCACTGCAGAGTGGGCATTCTCCTTGCCTCTCCCTTTATGGCTTTGGGTTGTGTGGATCCGATCTTGTGGTGGAAAGGTGCCTCCATTGGATTCTCACAGCGGGGGTCGCTGGTTGCTATTGTTGTTCTTCTTTTCCTTCCTAGAGTTCTGCTTCCTTGCACTCCAGTCAATCCTCGTGATACGCTCAGCTACTTCTTCGACCGCCGGCGCTTCCTCATTATCGGACTCCATGATTTCTTCGACCTCCGGCATGTCCAATTTCACGAATCTTTTATGAGTTCTCAGTGGCTTAGGTACCTGCTCCTATGATTTTCACCTTGGCTTCTGCACCATAGGTTGCGCATGAATCATTTCTACGAAGGATTCCATGCTCTCCTTGTCTTCCATTCCGCTTGCTCCTTCAGAACCTCCCCCTTCTGCCGCCGGCTATGGTTGGGGCCGAATCACGCACTCCCCCTCCAAGTGTCCAGCATGCCCACACCGGAGGCATATGTGTGGGATGTTTTTATACTGGACGATGAGGCGTTTCCCTTCCACATACACCGCAGGTACTAGCGGCTTCCCAGTCTACAACTCAACTGCAATCCTCGCAAACTTCCCCCTTCTCTGGTTTGTAGTATTTGTATCGACCTTGATCGTTTTACCAATCATGTTCCCAATAGCTTCCAGCAACGTATCCTGGTATAGGTGGATGGGTAGGTTAGGGATATAGACCCACGCGATAAAGGACTATGGGTGTGTCTTCTCTGGTGAGAAATTAGGGTTCCACCACTGCACCATCAAATATGACACAAATAAAGGCCACGGTCCCCCGGTTAGAGCTTTCAGATAGTCGTTTAGCTTCTGGAGTTGCACGAGGTAGTAATTGTTATCTAGGTCGATCAAGTTGTAGCCGCCGTCGGGTGCCCACAGGAGCCGGATCTTGTCCCGCAGAGTCATATGGCCGATGTTGCGTGCAATAAGCTTGACGACCATGACGTACTGCCAAGGCTTCAGGAGGCTTGAGCATGCTTCTTACTTGAGGCTGAATGCTGGGAAACCTTCCACTTCCAATTCAATGATATCATCCTTCTGCAGCTTGATTCCAGTTTTGTCTGCGTCGATCTGTATGTAGCCGTGAGAGTTATCTTGGTTTCGGGTGACCTCCGCCTTATAGTGCAGTAGGCGATCAGGCTGACCGGCACCCACCCCCTCATCATTCCTCGGTTCGGTGTAAAGGCTTCTCTGACCCGGATGGCCTAGCGGCGGGAACACATCATCTTGCCCTTCAACTTCCATTTCCGAACCGTTCTCTTGATGTTTGTGACCCCCCGCTTGTGTGGTATCGTCATGGCTCTACTGGTTCGAGTATAGAAACTGTAATCCTATATTCCCAAGGGGAATCACACCTCCCCTTGTTCCTCCTGGATCTCCATCATCTCCCTGGGAGCCAGATCGCCTAGGTAACCCTAGGGCGCCGCCACTGCTCATTCTGTTTTCCTTCTTTTCGCACTTTTGTTGCTTAATGGACTTAATTGATGATTAATTGTGTTGTTTCTGAAATTAAGGTCATATGTTGTTAAAAGGTAACCTTAATAACTTCTAGGAAGGATAGATGAGAAATTAGGGTTTAAAAGAGTAAAAACCCTAATTGCAAAGTAAACCCTAAAATAGGTAGAAATCCTAAAAAGGGAATAGAATCTTAAGTAGCATGATGGTTTGAATAGATTTTGATAAAAAGGAATTGGATGTAATTTCAGGACTCTTGTACTTGCTTGATTGGATGTCTTGATTGATTGGACTATTCTATCTCAATTCAGCCTAACATGTATGTGGTTAATTATGAGTAATCACATTAGTTTTCCATAAGGTTTCCCGGATGGTTAATCGCATTGATTGAAACTAAGCAGTTTGGATGTTCATACTACAATTATAAAGTCACTATGGTTATCACAATTATAAATACATGTGTATTCTCGCACGTACATGCCACCCTGATGGAAGATGCCATAAAGGTCAAGCCCAAGAGGGTAGACCAATGGGCACCATGAGAGGTGACCCCAACCACCAAGCTCGGGAATGAGAAGGTGGTCTATGTTGCATGACTATGGGGCACCATGAGAGGTAACCCCCAGGCTCCAAGCTCGGGATTGAGAAGGTGGCCTTAAGTCAAGGGCAAAAGAGAAACCCTAGAGGGGTATTCCAGAGTAGGACAAAAGTGATGGAGAATGACACATTGAAAATGTAAATTGGTTTGCTAATTACCCTGATTGTGATAATTAAATTGTTAGCCATATTTGTGAAATTTTGGTTGTTCCCACATGCCAGCATATTCCTATATGCTTACCGACGTTTTGTTTGTTGGCGTTTTGTGTACAACAATTGAAAGAACAAATAGTAAAGTGACAGATTGTGGAAATAAGAAATAAATTGCAAGGAGGATTAGATAGAATGAATCCAGGCTGTGGATAGAGAAGCTTACCAATGTTTTAAAAATGTATGCAAGGTTTTATTTTTATACCAGTTTTCAGTTTAGTTTGTAAAATTTGATAATTGTTATTGATTATTTGTCGAACCTTTGATCCTGTTTATTGGGATAATGGCTCTGACCACTTGGTCTCCCTTAATTGGGGGTTACTGGGAGGCGGGGTCATTACATTTGGTATCAGAGAATAGGTTCCTCATTTAATCTTTAATAATTATTAAATTTTACAAGCACTATAGAACCCAAGGGAGTTATTAGAGGATTTTCTGAAAGACAGAGGTGTCTAGAAAAGGATCACGTCCGGGGGTTGGCAAGATTTTCCTCTACACCGCTAGTCGGAATACGAGGACTCCCAGATTAGTGTGACTGCCTGGCCAAAGTCTCATGATTTGACTCAAAATGAGATACCTTTAGGACTCTCTCATCTTTTTCATCCCTTCTCAACTCCAAATGTTGTTAAGGACCTTAAGGATTACGGTTTTCTCTCTTTTCCTCACCCTCTTGAGGAAGGGGTAAGGTTGATAAGGTTTAAGGAATCCTCCAATGAACTAATAAAAAGCATGTAAATAAGATGTCATGGACATATGCTTAATAGATTAAGCAAAAAAGAATAGACACATGCTTAGGTCGTATGACATAAGTTGTCATGCCCTCAGGAGAGACCTGAGGCTGGGCCTTCTTGTTAGGAGGAGAAGTGAAGAGAGTTAGTCTTGGAGGTAGAGATCTCCATAACAAGTAGAGACCTGGCACATCCTCTGAGGATGATGTTAAACCAAACCCTAAGTGAAGGATTAGATATCATGGTAGACCAGGTGTTTGGATGGACATGCTTTTGGATGCCCATATGAGCCATGAAAGGTTGGATGACCTAGTGCCTTTGGCGACTCAATCCTGGAAAGTGTTGTGCATGGTAGAGAGAAGGATAGTTCCTTCATTGATGAGGTTAGGGAAGAACCTATGGAAACCCCATGAGCTTATATGAGTAGGGAATAGTAGGCACCCAGAGTACGTCAGTGGTGCGATAGTAGGTTGAAACCCTAGCCAGTAAGTATAATGGATAGCTTATAAAATAAGCGGAAAGATCTATGAATAACCTCGAGGAAATGTAAGTTTGAACATAGGCTTCACCACATAGAGGTGTGCTTGTGAGATTGATCCTTCATGAAGAAAGGACCTCTAGTAGAAAGGTTGGATGTGGAGTTAACTCTTGAGAGAGAAATTAGGACCCAAGCAAGAAGGTTGGAAGCCTAGACTCCAGGAAAAGTGGGTAGTTGAGGATGATGTAACCTAAGTGGATGATAGTGGTTGCCCATGTTTGATCCCTGGAGGCTGATGATATCTTGGTGGCCTTTAGAGGAACCAAACCCTAGAGAGAGGATGAGGCTTCTGGTACCTATGTGCCTATCGTGTAGGTGTTTACCTTCAGAGATAGGAAGAAGAGTTCCTTAGACCTGGAGAGGTTTAGTAACAGGTTGTGAGGCCTTGTACCTTGTTGAATGTCCTTGAGGAGGACTCAACTCATGGGTGTTGCTCAAATAAAAGGATCATGGGAGTACATTACATGCCTAGGACATGCTGGATTCATGGTTAAGAGTTTGAGCATGTTGTTGGATACCCAAAGGTGAACCTAGGGTTCCTAGGCCTAAGAGGGGAAGTGGTGTACCTGATGCTCATGATGAGGTTTTAGTTTCAATAGATTCGAGCATGGTAATTCTCATGTTTAAAGGAAAGAGAAACCCCTTAAGTTTAAGGTATGTTTGATGAACCCCCCACAGCTAAGTAATGACATGGGAAGGTATGATCTTGATCCAATGTTGAGGATGAGAACAAGTAAGACCTAGCATGGTTTAGTAGGTGTTCTGCTTGTGCCTTAGTGGCTTTTGGGTTAACCATGCTCATGTGAATATAAACCCTAAGGATGTTTTTGGCCTTGTTGTCAAGAGTTGTAGTTTCCTCCCATCTTGAGAGAGGAACCCTTGGGTAGGGTGTGTACCTATTTTGTGGGTTTTGTGGAAACCTAAAGAGGTCTCATAGGATCGTGAGAAGCTAAGTGAAAAGTACATGGTATGAAAATGAACCTTTAGACACATATATAATCATCTCTAAGTGCACGTGGATGTGTTACCATGGAGGTAACCGGTATGGGACCCGACAAAGGTAGGCAGGTTGCCATGACCCCTATGAAAGGATGGGAGTCAACCATGAATGCAGAGAGAGATGATGAAGGCGTGGGTAAGGTTCTAAGATGGACATGTACTATGTTAGAATCCTAAGTCTATCCTAGGGTTAGGTAGGGATAAGACTGATGGAAGTAGGAGTTGCCTAATTCCCTTGTTGCACTTGACCATAGGGTCGGGAGGTAACAACTATCATTGTCTGAGGGCCATGGGTTAGGAGATTGATCACCTTCATGAACTCATGGGACCCAAAGGGCAGATGAGTAGGACACTCTCTGATGCATGAGGGAAGAGGGATGACCCCAAAAGAGCCGGAACCCTATAGACCCAAAGGAGGCGACCAAGGATTGTGTGTGGACCCAAGTAGGTTCGGAACCAGTTTTCCATGGAAGTAACTTTGATATCAAGATAATTGTGATATAGAGACATAAGTTGCATGTTTCAACTTCATTTTGAAAGTGTACTGGCAATGTGGGATGTACCATCTCTACTCTTGGAACATGAAGAACTTTGTGTTTGGACGGCCGCCAAATGCTTATTTCCCCTTGTTATGGGAGTGAGAGATGGGACAATATGCATGTCATACACGAAGGGTAAAGATGATGTGAGTTGGAACGTTGCTATGAGGAATGAGGATAGAGATGATAACGTGCCCTTGTGGAGTGAATGATACATGGATAGGTACAAACAATAGGAGTATTACGGAAATCATCTTGTGAGAATGTTTTATCATGAGCTATGTGGAATTTGCAAGTGATACAAGGTTGAGTTTGATAACCAGGAGGATGAGCTCAGAGTGTTCTAATAAAGATAGACTTAGAGTTTGAGATGAGATGATAAGTGGAATACATGGAAGTGTATGTCTTCAACACTACCTAATACTTAAGGATGTGAAGTGGTAATGGATGCTCTGGTTGACATATAGCTGCCTAGTTTGGCTAGAGACTAGAAGAGGTTGTTAGGCTAACCCTAAGTTCGGAAAGAAGATAGGTTTGGCTAACCCTCAGATGCAACGATACTGATTGATCAAGATAATGGCTGTTTGGTTAGCCAACCTAGTCTTTGATGCAATGAATGGATGGTGGTAGAACCTCATGTACACTTCTTTGGATAGGAAGGTAATAAAACCCCAATTAGATTGGTTTAGGAATCGATCTTAAGGAATCATGACCATACAAGAGATCATGATTTAAGATCACCATATACCATGGTACTACTAAGATAATAAGTGACAGTAGTACTTTGGAGGCCTAAGATGAAGTTGCATGTGGCATGTGGGCATGCAAGCCGGGTGTGAAGAATGAACACCAGTAACCCAGTGCTTTGGCATAGAGGATAAAGAGTCCTCGAGAGAGAATGGGAGTTCACCACTATGGATGTTGTGGTAAGTATCCCCTTAACCAAGGAAGGTCAAGATACAATGTGGGTTGTGGTAGATCGCCTTACCTAGATGACAAGAGAAAGAAAGAGTATTGTCAAGGGACAAATTAGGTTGAACTACTTATAAGAGAGAGAGAGATGGTTCAACTACACCATGATGTGAGTTCAAAAGTTTTTGATTATAACCTAAAGGCTCACTTCCATAAGGTGGAAGTGGATACATGAAGAACTCGATACTAGTATAGTTTATCACCCCATACTAATGGTTAGTATGATCCAGACTAGAGGGTCTAATGAGAGCATGTATGCTCATTCAGGGTGATACATAGAGACAGTTCCTAAGATGTGATGTTAACCACCATAGCCTTTATCAGGATGCAAGAAGTTCTATAGGGAGGTTGTGTCAGTCACCACTTCATTACGATGATGTTGGTGAAGGAGGCCTCGCGAAGGTCAGAAAAGAACCACAGTGTGTGCAGATGAAGTCGCTTTGATCATGCAATGGCTGAGAGAGAGCCCAGAGGTGACATGAGTCGTGAGCTGATGCAAAACAGACTGGCATGTAGTTCACTGTGGGAGAGTATGTGATGTGAAAATCCGACCCCTCTAAGCTACAACAGAGAAAGCTGAGTCCCCAATATACGGGTCCATTTGAGATGGATTGGTGGAGATGGTTGTGTTTAAGCCTTACCCCTCAGGATAACATGATGTATAATGTATTCCATGAGTCCAATCTAGAGCACCATGTGAGGTACCCAAGCCATGTGTGGAGCCCTGAACCTATTTAGCTTTTGAGAAGCTAGAATGTCCTGAGTCACCTATGAGGGTACGATATACCAAGGTAAGAAAGAACTCAGATGGAAGAATATGAGATGATGAAGGTTCTTGGGAAGCACCATGGAAAGGGTGAATCCACATGAGAGCCCTGATGTACATAAGAAAGGCTTATCCTGATTTGTTTGTTTGCTTGATGGAATTTTGGGGGCAAAATTCCTATAAGAGGGGAAGGATGTTACAACCCCAACTTTTGGGTTCATTTGGTGAGAAATGTAATTTCTCATATTAAAGATATTGGAACAAGTAATGATATAATTTATCTTAAATAAATGGATTTCGTTTACAATAGCCTTGATGATTGTCTTATGAGATTTATTGTCTATTGGGCCCAATAACAAGGAAGAGACAAAAGGAACTCCATTATTAATAAGAAATGGAGAAAATAAAAAGGTAGAAACCTCTAGAAGGCAGAAATATATAATACAAAGGTGGATTTCATGCCTCTTGGTTTCCTTGGGTTCCAAGACGTCCAAAGTTGCAAAAAGAAAGCAATAAGAAAAGAACATATTAATTAAATACTTTTTTATTAAGAAAGAAATTGAAAACAATGAGAAAATGTGGAAAATAAGAGAGAAGAGGTATAATTGAATTATCCTTGGTGGATTTTCATATCCAAAGGATTCCTAAGGTTAAAAGGAATGCCAATGAGGAAAATAAAAAGAAAGAAAAAGAGAAATCCTCAAAAAGAGATATTTTAATAAGAAATAAACAAGTTAATGAGAAATAGTGAATATTGATGCATCAACAAGGATAATAAGTATCCTTATGAAGGAATTTCGAAATCTTAGAGTTTCTTGGGGTCCAAGGAGCCCCAATGGAGAAGTAAGAAAGAGAAAACACCAATAATGCAAAATAAGAGGATAATGTGATACGTTATTAATGAATTTTGGTGGCATTTCTAAAAAGCAAGTATTTTCTACTAAATGAAAATAGAAATTCGTGCCAATGGATTAAAAAGCAAGAATAAAGAGAATAAGTGAGATGAATTTCGAATTCCTAATAATCCAAGAAATAAGAAATATTAAAGGGATAGTAAGGAGAGAGAATGCTTGCTTCCTAATGAAGGAATTGGATTCCTATTGGGAAAAGACCTTGCATCTTTGTGGATGCACAACTTGGGGTGCGAAAACCCTCCCCTATATAAGGGGTAGGGCCTTTGTCTCAAGTTAAAGAGAAACCCCACGTATCTCTCTCCCTCTTCTCCTTTGTTATCTTCTTTGAACCCTAATCATGGGGGATAATGCAACCTGGAGCGATGAGGAGCCTTGGACGGGAACTTGATGGGGGCGTCATGCTCCCAGATCGCTAGAGAGAAGCTTGACGGTGATCCTCCTTGTCCCTTACACCCGCACGACACCGCAGATTGGCTGCAACATGGTCGTAGTTGCATGTCTGGAACACTTGGACCGGGCATTCTGGTCGTGAACCGAAGGCATCACTGAGTGTGGTGGAGCGCGTCGGAGGTGGAGCAGCAGTCCCCGGTGAGCTTTGGGTCCAGAATTAAGAGGGAGAACAGCGGTCGGGCCGCGTTCCACTCCTAACCTAGAGGCAGCAGTAGGGAAATCATGAGGAGGAACAAGGCTTCGGCCGTTTGATAAAAATACCCCTCCGGGTTTTGAAGAAACAACTTACTTATCGAGGGCAGAATTGACTTTTGATTATGTTTTGAAAGCAACATGCAACGTTGCATGGGATAGGCGATGTGGCGCTCTCTGATTGGCTTTGGTAAGTGATATCTTGCAAAAATCATATCTCCTTAATAGTTGCTCAGATCAATATGCATAAAATGTGAAAGTTGCTCAGAAAAACAAGGGGAATCCACTAAAAATATAATTGAAGCCTGTTTCGAATTGTAATTCGAAAAGTAATGGAAGTTATCAACTTTAATACTTTAATGATTAAGAAACCCTATTTTGAGATGATTAATGTGATTAGTAGGTTTAATGGATGATTAAAGTTGATATTAACCTATTTACTATAAAAAGGTGCGTTAAGAATAAAATGGATGAACTTTGCACATAATTAGTTTAATTTAGAAATTCACGTGTATAAATATGCTTCAATGGGCCTTGAAACCCTAATATTGGAAATGCAACTCTTAATGTATTTAATTATTCAAGATCATGAATAAACTTAATAATATGATGATTCTAAGCTATTTTGAGTATGGAAGTTCTTACTTGTGGATAAATGTCCTTAATATGATAATTAGGGTTTTTCTAATGAATAAAGGTAGAATTAATGAAAATAACGTTCATATGTGAATTAGACCATAATGAACTATGAATTGATGATAAATGAGAATAATGACTTTGTCATAGATTAAAAGGATAAAAATGGAAGCTTTAATGTAAAAGATGCTTAATGGACTTGATTGATGATTAATTGTGTTGTTTCTGAAATTAAGGTTATATGTTGTTAAAAGGTAACCTTAATAACTTTCAAGAAGGATAAATGAGAAATTAGGGTTTAAAAGAGTAAAAACCCTAATTGCAAATTAAACCCTAAAAGAGGTAGAAATCCTAAAAATGGAATAGAAACATTAAGTAGCATGATGGTTTGAATAGATTTTGATAAAAAGGAATTGGATGTAATTTCAAGACTTTTGTACTTGCTTGATTGGATGTCTTGATTGATTGGACTATTCTATCTCAATTCAGCCTAACACGTATGTGGTTAATTACGAGTAATCACATTTGTTTTCCCGAAGGTTTCCCGGATGGTTAATTGCATTGATTGAAACTAAACAGTTTGGATGTTCATACTACAATTATAAAGTCACTATGGTTATCACAATTATAAATACATGTGTATTCTCGCACCTACATGCCACCCTGATGGAAGATGCCATAAAGGTCAGGTTCTATAGGGTAGACCAATGGGCATCGTGAGAGGTGACCCCAGACACCAAGCTCAGGAATGAGAAGGTGGTCTATGTTGCATGACTATGGGGCACCATGAGAGGTGACCCCCAGGCACCAAGCTCGGGATTGAGAAGGTGGCCTTAAGTAAAGGGAAAAAGAGAAACCCTAGAGGGGTTTTCTAGGGTAGGGAAAAAGCAGTGGAGAATGACACATTGAAAATGTGAATTGGTTTGCTAATTACCCTGATTGTGATAATTAAATTGTTAGCCATATTTGTGAAATTTTGGTTGTTCCCACATACTAGCATATTCCTATATGCTGACTGTCATTTTGTTTGTCGGCGTTTTAGGTAAAACACACTACAACAAACATACTCATTAGCGGCCTTTCAGAAAAGCCACTAAAAAAAAATAAAAGCCAGTAAACAGGTTTAGCGACATTTGTTGACATTTAAAAAAATGCCTCTAGTGCCAATGCGACTAGGAAGATAGCGGCTTAAGTTGTAAAAGCCACTAAATGTTTGTCTTTAGTGACTTCGAATAAATGCCACATAAAGGCCACAAAACCATCATTTGGCATTTATAAAAAAGCCACTATTCATCAATTAGCTTTTATACAAATGCCACTATTTTGGATTATGTTGGTGTATGAAAATGTTCTTATTGAGTTTAATGGCGTATAAAAAAAGCCACTAATGACTACTAGATATGTATTACTACATTTTCATGGCTTTTAGTCATTTAGTTTTCAACTCATTATCAGGTTTTCTAATTGAATGCCAATTGCAACCAAACTCAGTTTTTTCAAAATTATGAATATTTTTTATTTATAAACAAATGACAATTACATGGGGAGGACATTTTACCTTGCCCCTTATATTGAATACAACACCAATGACATACTTTCTTTTTTGGGGAACCCTAGAGCTTATCATTTATTCATCTTGTGCTCTGGAACAGGACAAAAAGCAGAGAAATTCACATCTAGTTCATACTCTAGCCAAGCCGACTTATTATAGAAAGAAGAAAAGGAAGTGCGAGTGGATAAGGTTGTTTTTGCAATTTTATCAGCTGCCTTATTGAGGTCCCTAGGGACATACATAACCATTAAAAGTTCTAGGCTAGCTTTGTTGACAAGGAATTTCCTCCAAAGGTTTTGGAGACTCGGTGAGTTGCAGATTGTCTGGCTTGCTAGCTTCACCGAAGAGCTAGAGTTAGTAAGACTGATGGTCGTCTTGATATTGATGTGTTTACATATATTGGATGTAGTGACCACAACCATGAACTCAGCTTGTAGAGGTGAGGTGGCATGCACAGGAACACCTTCAAGTCTACAGAATGCACAGTTGATTCAACAGCCCATTCAGCAGCCCATTCAGCAAGCACCTTCTCGTTCTAGATTAAGTAGACCTACCAAAGGACTGAATCAAGTTTCTCAATGTCCTCCCTTCATAATGCACCTCTATAAAATACAAAGAGAGCATTAACAAAAAGAAGTATCAACCACTTCATTTTACCATCAAAATAACACCATACATTCTATGGTGCCTATGATAAGCACACTGAAGCCCATGATCAACTTTCCTTCAGGATCTATCTGGCTAAAGGTCATTGAAGAGTGAAAATTATAAGCATCAGCTGGAACATTCAAATCTGAATAACAAATTGATCGATGTATAGCCACTTGACTTAGAAAAAGAAATAACAAATCAGCTGTAAACCAACATCAAGGATAACAAATCAGCTGGAAACCAACATCTAGAATAACAAATAAACTGGAAAACCAGCAACTAGAAATGCAGCAAAAAAGAAGGGATCTAGCACATGAAGATACCTCTGCTGATTGGAATGACTTTTGCTTATCAGGGAGCTCAATAGTAGTTAGCCCCCCAGATTTCATTCTTGCATGGCAGCAAAGGGTAGATTATAGATAAGCAAGCAGCCATTCTAAAAAACTAGCTCATTTTCATCCTACAAATCCATTAGAGCCTACAACATCAAACCGCCACTATCAATTTCAAGATTATCACATTTAGCACCATGTATAAGAAATAAACAAAAAAAAAATCCATACCTATAGATCAAACTATTGGGCTCGGCCATCCCCCATTCTCATTCTTGAGATTCATTCGCATCATCAAGAGGTATTTGCACTCACTACAGCCATCCTTGAACAGTACAAATCTGTTGATAATCACACCACGAAAACAGACATATACCACATATGCTCAATTAATAGATGTGTAGAAACAAATGTGATGATCCTTGTAGAAGCAAATAATTTACCTGCTGACTCATCTCAACAATGCCACCTGCATTATCAACAATAGGTCCTAACATATCCATAGTCAATACATATGCAGCAGTACTCAACATCTAGGTTGAATCCACTAAGTGGCCTAGCTAATACAGAGCAGCTGCAACATCCATGTCGAATCCACCAACAGACTAACTGACAGTACATTCGTTCATCAAATTAAAAAGAAATTTACATTCCATCTCTATCAAACCAATGTTCATGTTTGCTTATTCATCAAATTAAAAAGAAATTTACATTCCATCTCTATCAAAGCAATAAGAGAACTAACTTCAATAATTATGAGTGATGTTTGCTTATTTAATAGAGAACAATATAAAAACTACCCAATAGATGAAATTCAGAACTACAGAACTGCAGGGCTTTTGGCCGTATTTGGCTTAAAGTAGATGCAAAACAGAGCATGCACAATTCATATTATATACAGAGGAAGCCTTGTCACCCCTAATGGTGCAAGCCTCATAGACAGATGGACCTACAACACAATCTAGCATATGCAAAAACACATGTGATTGTTCAACTATCACAACAGCTCGAGTGGTCACTTGAAGGCAATTTATAAAAAATTACAATTACACTTACAAAGTGACATGTTGAATAACCTTCCCTCTTCAGCTCATCCTTCTCTTCTAATTGAGCACTCAACACATTTTTCTCCACTCTAAGATTCTCCAATGGAAACTGAAATGATATGTAAATAAGTTTGGTATCTTTAAAAATCAAATGATGGGCATAGAAGCACTAAAGCATGGGCAGAAATAATGATGGTAAATTCTGGTTCACTTGTATGATATGTATCATTATAAGTTAGTAGCATACCATTTTTGTGCACACTTAGCATCAATAGAATGTATGTCATGCCCATGGAAAGCTTCAGACATGCATTCAACAAAAGGAGTCTTTGAAATTAAATGCAACTCGATCTTCACAAAAATGTACATGTATACATATCCCTTTCCAGCATCAAGATAGAAATGTAACACAAAGGGGTAAAGATCAGCCTCCAATTCCAAAGTGGATTACATAAAAACAACTATAGCTCTCCTCTCTTTAGATAGTATCCAAGAATGCATACTATAGCATGATGATTTCATGTTAGCTTAATGACACTGAAGGACACAAAAATAAAATAACTTCATGGATGACAAAGGAAAAAGTGAAAAATGTACCTAACTCTTAAATTATGGTTAGGTTTTAGTTAACTTGTATCTCTTAAGCATTCAAAAACCCATACATATGCTAAGTAGTCAAAATTCAAAACTTACATCAGCTATTGATGGCTTGTCCGACTGCCCAGGGCTACCATGGGACACATCCATTCCTAGTATAATAGTTGGCTCTTAGGAGATCTTTGGCATGGATGGAGGATGCTCAGCTGTGGTGAACTTCTATGCAGGCTTATTCAGGATCTCATTCGTTGTGGAAACATTAAGTACGTTGTCAGTAATTTTTTTTTATGTATTTCGTTTAACTAATTTAAACGAAATACATTAAAAGATTTTACTTACAACGCCCTTCATGTTTCCACAGCGAATGAGATCCTGAATATGCCTATGGGTGTCACATTGCACAGAGAAGTTCACCACAACTGAGCATCCTCCATCCATGCCAAAGATCTCCAAAGTGCCAACTATTATATTAGGAATGGATGTGTCCCATGGGAGCCCTGGGCAGTCGGACAAGACATTAATACAGAGGTTGTCAGCTCTCGAGATTGGCCTTTAATTAATCTCCAAGTACAGAGCTGCAGTTAGTAGAGGATCATTACCATAGCATAAGCAATATACAAAGGAAAAAATTAAGGGAACAAGGAGGAACCCACATTACTAAGAAGGAAAAAAGGGGGTAAAGGAAAAAAGACAAATATACAAATGTTGTTTTAACAATTAAGGGAACAAGGAGGAACCCCCATTACTAAGAACACCCATTCTTTCTTGAGGCTTCTGCCTAGATTTCTCAACTAGAGCAGACCTCTGAAATGTTGACAATGACTTAGTGTGCCTCTGCAAAATGCAAAAACACCAGGCTATATTATACTTAGTACCAAAAACAAAACATTCAAAAACAACTCAGTGAGAAAATAGAACAACACTCGTACAAGTAACGCACCTCATCCGTACCCACAAAGAAGAATCTAAAACACTGCTCATAGCTAAAAACCAGAAACCAATCATAATGCGTGTATCATCCATAATACTAAGATTCTCCATAACAAAATTAAAAGTAGGACAAAACAAAATAGGATTGTTATTTGGCAACATTGTCTACGACAATGGACATAAAACACCATTACTTTGGATCGGCATGTACAAATAACAACGTGGATTACATAAAAATAACTATAGCTCTCCTCTCTTTAGATAGTATCCAAGAATGCAATTAAATTTAAACTTCATGTCCTGCAACAAATGGAAACGACTTTAGATACTACTTTTGTTTTCAATTATGTAACAGTATAAGCAATACTTTATGCTCACCTTGGCAACATATGTGTTTTTGGCCATGCTATGACGTTGCCAACAACATCATCAACAGATTGATATTGATCATAAGGTCTAACTAGAGGATCGTTGCCCAACAAAGCAACATCTACATAAACAACAACAAATGATGAGCCTAAAATTGCACCTCCCACCCTTTTCACGGGGTCAACCTCAGAGACTCGACCAAATGCAATTCTAGCATCTGAATCTGTAAAACTCAACAGATACACAACCTACAAAAAAAATATAGTTGACATAAAAAATTTATATAAACGTAAAATGAAGTGCTATTCACAGTAATACAAACATACTTGTCCCTTCTGAAATGATGAATGTCTTATATGGAGTGGAGTTTGCATTGATAAGTTTGTCTACACAATTATTTTATTTTTGTCATAAGTCCATAAAAGTCAACATGGAAAATAATTGATACCACACATCTTGTATAAAAAATATTCATACTTGGCCAGTGCCAACATGCTGTGCTTGACTGTTTCCTGCTCTAGTTACGGCAAGTAACTCCTCAAATTTTTGGTTGAATTCATCCTTTTGTTGTTGAAGTTTTGCATCAAATTCCAACCGTTGTTCTTCAAGCTTATCCTGGAAATGCTTCCTTTGTGCTTCTTCAGCTTCTCGGGATTTACGATTCTTTCCCTAGATATCAGAAGGTGATGGTCCAAGTCCATAACCACGAAATTATCCTAGTCACTCTTCTCCCATAACATTCCTATAAATTTCATCTGAAGTAACATCAAGTTGTTTTCTTCGCAGCTCTTCTCCTACCTCAGAAAATATTTCCTACATACAACAAATCATACGAGATGCAATTTATACCAAATATATACCTCTATGAAATTAGTAAATGTAACATAATACTATAGGATATTATGTGTTGTACCAAAATTTTGGCAGATTCAACATCAACTATGCTCCCATCTTTTTTACGATGAGTTTTCTCAAAAAAGATTATGGGATCCACTTCTCCGCCTATTTCCTTCTCCATCTTTATCATTCAAACAAGGTTATTGTAAACATCAAATTAATAGATGCCATCAAATTATCTAAATGGATTAAAAAATTACTAACTCACATCATATTTCAGACATGCAAACGACTTGGTTCCTGTTGTGTGGCTAAGCTTTTGAAATTTTCTGCTTGTCTTGTTAGTTATAGACTTCCTCTGTGGAAAACATTGCAGTATTGTGCATAGTAATTATCTGTGTGGTACTGTAAGTATCAACAAATAGAAAAAATAATATTACCTTTCCTTTATTACTCCTCCAATAATCGATAAGAAATTTCCAATGCGACTTGTCCACGCGGGGAACAACTTGTTCAAGCTGTTGTTCGTATGGACTATATTCTACGAAGTATAGTCTCCTTAACTCGCACTTGTGGTCCTTCCATTTCTTTCCTAGTCTCTTCATTGTCCACTCCTTCAGATCTGAATCCATTGTGAATTTACTCTACCGACATAAAGGATATCAATTAGATGCTTCATTTAACCATTTAAAAATAAAATTTAATAATATACCTTCACAAAATTCCATATAGAATCTTTTTTATTGGCTAGAAATTGTCTCCAATCCTCATAGTTTAGTGGACAAAGATTGGTATCTCTTGCAATGGCTATCAGAAAACTTGATAAGTGACTTTGGTTTTCACCTACTGGTTGTCCAAATTGATTTTTCTCAATGGGAATTGGATCGTCGGGCTTTCTTTTCCAAACTTTCAAACATTGTGTTCGGCCATGTGCTCGATGTTTTTGACCTAAGCATTCATTCATAAAGGATAAAATATATATATGCATAATTATATATGATTAAATGCAGCACTATAAATACAATGATATGAATGAAATGATTACCTAGCCCATCAGAAGGTGTTGTTGTAACATTCAATGACTCAACATGGTGATCAAAGATGTTATTTTGGTCCATGTTATCAGCAAATACATTGCTATTTTGGTTACTGGCAGCTCTATTCTCTACAATTCTTGAATGAATAGACACGGAAGCAATTACATTAGGCACACAGGGTAGATGTGAAATTCTTGATCTTGTAACTTTATCGCCATTTCTTTATTTTGATGATTTTGGAACCTTGTTCCCATCTCCTTTTCAGTTGTGCATGTTTGAGAGTCTTGGGGAGACGTGGCTGATTGGGCATTTTTGGCAGAGCTAGCAGCAGTTTTATTGAATTTGTTTGCTCGATGTTTTTGACCTAAGCATTCATTCATAAAGGATAAAATAAATATATGCATAATTATATATGATTAAATGCAACACTATAAATACAATGATATGAGTGAAATGATTACGTAGCCCATCAGAAGGTTGGGCATTTTTTTGCCATATTAGAGTCTTGGGGAGACGTGGCTGATTGGGCATTTTTTGCAGAGCTAGCAACAATTTTATTAAATTTGTTTGCTCTATCATTACGAATTTCAGTTGGAAGGGAAGCTAAAATTTTTTTGGAGCGATTTGCAGTTGACATGTTCAAAGATTGCCAACAAGCATGTCGAGTAATGCTAGGCAAATGAATCACCGTACAGGAGTCATTGTTGTTGTTCTTATCATTGCTTGCGGCTGTCATGTTATGGCTGTTGTCACTGTACTGTTCTCTCATCTTGAGTATATCAAGTCACATAAAAATGGTCACATTTAGAAAAATATTGAACAACATAATAACAATTTTATTAATAATATTTGAAAATGAAACTCAGATATTTAAGCAAATATAATTATAAACAACAGTAGAGACAATGATAAATATGAATAAGATTAATGTCAGACATGCAAAATTGATACACCTAGCTCGAGCACAATTTGAGACAAGAAAATTAAAGAGATACATTGAGCCAAAAAAGGCTTATTTAAGTCAATTATTAATGACAAGCAAAAAGAAACATTGGCTGCTATTTTGTAATCTTCTCATTCAAAACAGTCATCATCATCACTTTGAGATACACTTTCATCATCCTGTTGAATTCATGATTGGTCTTTTTCAGTTGTTGAACTAGCAACAGTAATTCCTTCCATATCCATTCTAACTATGTCACAATCAGTATCTCCATCCTCTGATGTCATTGATGGCCCATCTCCAGTTTCACCTTGCACATAAGCTTCAACATTCTCAATACAAGATTGTTCTTCCATGTTGAACATATCCCGTGGGGCAATCTTTACAGAAAAATGCCACCATTTTGTAGTGACATCTTCTACATAAAATACTTGTCCAACTTGAGATGCCACTACAAATGGTTCTCCTGTAGTTTGAAGGTGTCTCAAATTACAAGAGTCAACCCATGTTCATCATGCTTTATTCCCCTCGTTGAGTAGATGTCCACCCAATCACATTTAAATAATGTCACCTTAAAGTGTTCATAATAATTGAGCACAATAACATCCTTCAAAACAACATAGTAGGTTACATCTCTAGTAATTGGATTGCGGTCAGTGGTTTTAGAATAACAATCAGTCTTAGCTACCAAAAAGACTCCACTATTTTGTGTTGTTCGATTTGCATCTTTTGCCTTGGTATGAAATCTGTGACCATTGACAACATAGCCCTTGTACTTAATGGCCAGTTGATGTGGACCTTGAGAAAGAAACTTGATTTTATCATCTACCATATTTGTTCTTAGGAGTGTCTCAATCTAACAAAAGAAAAGTTTGTTAGACTTTATTCATGAAGCATAACTAATTTAATTACCACAACTAAACTTACATGTTCCTTAAACCATCCATCAAATGAGTTACTATGTATTCTTTGAACCTCCTTTAAGGACTTTTGAGGATGTTTTTTCCTAATGATATCATAGTGCATCCTGAATACAAAATATGTGCAATATGTTATTGGAATATGTTATAGCATTTTATTAGTAGAAGACAATTGACACTAACTTACTTAATGTAGGGTTCAATTGCTTCACAATTGAATAGTACATACTTATGGGCTTGTTTCAATGTATGTTCGTCCAAGACACATGTTACCATTTTACCAATACCACGACCTACTGTCGAGAAAATAGACCAATCATCACTGTCAAGTGTTGGCTCGTTTTCCAAATTTGCTTCGTCAGTATCGTTTCTATTTGGCTGATTTAACTTTGTTTCAACTCCATCCAAGTATCTTGAATAAAAAGTTAGACACTCTTCAGCTATATATCCTTCTGCTATTGACCCTTCTGGATATCTTTTATTACGTACATATCCTTTTAGGGTCATCAGATACCTGAAAACAAAGTTGAGGAAAATATTATGATAAATTACATTCCATTAGGTAAAGTCATCACGACGTGTGAAATGTTACCTTTCAATTGGATACATCCAATGATACTGAACATGGCCGGCTATCTTAGCTTCATAAGAGACATGGACTGATAGATGCACCATTATGTCAAAAAAACATGGAGGGAATATCTTCTCCATCTCACAAAGTGTAAC
This sequence comes from Alisma plantago-aquatica, assembly GCA_963693085.1. Taxonomy (NCBI): domain Eukaryota; kingdom Viridiplantae; phylum Streptophyta; class Magnoliopsida; order Alismatales; family Alismataceae; genus Alisma; species Alisma plantago-aquatica. The sequence goes on from OY856413.1 coordinate 502,399,933, forward strand.
AGCTATTGCATTTTCCAATGCAGAAAAATCAATTGGATCTATGACTTTAGTGCACAACCTTTGAAAATAGCGACAAAGATTAATAATACATGACTTAGCATTCTTACGGGGCAAGGACACAGTGATATCTAATGGCAAAAGCTGTTGCATCAGCATGTGATAATCATGACTTTTCATTGGTAGCATCTTCTGATCCTTTGGCCGTGCACATCTAGATATATTAGACGCATACCCGTCTGGAACTTTGACAGATTTTAGGAGGTTTCAAAATAATATTTTTTCATCTTTTTTCATTGTATAGCAAGCTGGAGGTAGGATGGTATATTTACCAACAGTTTTTGGATGAAGCGGAAATTTGATTCCCATATCCTCCAAATCCTTCCTTACATTCAAGTTGTCCTTACTTTTATCCTTCAAACCTAGTAATGTTCCAACAATCCTCTCACATATATTCTTCTCAATGTGCATGACATCGAGATTGTGCCTTACAATGTTAGTTTTCCAATATGGTAGCTCAAAAAATATGCTTTTCCTTTCCCAATTGTGTGTTGAATCATTACCTCTTGGCCTTTTCTTACCAATTACAGTTGTTCCGTCCTCCAATTGTGACACGATTTGAGCTCCAGAAGGAGGTTTAGGTGGACACCTATATTCTTGCTCACCGTTAAATGCCTTTGCTTCTTTTCGGAATCTGTGGCTGGTTGGCAAAAACCTACGATGTCCTCTGTAGCAAACTTTACGGCTATGTGGCAACCAATGTGAGACAGTATCTTTATTACAATAGGGACATGCTTTGTAGCCATGAGTACTCCAACCAGATAGATGTGCATATCCTGGAAAATCACTAATTGTCCATAATAAAGAAGCACACATCTGAAAGAATTCCTTGGTTCCAGTGTCATATGTATGTACACCAGTATCCCATAGTTCTTTCAACTCATCAATCAATGGACGCAAGTACACATCTATATTTTCGGGTGAAGTTGGTCCAGGAATGAGTAGGGACAACATAAAATATGGTTGCTTCATGCACAACCAAGGAGGTAAATTATATGGAATAATCACAACAGACCATGTACTGTACGAAGTACTCATTGTCCCAAAAGGATTAAATCCGTCAGTTGCAAGTCCCAATCGTAGGTTTCTAGCGTCTGCAGCAAATTCTGGGTGCATCACATCAAATGTTTTCCATGCAGGTGAATCAACTGGGTGTCTTAACTTGTCATCTTTTTCATATTCTTCTGCATGCCACCTCATTAAGGATGAGGTTTTTGATGACATGAATAACCACATTAGGTGGGGTATAAGTGGAAAGTGTCTGAGCACTTTGATAGGTATTCTCTTGGGTTTTTTTTGCAAACTCGTCATCATCATCTGGGATTGTAATCGGTTTCTATCTTGATGCTCCACATGTATCACATACATCTTTATCAGCAGAATCCTTCCAAAACAACATGCAACCATTTGGACAAACATGAATCTTCACATAATCTAAGCCCAACCCCGTAATCGTCTTTTTTAGCTCATAAAATGAATTAGGTAACTTTTCTCCTTCTGGTAGCATCTTCTTAAAGAACGTAAGAAACATAGATGATGCTTTCTTACTCAAGCCATTAAGACAAACCAGGTGATAGAATTCTAGGATGCAAGCAAGTTTGCTATATTTCTTACACCCTGGATATAATTCTGTCTCAGAATCCTTTAAAAAGATATAAAATTTTTCAGTATTGAAATGTTGATCACTAGATGGCTCCACTCCTTCTGTATTTCCATCTTCACTAAAACTCAGAAAAGTATCATGCAACATATCTTGTAAATTTTCAGCATTAAGGAAATCTCCCTGATCAGTAGGAGCATCCATTTGAACATTGGCATCTTCACCATGAAAAGCCCAAGAAATATAGCTTGGTAAGAAGCCATGCCACAGTAGATGGATCAATGCAGTGTTTCTGGTGACCTGGTATACATTAGCACACTTTCTACATGGGCATACAATCTTTTCTCCAATCGATGAATGTTCAAAAGCAAAATCCAAAAATTTAGATACTCCACATAAGTATTTACTGCTGGTTTGGTCATCCTCTGCTATCCAAGACTTATCCATTCTATAAAAATAGTAAAACATATACCATATGAGTAAGTATGTCATATTAAAATAGACTATACAATATGAGAAAATACTAGTGTAATCATGCAAATGGGAACATTCATGGGAACACACACTTCAGTTATAAGAATTCATGTAGCAACTTTCAGTTCCATTCATTAATCTCTTTTTACATCCACACACAGGGGTGTACCCCTAAACAATAACTAAACAAAGGGGTTGGTGTACCCCTAAACATGCACATAATTAAAAAAACTATTAATACAGACAAGTCTAGATAGATAGACAACTAAATACTACACCAACATGGTCCCACATCAGTAACTTCGAGGACTTATCATTGTGGCGATCTTCTCCTGAAGTTCAGAATAGAAAGCAGATATGAGTATTGATTGCTTTCAGACAAAAAGTGTAACCACAAATTTTTTGTCTTGACAATTATATTTGTTAATTGGACTTACCGTGGTCTTTTTGATGATGAAGCTGTGTCACGAAGCTCCTCACTATATTTAGACGAATCTGAACTGACAGGGGTCTCAGATTCAGATTCCTCATAGATGATATCCGACGTTGTGCGCTCATACCGCAGTAGATGATTGGGCTCATAGTTGTTGTTGGTTATCCAAACTTTGATGGAATTATGGCCAACTGGATGGAGAAAAAGCCTGTTGCCACAGACAACATGCATCTCTCCAATCCAATCATGCCAACTGGATTTTGATACAAGATTTCCCGCCAAATCATACTCAACATCGATAACATGTGAATAATTGCCAAAAGTTAGGGTCACTTTACCAGGCATGTAGTGTCTTCCTTTTAGAAAATGCCAATGTTTGGGTATGACCAATTGGTTTAAGGAACGATCATCTAGGATGATGTCCAATTGTTCTTCAATAGGGAACATTAACATTGACATAGAGGCCCAGTTCATAGTGACTGTTATGGGTGGACAGAGACTGCATAATATTAGTATTAACAAAGTGTAAGTACATATAAAGATGTTATATATTTTTAGAAAAAGTTGTATAACATCAGTTAACCTTTTATTGCTTGTCATAACCGAATTTATTGTGGTAGACATGATAGCTTGAAAAGAAGTCTAATAGAGGAGATCATGTCCTATATCTTTGCAATCGGTCCAATGTTCACTAATCCTTCTTTGAGAATTTCAAGGAAGTAACCAGTATTTTCTATAATTTGATGTATCTTTTTTTTGTTGAACCATGCGTGCCTCCTCCTTTATTAAAAAAAACACCAAAACAGAGTTTAACTCTTTACAAGCTACGAAGCTAACAACTGTACAGAAAGGAAAACTATAACTATCTATTTATGCTATTGACATCACATATACATAGGGTCCAAACCCCTTTGGGATCACAGACATAAAGGAGCATGACCGTACTTAAGCTTGAAGAAGGACCAAATCTCAGTGCAATAGAAACAGTCAAAGAAGAGGTGTTTTCCATCTTTTTCATGCTTCCAACATAGATAGCAAACAGAAGGGAGCTGGAAGTTAAAATTCTATAAAGTGTCCTGAGAAGGTAAGTGCTGAAGGTAACATTTCCAAAAGAAAACAGAGATATTCCTAGGAATCAAGGACACCCACACATCAGCAGTCCAGTTCAGAACTTGAGCCCTGGACATGCATAAGTCCCAAAACTCTTTCAACGACAAGGACACCTTACCATTAACAAGAATGCAATCTTCAATATTTGCATTGGGAACAGCCAGATTTTGAAGGATCCGGAGAACATCATCTCCTCCACGAATATTACCAGGGATTGCCCAATTACCATTACTCCAACCTAAGTTAATGATTCTAGAAACTCATGATAACTAGTGAATCAAATGATTTATTGAACATGTAGGCTATAGACAAATGAAAACAAAATATGGATATAGACATAATGGGAAATAATGAGGAAACAAAACAAAATTGTAGTCGTGGGGTACTGAATCTTATTGTAGGCCTCATCTTCACTCTACATGGTGGTGATGGTGGCAAGGAAGGATAATACAACTTTCCTTGTCACAATGACATGATTTAAGGAATCACCCCAGTGGATTTGGACTGTTATCATCACAACTGGGACATGAGCATATGAGCATTTTTCTTGCACTCCAAGAATCATGAGAGGTTCCTTGGGCAAACACTTAACTAATTAGGTAGGCATAGGGGTTAAAAGGATCTTTGTCACTCGACGAGAGCTTGTTATGTCTCCATTGATAACTGGAGTCTGTCCTCCACTACTGGATGTGTTTCTTCATTTTGTAATGAATACAATGTTCTCATTAGTGGGAGATAGAAATAATTACATAGGTAGGTGAGGTCTATGATCCCATCAATGGACTCTTGTCTACAAGTATGTAGGAGGATTAAGGAAGCTTTTTCATTATTTGGTGACCTACTCTTGTCATCGGTCTATGGATACTTATGAAAATGCATAGTCTTTGAAGTCTAAGGTTTCTGGAGCACGAGGACCATCAATTTATGGATACCAATGAAAATGTAAATAATACATCATTAGTTGGTTAATGAATAAAGTTCCAAGTCTTCAAGTTGGTCACCCACCTGACCATCAGTAGATGTGCTTAGCACTTTTTGTAGATTTTTATAGATGAGAAAGGATTGAGGTTTTCCATCGATTGATGAACCAATGGTTTTTATAATATTGATTATGAGTGTCCTTTTATCGACTAAGAGGTCATTGGTTGAAGAATAATCTCAACTAATGAAATTTCTTCTGCTCCAAAACTCAGTAATTTTCTACAAAATGATTGAAAGTTATTACTAAATGGTGGAAATATCATTTAATGCAGGTAAATACAAGACTTATATTTTAAAGAATAGAATAAAAAGGGAAATACATGATAAAATATGCATATAACACCAAAATCAGATTTTATCCAACCTTACATGTGGTATGACCTATGTGTTACCAAAATATTAAGTGTTTGGCTATGTATGTACATTGTGTTCATGCACCAACCAAAATACTGTCTATTAACTATGAAGCCCCTAAAACAAAGAGTGTCACTCTCAAATACAAACAAAAAATCTATCCCTCAAGTGTATGAGTTCGGACACATTCTAAATATTTCATTCATACATAGGTCACTCCACCTTCCACTTTATCCACATCGTGCCTGAATAATATGACCCAAATTGGGCTTGTTTGTCATGGCCATCTTTGGTGATCTGGACTGGAGGTTAGCTTCTCCTAGAGGGGACGAGATGGGGGTGGGAGGCGGAGAAGATGATGAGAGTGTTGCCAAATTGGGAGGCAGAGAAGAGGTGAGAATAGGGTGCGAGAAACATAGTTTGACCATGGGTTGGATTTGTGGGGGTGCAGGGGGCTAGCAGAGTGAATGAGGGAAAAGGACAGAAACCTGACGAGCTCATTGAGTTATTGCATGCGGGGAGGAGAGGGGAAGCGCCAATATACCTCTTTAGAAAGTTGCAAAGCTTGGGATGATTGGAGTCCCTCGATCTCGTCGGTGCCTGAGGCGGTGCTTTAGGTTGGCTAGGTCCAAATCCCATTGACGCGTACGACCGACAACTCTCCTCGACGCGCCAGTTCCAAGGACTCACCGTCGGCACTGGACGGCAGCTTCTCTGCGGCCGACAGCTTCTCTGTGTTGGCTTCCTTCTAGGGCTCGTCACGAAGGAGAGAGTGGAGAGGGAGAGGAATTCGATCGCAAGCTTGCGAGAGAGCGCGCGACACGGGCTGAATTAGGGAGAGTCAGGGAAATTTGGAGCGCGAGTGAGTGAAATTTTGAGCGGGAAAGGCAATATTGCCTTAGCAAATTTGGGTATGGCAATTTAGGATTTCTGCTATTTAAAAATACAAATGTCATTAATGTTAAGTGCTTTTTAGAAACTCTATAATAGGAGGTTTAGTGGCATTTTAATTAAAAATGCTTGTATATTAAAAAGATAGTAGCTTTTTTTAATAAATGCTACTAGAATAAATGCCGCTAATGGGCAATTTTGTTGTAGTGACAATTGAAAGAACAAACAGTAAAGTGACACATTGTGGAAATAAGAAATAAAGTGCAAGGAGGATTAGATAGAATGAATCCAGGTTGTGGATAGAGTAGCTTACCAAAGTTTTAAAAAGGTATGTAAGGTTTTATTTTTATACCAATTTTCAATTTCGTTGGTAAAATTTGATAATTGTTATTGATTATTTATCGAACCTTTGATCCTGTTAATTGGGATAATGGCTCTGACCTCTTGGTCTCCCTTAATTGGGGGTTATCGGGAGGCGGGGTCGTTACATTGGGTGCCCTTGCCAGGTATTCAATTTTTGAAGAAAAGTTAAATATGAAACTCTTAGATTGTTATCTTTTTTATTACTATGATCAAGTAGTCATTTTGAGACAATCTAAAGAGCATAATGAATAAGAAATCATGGTGTGAATGTCTCAATCCTACCTTAAAGAAGATGAGAATTGCATCATTATCTATCAAAACTTGAATGTTTGGTAACTATAAGAGAAAGATACAACACCATGAAATCTTAATTTCAATACAAATAAGAAAAAGAGGAGTTCTTAAAGATGTGATTCAAGAAGATAATAAAGTAAAAGATAAATAAATCTATGATTATAAATTGATTCAGGGTATGAAATCCACTTAAGATGGAGAGAACTCCAATGATAAGTATAAAATGAGAAGATGAATGGGAACAATGCAAATGAATAAGGTGGAACCTAAGTTCATCTCAGACCAACCTATGTTTGTAAGAATGTGTTAATGAAAAATCAACATGGCATGTGAAAGAAATTAAGGGAGATGATCCTGATTTAATGAAGAAAATGTAGAATATGATGGTTTACCTATTGATAAGTGGTTGAAAAACATAATAAAATAGGAGAATATACCCTAGTGTGATAAATAGTGATCAAGGAAAGAGTAATGAGATATGTTAATCATGATGATTCCTACACTAATGGCAAGGAACCAGAAATGAAAAAGGTAAAATGATACATAAGAAGTTGTAATATGCATAATGAAAATAGAATTGGTTACCTTTTTGCTAGTGACCATGAACAATGTTTCTATGATGTGCGAAGTGTGTTTCCCTTTGTGTCTTTTATTTCCAGGGAACAACTTTCAAGTGGATCATTGCCACTTGGTACATGTGGATTCACTACAAACATGAGGGTGGATAGCTTATTATAGCATAAGGTTGCTTGGACTATGGTTCCAAGATCATAACATCTGTGATGAGTTTGCTTTTGAGCCTTCCAATAATTAGGAAGACTCCTATTATATGTCTTGAGATTTGTTGCGTTGGTAAAAGTAGATGATATAAGGATGTGAGTTGCTTATAACACATGAGGTGGATACTAAGGTAATGAATCCTAGTATCCAAGATGTATTAATAATATGAGAAATCACTACTACAGAAAATACTTTTTACAACAGTTCCTTTTCCCAATTTACCTTTGGGCATGGTTGAGCCCTGAATGAGGTGTAATCCTTTTGTGTTGATAAGGGTTGATACCCTGTGATATTGTGAAAAGGATTTATATCTTGTGATAGTATGATGACTAGTGTGGTCTCATGAATGGCAAGTGAATAGTACCATGTGATGATGAAATGGGAAATTATGTTCACATGTTTTATATCTTTTGAGTTTGTGAAACTTATATGCTTGCTAGAAGTGAATTAGGGTTTGTATGTCCACTTGTTTGATGCAACCTTAATTCACCCAATTGGCATAACTAATCAAGTGGAACTCTAATCATGTAGTGCCCTGTGCCATAGAGCCATCTTTTGTGTCAGAACTTGCTGGATGGTGAAACGAGTATTCCTAAGGGAAACTTGGAGCACATATTGTTGAGTATGTGGGGGTGGCAAGTTGATGATGTATCCTTGTCATCTACAATGTAGGTTATGGAGGATGGTTGTGGTCGTGCCTTAGACATTTGATGTGATTGAGGACAACTACGGTTGTACCTCGAATTAGAGGGTTTTGTATACCCTAGTTTCTAGTGCCATGACATGTACCGAGGGCATACTAGTGGTTAGAGGCTTGACTATATGTCACTATAGTGGCATATTTGACTGATATGTCATTGCCTATTTACTTGTATTAACTGAGGGGAAGAGATCTTAGGATACATGCACTCCTAGATCTTGTATGGAATCGAATAGCCCTTCACAGGGGTCGGTTGGACTTTGGATGGTAAGATTCAAATTCCCTAGGGCATAATAAAAGATGTAATACAACTGTATAGCATATCTGTTTAGGGTTATACACGCCATTTCACATTGTATGATAACCCTTGTTTGTTTTGTTTACATAAAAATGATTCTTAGTGCAATTAAGAGATAGTAGATATACTTATGTTGTCGATTTGCTTAAGATTGTAAGTGTGTACGAAAATAGCCATGCTTATGTTGATATCTATACTGCTACTGCTGATTATAATTATGGTTCTAGCTATATCATGTTGTTTTTTATGTTTATCATGCTAGCCATACCTCTATAATAAGAAATGCCTACACTGCTAATCATGCTTATGCAAATACTTATGCTTATGTTGTTAGCTCTGCTTATGATATTGATATGTTCAAACTTTTAGACATGCTAATGTTGTTAGATATATTTATGATACTAGACTTATTCATGTTAATAGAGATAATATGCTACTAGACTTGCTTATGCTAGTTATGCATATGCTATTGAATCTCTTATATGATTAATAAGGCAAATGGGGATAGTCAGCTGGATGATGATAATTGTCATCAACTCCTTTATGTATATTGTTAATCATCAGTGTTTCTGACCCTATTTGATATATATGATTAAACTACTTAAAACTATTTAAATACCTAAAATGTTATAATCAATAAGCATTGTTGGGGGTTATATCTCTTGGTGGGACATGGGTCTCACCCTTGTGGTTTGCCACATCTTTTTAGGTAATCGACAATGACGAAAATAGAACTATGGAAGTAAAGAGGAAGTACAATAATAAATCTTTGAGAAACTTGATTAGATGTCTACTATGTCCTAGAGTCGTCCCTATACTCTCACATCTGGGTAGGAAATGTTTGTATATGGTATTTCAAACGAATTGGAATTTTGTTAGCATGTTAATGCTTGTTTGTGTGACATATACAAATATTGTTCTCCTGTGTATATATGTTGTGGCTAATGTGATAGACCAATTTGTATCAAATTCTTGGCATAGTATGGATACAATAAAGATGTTGGGCTCTTACGCAAATGTTTTTGAGTGGGTGTTGATGTTGAAATCAGTTTTGATTTACCCATATTTTTGGGTATGCGATTAATTAGTGATTGATTGTGTTTTATGTTTTGATTAATCTCGTTTAGTGTATCCGGTTCTCACAAGTTGATATCAGAGCTTTAGGTTTGCTGAGTCTATAGGGACACTAGGACTTAGGACTAGGGTGATGTCTAAGTTAGGAACATGACACAAAAACATGGTGCATACTGCCTAATCTCAATACGTGGGTGCCCTGTTAGGTATTCAATTATTGAAGAAAAGGTAAGTATGGAACTTTTAGATTGTTATCTTTTTTATATTTCTAATCAAGTAGTCATTTTGAAACAATCTAAAGAGCATAATGAATCAGAAATCATGGTACAGATAACTCAATATTACGTCCAGAGAAGGTGATGGTTACATCATTATCTGTCAAAACTTGAATTGTTGGTAACTATAAGAGAAAGATACAACACCATGAAATTTCAATCCGAATCCAAATAATCAAAAGAGGAGTTCTTGAAGATGAAATTCAAGAAGATAATGAAGTAAAAGACAGATAAGTTTGTGCTTATAAAGTGATTCAAGGTATGAAATTCACATAAGATGGAGAGAACTCCAATGATAAGTATAAAATGAAAAGATGAATGGGAACAATGACAAAGAAATATGGTGGAACCTGAGTTAATCTCAGACCAACCTATGTTCTTAAGAAAGTTTTAATGTAAAATCAGCATGTCATGTGAAAGAAATTAAGGGAGTTGATCCTGATTTAATGAAGAAAATGTGGAATATGATGATTTACTTGTCGATAAATGGTTGAAAAAATAATAAAATAAGAGAACATACCCAAGTGTGATAAATAGTCATCAAGGAAGGAGTAATGACATATGTTAATCATGATGATTCCTATGCTAATGGCAAGGAACCCGAAATGAAAAAGGTAAAATGATACATAAGAAGTTGTAACATGCATAATGAAAATCAAATTGGTTACTTTTTTGCTAGTGACCCTTGAACAATATTTCTATGATGTGGGAAGTGTGTTTCCCTTTGCATCTTTCCTTTCTAGGGCATAGTTTTCAAGTGGATCATTGCCACTTGGTATGTGTGGATTGGTTGTAAACATGAGTGTGGATAACTTGTTATAGCATAAGGTTGCTTGGACTATGATTCCAAGATCACAAAGTTTGTGATGAGTTTTCTTTTGAGCCTTCCAATAATTAGGAAGACTCCTCTTATATGTCTTGAAATTTGTTATACTGGTAAAAGTAGATGAGATAAGGAAGTGAGTTCCTTATAGCACATGAGGTGGATACCAAGGTAATGAATCCTAGTATCCAAGATGTATCAACAATATGGGAAGTATGTGAAGGTTGGAGATGTTTATTAAATGAACATTCCAAATATTCCTCTCCCTTAGAGAGAGAAAGAGAGTTGATGATGACCTTATAAATGTTGTTTGGAAGGAAAAACAAAAGTGATTTTATAATGTTGTGTATGGTTCAGTGATAGCTGGACAAGACCACTATCAAGGATAGATGGTTTTTTTATCAGTATACATGTGCTACCGTGTTCCATTAAGATAAACCTAGGATCAAATATTAATGCATAAGAGTTAGAGCAGATGACATAAGTTACATGACCGTGATGAGTTTATGGTTATGTCCTTTAGACTAACCAATGTACCAATAGAATTTATGAATAGGAGGAACAAAGTGTTTAGGTCATGTCTTACAAGTTGTAGCAAGCTTTAAAATATGACATCTCAAAGTATTGCAAAGATGGTCAGTAACAAGGTCAATATCTTTGTTAACCCTTAAGAATAATGAAGCAATTGTACCTATGTATGACAAGTCTAGAAAGAGTGAGTTGTGGTTTACTAAAGTATCATCTTGGAGTTATGATACCTCTGTTAAGTGTGTTTTGGGGATCCTGATAAGATGAAGACAATGTCGATATTCTACCCCTAAGAAGGTCAATCAGGAAGTTATATTTGTTAATGGTTATAGAAAAGTGTATGATTATTCAACCAAACATATGGTCAGCTTACCATTGAGTTGATTAGAGAATCCTCTAAAAACACATGCCTCATAGTTCTTGAAAATTAGGAGATGCCTACCTTGTTGATTAAGTGGTTAATTACAATAACCATCAAAGGAGCATAGAGATGAAACCTTGTAAAAGTAACATATGATAAGAGATAAATGTTGTTCTATGTTTGGTAAGAGACAGTGAGTATGGCCTCTGAGTGATGTGTGATACACCAGATAGAATAGTTTTGGATGATAGTAGAGTCCCAATGTTGAAAGGTACTACCAGACCTGTACAGGTGGTACAATAGTTCCTATGCTAAACAAAGACTACACATGCAAAAATTGAGGGAAAATAATATGACTTCTATGAGAATAATGTGACATCATAATGAGAAGAAAGTTACCATGTGGAAGACTTGATATGAGGTCCATGAGAAGTATCACCCTTTGTTTACCTTGGATTTCAAGGTAAAATCCCTATTAGCAGTTTATAGTTGTAAGACCCTAAACTTTCTTAGAGAGGTGAATAAGATTAATTACCATAATTAAGTGCTTAAAACCCTAATATAACCCTATGATATGCTTTGAAATCATAATACAAGCTTACATTTCAAATTCAGTCCAATTTAGACATTATTTGTGCAAGTCATGCAATTTTATGTACATTTTTTACTATTATGCAATTTACCCAATCGAGGGGTTTTCTTTACAATTTGTCACATTAATTATGCTTATTAGATGTTATCTTATCATTATTGATCATTTTGATCCATGGGGCTCCTATTTAAACCTTAGTTTGAAGGTGTTTTCTCCAAGTGTATTTTAGGGTTTACCCCTTCATGTATGAGCTACCTTTAGTAGCTATCAACTAATGAATTATTTGATTGGCTTGGAAATTAGAAAAAAGAAGAGATAAGAAGGCCTATATGGATGATGGGGGAGCTGCTTGTGTGTGTGTATATATTCTTAATAGTTTAAGGCCATGGACACTTGGAAAGATACTAGAACTTCAACTTTTTCTTTTTCTTTAACTTAGAGTTTCATATTCTTATCCCTAAGCATCCAAATGAGCCATTTTCTATCCACCACTTCTCTCCTCCTATGAACCTCATTCTCTCTTTGTTCTTCTGTGAATTTCCTATCCAAGGAAGAAGAAATGGGGGATCTTCTTGTGGAAAAAGCATCTAGGGTTGAAATTGACTTCCTCTTAGGGTTAAAAAGCTTCCTTCTAGTGATCTTGACCTAAACGAGTAAGAATCCCCTTTTTCCCTCCATTTATTTATTTTTTATCCTTCCTCTTACCTTTTTCCAGGTCGTAACCTTGCTGTTCCATTGTAGAAATTACTTTAAAGCTCTAAAACCCTACCTTTCTTGCTCCTTATGCTTAGGGTTTACTCATTTGATGAAGAAATGTGCTAGATGGATGAGTTCACAGCTTATGCTTGGATTTTCTACCCTAACTGCTCATGTTTTCTTCTGTCTGGGAGTTTATCTTCTAATTAGAGTCATGTTTTATAACTTTCTCCATGTTTATTGCTTACCTTTAAGCTTGCTAGCTCATGTTCTTACTTGAAAATGATGATCCATGCACTAAAAAGCTATGCTTGACTGGGATTTTGATTTTAATAATATTTCCTGTTTTGATTTCAGTTCTAGATGAACCTATATTCATGTTTATTCCTAAGGTATAACATGATTTGGATAAGGTTGGTTTGACAACCTATGGTGCTAAGAACCTATCATCCAATGGTCAATTTCAGGGTTTTAAGTTGATTTCTTCTATAAACCAATGACCCGTTGGTGGTACCATTGCAACAACCCTATGGTGTTGTCTTCATGAAAATTGATGGTGGATACCAAGGGTGTCAACTGAAGTTCACCCCTTAGGTCATGTTTTGGCCTAATTATAAGCTTAATGATCAACAACTAAGTACCCTAATATTGCTATCAATCAATGGTGACATTAGCTTGATATTCGATGGTGATTAATGAATATAGTGTTGATTTAACAACCAATGTGACTTAATGGTCACTACTAATGGTGGATAAGGTCTCCAAAACCTATGGTAAGTTAAGCATGTAGATGTAGCATCAATTAAGCCTTAAACCAATGGTTTCTTGGGTCATTTGATGAAATGGTCGGACCTATACTACAATTGATGGTTTTAATATATGAAATTGACCTAATGGTTATGATCTAACATTTCTTCATTCAGTAAATTGGAATGATTCCTAAATGTAATATGTTGGTCCGAATAAAGTGATTTAAATGATTTCCTTTATGAGATCGACTTAACAAGCTCATTTATTGATGGCTCATTTTAAATAAACAATGGCTTGTGGGTTTTACCCTACTCTCAATGGAACTTTTTATGTTGTTAATCAAGGGATGTCTAGGGTTAGTTGGTGACTCTTAATAGAGCACAACTCAATGACTTCATAAGTGGTTTTTTCAAGATGTTTACATATGTAAATGACCAATGGCTTTACCTTTTCAACATTTAATGGTTAGAAGTTGACGCCTCAATATTCCCATTGTTTTGGGTGAAGCATATAGTGTAATGCTATGATTCTAATGATGAGAATTTGATGGTTCAATGCCTTAAACTTGTAATCTTACCCTTTCCCTTGTATGATTATGATTTATAATCACCATAATGAATTAATGCGTTACTCTAATGAGGTATATCATGTTATACTTATCTTTAATATAATTAAATGATGGTAATTGGGTATGACTAGTCTTTGAATAATTAATACAATGATGGAGTACTCTCTTATTGTTGTTGAAACCCTAGTATGCTATAACCCAATTTTTACACCTTGTATCTTTTGTGGGTTCATACTTGACAATATTATGGAATGTGATGGTGATGCTTCACCTTATGCATCAATGATCCAATGGGGATGTCGTTCGTTAGGGTTTGGTTATGATTGCTGATTAGTAACATTAATATAATTTATCTTGTTGAAACTAACTCTAATGCAGATAGATAAAGATGAGTATTCATGTTTAACCTTCTTATATGATGGCATGATGGTGAAATAACCTCCTTAATATGATCATAACCTTAATATGTTAATTAATGTTTATCAAAGCCACATGGTTGATACTTTCTTATGCTAAACTTGTGCATTATGAATATGATGAGGGTTAATCATATGTAGATTCCTTGCATGTTGATGTAATAAAGGAATGTTCTTAATGTTAATATAACCCTTCAATGATTGTTTATGAATATCTCCTAGCTCATTAATGCAATATTTTGCTGATCTGGTGTATTATATGTAAGTGATGTTGTTGAGCCTTGTTATAAGGCATGGAAAGATAATGATGATCTTACAAGGAATAGTATGATTGTCCTAATGACCTTTGGAAATGGTTGAGCCCTGAATGAGGTGTAATCCTCTTGTCTTGATAAGGGTTGATATTATGTTATATTGTGAAAAAGATTTATATCTTGTGATAGTATGATGACTAGTGTGGTCTCATGAATGGCAAGTGAATAGTACCATGTGATGATGAAATGAGAAATTATGTTCACACGTTTTATATCCTTTGAATTTGTGATACTTATTTGCTTCCTAGAAGTGAATTAGGGTTTATATGTCCACTTGTTTGATGCAGCCTTAATTCACCCAATTGGCATAACTAATCAAGTGGAACTCTAATCATGTAGTTCCCTATGTCGTAGAGCCATCTTTAGTCTCAAAACTTGCTGGATGGTGAAACTAGTATTCCTAAGGGAAACTCAGAGAGCATACTGTTGAGTATGTGTATGTTGGAATTTGAGGATATATCCTTGTCATCCACAATGCTGGTTATGGAGGATGGCTATGGTCATGACTCAGACATTTGATGTGATTGAGGACAACTGCAGTTGTACCTCGGATTAGAAAATTTTGTATACCCTAGTTTCTAGTGTCGAGATCTGTACCAAGGGAGGATTAGTGGTTACTAGCTTGACTATATGTGTTATGACCCGTTTCAAAGCTTATCGGTAAGCATCATGATTTGAGCATAATTAAAGTTATTTGAGCTAACCTAAGTGCTCATGTGATGGTTAGTGCATTAATAACTTGATTTATTTGAATCAAGCACATAAGATCACTTAGTGCATAATTAAGATGATTAAGTTGAGTAAAGTGATTTTTTTTTTGGATGCAATTGAAACTTTGAACCAGTAAAACAGTATAATTAGTATGTTCTCATGCATTGAGAAGGTAGAGGATTTCGTGATTGAAAAGTTGCAAAAGAAATCAGGTTATTTGGACCTCCGAGGAAAAAGTTATGATGATTTCCAATTTCTGGGATCAATTTAGCAATTTTTCCAAATTTTCACTTATAAACGATTCTTTTCTTTCTTTCCTTTCTTGCTTATCTGTTTCCCGATAGACCACCGCTTGAAGCGGCGCACAGGGCGAATTGGACGATCGATTAGCAGAGGAGAAGGGCGACTCTTCTCTGGCCCTTGGCGTCCAACAGCTTCACCCCTCTCTCCCTTCTTCCTTTCCCTTCCCTTCTTCCTCTTCTTTTCTCTTCCTCCACTAGCTGTCCTAGCCAGCCGCCTAGCAACCTTGGCCGGCGGCAAGCAGCAGCTGCTGCAGTTGCTATGCACGGCCAGGAGGGGGGGCCGTTTTGGGTACGCCTAGCAGCAGGAATAGCTACTCTTAACTCAGAATGAGAGGTCCACGCAAGGATTTCAGCTTCCAACCATGAATAAAGCCAATTTCGCCAACCTGAGTAGAGCTTGCGGCTACTTTATACAGTAGAACGGTGAACAGGAATAGTAAGAATTTAATTCAAAGGAAGAAGACGATTCGAAATCGCCCAGAATCCGGCCTTGGACGCAGTTCCGGACGAATCCGGATAGACCAAATCAAAGTGAGTAGGATTTCATTCATTTATCATTAAATAACTCAGGCGTTTGAATATTTCCAGTTATGTGCGCGAATTACGCTGATAACAGGCGTTATCAGGCGTCGGGCAGCGTTTGAGTCGCCCAACCTTTTATTTCATAAATTGCTTCTAGACGCTGTTATATGATTAAATTTAGCAATTGATCAGTGTGGATTGAATCGGTAGATTTATATGGTTCATTGGAACCTATTGCTTGTTTGAATGTTGAAATTAGAAATTCATGTCTGAAAATGGTATGATTTGGGTATGAACCCAGACAATGAAGATTTCTGATAAATTATCAGATGTACGATTTCAAAGTAGATATGAATAAATAAAATATGCATGAAAACCCTAATTGTATATATCTTTTGACGTTAATATGTGTAAATTGATATTTACATGAAATGGCACATTTCTCTGAAATATTACCAGAAATTCTCAAGTATTGTTATTAAATTGTGTTGTGATAGGTAATTAACTCTTAATTGAGTTAAGTGATGCACAAACCAGGATTTGGGTTAATGTGCACGTTTTTCGAGAAATTTAGAGAATTGATAATTGTTGAGTATGATTCTCATATGTGAAGTAAATTTCTTTAATTTGTACAATAAGATGTTCAATTGCGTAAATTCACTATGTATGTGCCAAATTGAAATAAGTTGGGTTATTTATGCATTTCTAATTTGATTGAATGCATGGTATGAGAATTTATCAGAAATTACAATGATTTGAAATATATTGCTCTGTCGGTTTAGAATGACAGTGTATTGTGATTTGATACGAAATCAGTAAATGTGATATTCCTGTTTAAATGTTTATTTGTCAATCAGTTAATAGACTTAGGTGCCCTAACGCCGTAGAACCCCTCGTGAGGTCTGCACCTTGGGGTGAAACTACCTACCTAGCGTGTGTCTAGATGGTCGGTGACTCGTGTTCAACAATAATCCGTGCGTGTGTCACGGTGGCACGAGGGCAGAAAGGCAGTGTTCAACAATAATCCGTGCGTGTGTCACGGTGGCACTGGAGTATATGGGGGTTATTCAACAATAATCCGTGCGTGTGTCACGGTGGTAACCCCGACTCTCCGCCTGTGTGCTCAGGTTCAAGGAGGAGTCTAGAGTACACTCTTTTGAGAGTGCAGTGAGGCCGTGTGAGCCTGAGAGTCCTGTAGCAGACCAGGACAGCAGTCAGACTTAGCATTTCCCGGGTGTGTCGCTAAGTCTTGTACGGTGGGACCGTAGCATGAACTTGCTGCGGATCTTTATATGCAGAGTACACTGCATATATTTAGGGCATAATAATAATATAATTATGTAATCATATAGGATCACAGTAAATTAATATATCCGAACTTTTGTGCCAATTCATTATATCTGTTTATTTGGTCTAAATTATCTGTTGTTGCATAGAAATGCGATTATATTCTGTAATCTGCTATGTCATTAGAAATGCCCAGCTTGTACTGTATTTATGTTTATTTCAATTCTATAAACCTGATGAGTTGTTTAGTGATAGCTAAATGAAAGGCTATTCACTGAGCGAGTAGGCTCATACCTCTACTCAAAACATTTTCAGGTTATCGTCAGCAGCAGGAATCTGAAGGATCCTTTCGTCCTAACGCTTAATCAGTAGAAGGTATATGTAATTAGTTTAGTTAGATAGTGGTCTCTTAGTCCCTTCCCCTCGGTCTTTGGGACATGGCGTGGGTGAGAGAGAGTGTGTATGTGGAATGTGTATAAAGATGTAAATTAAATGTTACATGTTGTAAACTCTGTTTGCTTACTCTAGCCAGTTTAATTGAAATGCTTCTGCAATATTTTATTATGTTTTAGTTTACAACAATAATCTGGATATCATTACGAGGTTTTAAATAGAAAAAGTTCTCAGTGATTTGTTTATGTGATAATCCCTCCGTCGCGCCCTAATCTCGTGATTAGTGGTCAGTGTGAGATCGGGGTGTGACAGCTTTGGTATCAGAGCTTAGGTTTGAGTACTTAGTTACTCAAGATCAGGGGACGATAAGAGACCAATAGGATTAAGGTTTAAGTGTCTTTCTTCTATCTGTGGTTTTCTAACAGGAAATATTCTGTTATATCATTGCAGATGGCGGGAAGAGGCCTTGATCGTGATGATCAGGCCGAGAGCCATGTTGGCCCCGATCCTTTGTACTTGGGTCCAGGTGGTGGTGACCACATGGATGAAGCATCTCGGATGTACAGGATGTTTCTGGAAACCAAAGAGAGGTACAAGGCTGATAGGCGAGCTTCTACTTCTACCAGCAGCAAGGATCTGATGCGATCTTATGAGCTTGTAAAGAAGCTTGGAGGCACAGAGTTTAGTGGCACTACAGATCCCGCCGAGGCTGATAAGTGGTGGAGACAGATAGAGAAGGTCTTTCGCTTGATGGATCTTCCAGAAGAGAAGAAGATTAATCACGCAGTTTATCTTTTGACAGGCGATGCAGAGCTGTGGTGGCATAGTGTGGAGGAAAAGAGGAGAGGTACAGAGCTCTCATGGCAGGATTTCTCTGAAGAGTTTCATCTTAAGTTTTATCCACCTACCTTCCTTAATGAGAAAATCAGGCAGTTACAGAACATTAAGCAGGGGAACATGTCAGTTACTGAGTATGAAGCGCTTTTCACCCGATTAGCGAACTTCTGTCCGCAGCTTGTTCCTGACAATATAGAAAGATGCAGAAGGTTTCAAGAAGGTCTAAGGCCAGAAATTCGGCATACAGTTTCTGCTACTAGCAGGAGGAACAGAGAGAACTTTGGTGAGTTTGTTGAGGCTGCTAGGCAGGTTGAAGAATCTGTGAATGCTGACAAGGTGCCCGAGTCTAAGAAGAGATCTGCAGACTTCAATAGAGGACAGTCGAGTAGTGGGTATAGAGGTGGAGGTAGAGGTTTCTTTTCTAAACTTGGGCGTGGTTTTGGTTGTTTCGGCAGACAGAGATCTGAGGATGTCACTACTTCTAGAGGCAGAGGAGGATACAAACCAGGGAAATGGGGCAGTGTGTCTAGAGAGCAGCCATCTGGATCATCTACTTCTGTGACTGGTCCACAGAAACAGGAGATGCGGGTATGTAATACCTGTGGAAAGTTTCACTCTGGGCAATGTTGGGGCTTAGATTATACAGGATGTTACCAATGTGGGCAGATAGGACATATAAAGAAGTTTTGTCCTCCGCTTCAACCAGCGGCATCACAAGCTTCTCAGTCTCAGTTTTATGATGTTCAGAGACAACCTCCAGCTGAAGGACCGAGTTCTTCTATGGCTTCTGGTTCCAGAGGTGGTGGAGTGTCTAGTGGCAGGAGTGGTCAAAGAGGACAGCGTGGCAGAGGGAGAGCTTCAGCACGTTTCTTTTCTTTGACACCTCAGGAAGGTATAATCTCTTCACACGTTGTTACAGGAGAGATGCTTTTGTTTAATAGTATACCAGTTTCAATTCTGATAGATCCGGGAGCTACTCATTCTTTTATACGACGTTCTTTGGTTGATGAACTTAATCTGTTAACTCAAGAGTTGGCAGATGAGTTAGTGTTGAGGGTTCCACTAGGTGGACCAACAGTTTTATCCGAGTTCTGTCCCGGATGCTTGTTATCTTTTAGAGGTTATACCTTTGCTGCTAATCTCATACCCTTGGATGTAAATACCTTCCAAGTCATCTTGGGTATGGATTGTCTTGAAACATATTGAGTGCAACTCGATTGTTGGAAGAAGGAAGCTACCTTTCAATTAGGTGAATTTTCTTGTGTCTTTGCTGGAGACAGGAAAGTTATACCTACATGCATAGTATCAGCTGCTGTAGCTGATAAGATGCTACAAAAAGGATGTGAAGCGTTCCTTGCTCATGTGGTTGACACCAGAGCATAGAAAAGCACCGCCAATGTTTATGATGTGCTCGTGGTTCGTGAGTTTTCTGATGTTTTTCCAGAAGATTTGCTAGGCTTACCTCCTGTCAGAGACCTGGATTTTGAAATTCAGGTATATCCAGATAGTCATCCAGTAGCACTCCCAGCCTATAGAATGGCACCTGCAGAGTTGAAGGAACTCAAGGTGCAGCTGCAGGAATTGCTGGATAAGGGTTTTATTAGACCCAGTTCTTCACCATGGGGTGCTCCAGTCCTGTTTGTTAAGAAAAAGGATGGTACCATGCGTCTCTGTATAGATTACAGGCAACTGAACAAGATCACTATTAAGAACAAGTATCCATTGCCAAGAATAGATGATCTGTTTGATCAGTTACGTGGAGCGACGATCTTCTCTAAAATAGATTTGAGATCTGGATATCATCAGCTCAGATCAAAGGCTTCTGATATTCCCAAGATAGCTTTCAGAACCACGTATGGGCATTATGAGTTTCTGGTTATGTCGTTTGGGCTGACCAATGCCCCAGCAGCCTTTATGGATATGATGAACCGGATTTTCAAACCGTTCCTAGATCAGTTTATTGTAGTCTTTATAGATGATATTCTGATCTATTCCAGAAATGATGGACAGCATGAGCAACACCTGAGAGTAGTGTTGCAGCTGTTGAGGCAACATCAGTTGTATGCTAAGTTTAGCAAGTGTGAGTTCTGGCTGGCTGAAGTAGCATTTCTTGGACATGTTATCTCGAAAGATGGAGTTAGCGTTGACCCTAAGAAAGTTGATTCTGTACTTCAGTGGGAACAGCCTAAGACTCCTACGGAGATCAGAAGTTTCTTGGGTTTAGCAGGCTATTACAGAAGGTTTATACAGAACTTTAGTGTGCTGGCATCACCCATGACACGTTTGACGAGGAAGAATGCACCGTTTGTTTGGTCTGATAAC
Source organism: Alisma plantago-aquatica (assembly GCA_963693085.1). Classification (NCBI taxonomy): domain Eukaryota; kingdom Viridiplantae; phylum Streptophyta; class Magnoliopsida; order Alismatales; family Alismataceae; genus Alisma; species Alisma plantago-aquatica. Next base: position 502,421,039 of record OY856413.1, read on the forward strand.
TGTGAGAAGAGTTTTCAGATCTTGAAGAGGAAGTTGACCACAGCGCCAGTGTTGGTTTTGCCCGAGGCAGATAAAGGTTATACAGTGTTCTGCGATGCTTCCAGGAGAGGTTTGGGTTGTGTGCTGATGCAGGAAGGCAAAGTTGTGGCTTATGCATCTAGACAGCTTAAGAAGAACGAAGAGAACTACCCTACTCATGATCTGGAGTTAGCTGCCATAGTTCATGCTCTTAAGACATGGCGTCACTATCTGTATGGTGAGACATGTCAGGTATTTACAGACCATAAGAGTCTGAAGTATATCTTCACTCAGAAGGATTTAAATTTGAGACAGCGCAGATGGCTTGAGCTGATTAAAGATTATGATGTGACAATCGATTACCATCCTGGTAAAGCGAATGTTGTAGCAGATGCTTTGAGTAGAAAGTCAAGTTCAACTGCAGATGCATTTTCTATGGCATGTTTCAAGAGAGACTTGCTTGTAGATATGCGAAAATTGAATTTAGACTTGGATGTGACAGGACAGAGTGGGTTGATTGCTCAGATGCAAGTCAAACCTATTTTCTATGATCAAATTAAGGTGTTGCAACAGAGTGATAACGAATTGTGGCAGGTTATACAGGATATGTCGGAAGGTAAAAGGTCAGAATTCAGGTTTTCTGACGATGGTGTGTTGTATCTTCATGACAGGTTGTGTGTACCTGGGAACAGTGAGCTGAAAGAGCAGATTCTTGAAGAAGCGCATGCTTCTATGTATGCTATGCATCCAGGTAACACGAAAATGTATAGGAATCTCAAAGAGCTGTACTGGTGGTCTGGTATGAAAAGAGATGTGGCTGAGTACGTGGCTAGATGTGGAGTGTGTCAGCAGGTTAAAGCTGAGCATCAGAAACCTGCTGGTACCTTGCAGTCGCTTCCTATACCTGAATGGAAATGGGAACACATCACGATGGATTTTGTGGTAGGGTTACCCAGAACGCCTCGAGGTTCGGACTCGATATGGGTGATTGTGGATAGACTAACTAAGTCTGCTCACTTTCTCCCTGTCAAGTCGACCTTTGATGTTCCAAAGCTGGCCAAGATTTATGTGGATGAGGTAATCAGATTACATGGAATTCCAGTTTCCATTATTTCTGACAGAGATCCTAAGTTTACATCTAGATTCTAGAATCAGTTACATCGTGCGTTGGGAACAAAGCTGAGGTTTAGTACAGCGTTTCACCCGCAGACAGATGGTCAATCTGAGAGGACCATTCAGACTCTTGAAGACATGCTGAGAGCATGCGTTCTGCAGTTCAGAGGTAACTGGGAAGAACACTTAAGCCTGATAGAGTTTGCATATAACAACAGCTACCATTCTAGTCTTGGGATGGCCCCATATGAAGCTCTATATGGCAGGAAGTGTAGATCACCAATTTGTTGGTACGAGGTTGGCGAGAAAGAAATTCTTGGACCTGAGATAGTCGATATGACTACAGAGAAGATATCTGTGATCAGGGAGCAGTTGAAAGCTGCTCAGGACAGACAGAAAAGTTATGCAGAGAGACGACGTCGACCTCTTGAGTTTGAGGTTGGTAACGAGGTTTATCTGAAAGTTTCACCGTGGAAGGGAGTGTTAAGGTTTGGCAAGAGGGGTAAGTTGACCCCTAGGTACATGGGCCCATATCCTATTGTTGAGAGGATTGGACCTATAGCTTACAAGTTGGATTTGCCATCTGAGTTGGCAAATCTTCATGATGTGTTTCATGTGTCTATGCTTAAGAAATGTTACCCTGGTACAGAAAAGATAGTTGACCCAGAACCTGCACAGCTTAGATCAGATGTGTCCTATGTTGAGGGACCAATCCAGATAGTTGATCAGAGGATCAAGAAGCTTAAGAACCGTGAGATACCATTGGTGAAAGTTTTGTGGAGGAATCATAACCTAGAGGAAGCTACGTGGGAGCTTGAGTCAGAGATGCGTAACAAGTTTCCTTTTCTCTTTTAGGAATTTCGGGACGAAATTCTTATAAGGGAGGGAGATTGTTATGACCCGTTTCAAAGCTTATCGGTAAGCATCATGATTTGAGCATAATTAAAGTTATTTGAGCTAACCTAAGTGCTCATGTGATGGTTAGTGCATTAATAACTTGATTTATTTGAATCAAGCACATAAGATCACTTAGTGCATAATTAAGATGATTAAGTTGAGTAAAGTGATTTTTTTTTTGGATGCAATTGAAACTTTGAACCAGTAAAACAGTATAATTAGTATGTTCTCATGCATTGAGAAGGTAGAGGATTTCGTGATTGAAAAGTTGCAAAAGAAATCAGGTTATTTGGACCTCCGAGGAAAAAGTTATGATGATTTCCAATTTCTGGGATCAATTTAGCAATTTTTCCAAATTTTCACTTATAAACGATTCTTTTCTTTCTTTCCTTTCTTGCTTATCTGTTTGCCGATAGACCACCGCTTGAAGCGGCGCACAGGGTGAATTGGACGATCGATTAGCAGAGGAGAAGGGCGACTCTTCTCTGGCCCTTGGCGTCCAGCAGCTTCACCCCTCTCTCCCTTCTTCCTTTCCCTTCCCTTCTTCCTCTTCTTTTCTCTTCCTCCACTAGCTGTCCTAGCCAGCCGCCTAGCAACCTTGGCCGGCGGCAAGCAGCAGCTGCTGTAGTTGCTGTGCACGGCCAGGAGGGGGGGCCGTTTTGGGTACGCCTAGCAGCAGGAATAGCTACTCTTAACTCAGAATGAGAGGTCCACGCAAGGATTTCAGCTTCCAACCATGAATAAAGCCAATTTCGCCAACCTGAGTAGAGCTTGCGGCTACTGTATACAGTAGAACGGTGAACAGGAATAGTAAGAATTTAATTCAAAGGAAGAAGACGATTCGAAATCGCCCAGAATCCGGCCTTGGACGCAGTTCCGGACGAATCCGGATAGACCAAATCAAAGTGAGTAGGATTTCATTCATTTATCATTAAATAACTCAGGCGTTTGAATATTTCCAGTTATGTGCGCGAATTACGCTGATAACAGGCGTTATCAGGCGTCGGGCAGCGTTTGAGTCGCCCGACTTTTTATTTCATAAATTGCTTCTAGACGCTGTTATATGATTAAATTTAGCAATTGATCAGTGTGGATTGAATCGGTAGATTTATATGGTTCATTGGAACCTAAATTGCTTGTTTGAATGTTGAAATTAGAAATTCATGTCTGAAAATGGTATGATTTGGGTATGAACCCAGACAATGAAGATTTCTGATAAATTATCAGATGTACGATTTTAAAGTAGATATGAATAAATAAAATATGCATGAAAACCCTAATTGTATATATCTTTTGACGTTAATATGTGTAAATTGATATTTACATGAAATGGCACATTTCTCTGAAATATTACCAGAAATTCTCAAGTATTGTTATTAAATTGTGTTGTGATAGGTAATTAACTCTTAATTGAGTTAAGTGATGCACAAACCAGGATTTGGGTTAATGTGCACGTTTTTCGAGAAATTTAGAGAATTGATAATTGTTGAGTATGATTCTCATATGTGAAGTAAATTTCTTTAATTTGTACAATAAGATGTTCAATTGCGTAAATTCACTATGTATGTGCCAAATTGAAATAAGTTGGGTTATTTATGCATTTCTAATTTGATTGAATGCATGGTATGAGAATTTATCAGAAATTACAATGATTTGAAATATATTGCTCTGTCGGTTTAGAATGACAGTGTATTGTGATTTGATACGAAATCAGTAAATGTGATATTCCTGTTTAAATGTTTATTTGTCAATCAGTTAATAGACTTAGGTGCCCTAACGCCGTAGAACCCCTCGTGAGGTCTGCACCTTGGGGTGAAACGACCTACCTAGCGTGTGTCTAGATGGTCGGTGACTCGTGTTCAACAATAATCCGTGCGTGTGTCACAGTGGCACGAGGGCAGAAAGGCAGTGTTCAACAATAATCCGTGCGTGTGTCACGGTGGCACTGGAGTATATGGGGGTTATTCAACAATAATCCGTGCGTGTGTCACGGTGGTAACCCCGACTCTCCGCCTGTGTGCTTAGGTTCAAGGAGGAGTCTAGAGTACACTCTTTTGAGAGTGCAGTGAGGCCGTGTGAGCCTGAGAGTCCTGTAGCAGACCAGGACAGCAGTCAGACTTAGCATTTCCCGGGTGTGTCGCTAAGTCTTGTATGGTGGGACCGTAGCATGAACTTGCTGCGGATCTTTATATGCAGAATACACTGCATATATTTAGGGCATAATAATAATATAATTATGTAATCATATAGGATCACAGTAAATTAATATATCCGAACTTTTGTGCCAATTCATTATATCTGTTTATTTGGTCTAAATTATCTGTTGTTGCATAGAAATGCGATTATATTCTGTAATCTGCTATGTCATTAGAAATGCCCAGCTTGTACTGTATTTATGTTTATTTCAATTCTATAAACCTGATGAGTTGTTTAGTGATAGCTAAATGAAAGGCTATTCACTGAGCGAGTAGGCTCATACCTCTACTCAAAACATTTTCAGGTTATCGTCAGCAGCAGGAATCTGAAGGATCCTTTCGTCCTAACGCTTAATCAGTAGAAGGTATATGTAATTAGTTTAGTGAGATAGTGGTCTCTTAGTCCCTTCCCCTCGGTCTTTGGGACATGGCGTGGGTGAGAGAGAGTGTGTATGTGGAATGTGTATAAAGATGTAAATTAAATGTTACATGTTGTAAACTCTGTTTGCTTACTCTAGCCAGTTTAATTGAAATGCTTCTGCAATATTTTATTATGTTTTAGTTTACAACAATAATCTGGATATCATTACGAGGTTTTAAATAGAAAAAGTTCTCAGTGATTTGTTTATGTGATAATCCCTCCGTCGCGCCCTAATCTCGTGATTAGTGGTCAGTGTGAGATCGGGGTGTGACAATATGTCACTGTAGTGGCATCTTTGACTAATATGTCACTACGTTTTTACTCTTATTGACCGAGGGGAAGCGATCTTAGGATACACGCATTCCTAGATCTTGTACAAAACCAAATAGCCCTTCATAGGGGTCGACTGGACTTTGGATGGTACAATTCAAATTCCCAGGGCATAATAAAAGATATAATACAACTGTATAGAATATTAGTTTAGAATTATACACTACGTGTCACATTGGATGATAACCCTTGTTTTTTCTCTTTACATAAAGACGATGCTTAGTGAAATTAAGAGATAGTAGATATACTTATGTTGTGGATATACTTAAGATTATAAATGTATACATACAGTAGCCATGCTTATGTTGATATCCATATTTCTACTGCTAATTATAATTATGATGCTAGCTATATCATGTTGTTAGTTATGTTTAGCATGCAAGCCATGCCTCTGTAGTTAGAAATGCCTATAATGCTAATCACGTATATGCAAATACTCGTGCTTATGTTGTTAGCTCTGCTTATGATATTGATCTGTTAAAACTATAAGACATTCTAATGTTGTTAGATATGCTTATGATGCTAGACTTATTCATGTTAATAGAGATAATATGCTACTAGACTTTCTTATGCTAGTTATGCATATGCTACTGAATCTCTTATACAGTTAATAAGGAAAATGACGATAGTTAGCTTGATGCTGATAATTGTTATCAACTCCTTTATGTATATTTTTAATCATCAGTGTTTCTAACCCTATTTTTTATATATGATTAAACTTCTTAAAACTATTTAATTATTTAAAATGTTGTAATCAATAAGCATTGTTGGATGTTATATCTCTTGCTAGGACATGGGTATCACCCTTGTGGTTTGCCACATCTTTTTAGGCAACTAACAATGAAAAAAATAAAATCGTGGAAGTAAAGAGGAATTACAATATTGAAACTTTGAGAAAGTTGATTAGATGTCTACTATGTCCTAGAGTCATCCCTATACTCTCAGGTTCAGGTAGGAAAAGTTTGTATACGGTGTTTCAAATGAATCAAAATTTTGTTAGCATATTAATGCTTGTTTGTGTGACATATATGAATATTGTTCTCCTGTGTATATATGTTGTGGCTAAGGTGATAGACAAATTTTTATCAAATTCTTGGCATAGTATGGATACAAGAAAGATGTTGGGCTCTTATGCAAATGTTTTTTAGCAGGTGTTGATGTTGAAATCAGTTTTAATTTAACCATATTTTTGGGTATGTGATTAATTAGTGATTGATTGTGTTTTATGTTTTGAGTAATCTCATTTAGTATAATAGGTTCTCACAGTCTCATTCGACAAGTTCTTCAATCAAGGGTGTTCCTATTTTAGACTTTTAATCACCTACTAAGTATGTGTTACAATGTGTGTTGGTGACTCTAACTTTGGGGGAAAATCTATCTAAGGGTTATAAGTGGGTAGGCAAGATCTAATGCTTGATTTACATGATGTATAAATACTTGTACATTATATTTTTGTACATTTGTTTACATTTGAGTACAATCATGAACATTTATACAGTTAAGAATATTTGATCTTCATTTTGCATTGATCTTCATCTTCCCACTAAGTAGGATTTCCTTATTCCACTAAACCCTAAAATACTCAAAAAACATGTTTGATCCACAAGTGTGAAATGTTTTTCATCATCAAAACAAAGGGTATATTAATGTCCAATTTAGCCAACAATGTCCCCCTTTTTGAAGATGACAAATATTTTTAAAATATAATCAAAATGATTTAAATGAGATGAGTTTAATACTTGAGATTTACCTGAGATGAACAACAATTCTTGTTTTCATAAAATGTGTGCTAATTATTACTAAAGAGATATGGAACATAGTATCCATCTCTTAAGGAATATATCATCAATTAATGTTAAGGCAAGAGAACATGAAACACATATATTTTGTTTTATATTATTTCTCCCCTTTTGTCATTTCAAAAAGATAGCCATACAAACATTTTTCTCCCCCTGAATGACATACCCCCCCTCAATATGATACACAAGATGCAAAATAAAGTGATAGAAAATGTCGAACGAAAACCACAAGATATATTTTACTAACATGATCATGTGAACACAAACAAGCTTGATTACATTGATAGGAACATAAGATAACATCATAGACTTCACTAGAAATGATTACATAAGTGGTACTACTCACTACATAGGACAACATCATTTGAAGGATTGCAAGATCACATCAACCTCAGAATTTTTCCCAAGAAATGGAGCATCACCATAGTACTTGACAAGTGTTTGCCAATCAAGTGCACATGTCTTAGTAAGAGCATATGCCTCCAGAAATGTTGGTACTATAACAAACCTGAAGTGGGCAGCAATGTCCTGGAGTTGCATGTGTGAGTATTGAGTATGGGAAAGATCATGTGAAGGTGATTGTGGGATTTGGGTGTGTTGGATTGAATGGTTAAAAGGATAGAGACTCGTAGGATAGAGTGTATATGGGTATGTGTTGGAAACATTGGGAGACAAGGCTTGCATTCTTTGATTAAGATAGGTCATGGCATGATGATTGTAATCTAATTGTCTCCCAAGGTGAAAGGTAGCCCCTTTGAGATAACACACATCATTGACTAGAATTTCTATGGAGTATCTAGGAGGAGTAGGAGGTCGAGGATTGGCTTCGGTGGATGACTCTTCTTCGGTCCTAGCCCTCTTGTGTCCAAATCAAAGGCCCATCTTATCCATAGTGTGTTTGGTGAGTTTTTGAGGATGCCTGTCACACTTGTAGTTGAGGTCCTATAGGTTTTTTGTCAAGGAAAAATTGAATGATGTGATACACAAAATCAACATAGGGAGTATTTCTAGAGAATTCAAACATATTGGGTAGGATAATGTGAATGAAATTGACTAGAATGCTCTCTAGGAAAACATATATTAGATACATCCTAAATTGTGGGATTTCAGTTTTGTTTGCTCTAGGGTAGATGTTGTGGGAGATAATGAGGTTCACTACCCTAGCTTCAGGGGTGAGAGATGTAGCATAGTAGGTTCCCCTATTCTCATGACATGAAGTATTTGGAAGGAAGATGGCCCTTTTTACATCTCCAAAGTTAATGGTGTTATCATTTTTGGAGAGTTTGGATAAAGGTTTTCTGGTGGTTAAGTACATAAAACCTCCATATTCCTCCTCATCTATACCTAACATTTTAATAATGTCTTTTTCAGAAAAATAGAATCCTAACCCATCCACCGTGAAAGTGAAAGATAAGGGGTTATTGGAGTCCCTAGTAAGATTAGCGTAGAACTCATTTACGACTTGGGTGGACCAGAAACAAAAGGATGGTTCAAACAAATACATCAACTTTTTCACCTTGAATAGTTCGGGGAGGTCAAGGAGCATGATGAAGTCGTTGGTATCCACTGGGAGTCAAGGAAGAGGGGTCTTTGAGGTGAGCTTGATGTAGCATTCTCCAGCAAAAACATTGTTGAAGGTGATATCATTGATGACGCTCAAGGTACACAAAATTCAATTAGAATTTTGGGCACATATATCAAAGAATTCATCTTTTAAGGGAGTAATAAGTAAGCTCTTTCTAATATTTTGAAATTGATCAAGAGGAATAGCTTTGGTAAAAATATCTACTAATTTCTCTTCAGTATCAATGTGATGGAGAGATATATTATTTTTAGAAATATGTTCTCTTAAGAAATGATGTCTGATTTCAATATGCTTGTCACGACTATGTAAAATAGGATTATGTGCCAAGTTTATAGAATTAGTATTATCACAAAAAATTGGCATAGAAGAGAATGCAAAGCCATAGTCATTTAAAACTTGTTGCATATAGAGTACTTGAGCACAACATGATCTAGTAGCCACATAGTCATCTTCAGTGGTGGATAGGGCAACTATGTTTTATTTCTTACTAAACCAAGATACTAAGGCTCTTCCTAGCAAGAAGCAATCACTACTTGTGCTCTTATGATCAAGTTAACAACAAACATAATCGACATTGGTGTAAACTTTTAGATCTAGTGATTGACCCTTAGGATACCACAAACCATAGTCGATAGTACCAACAAGATATCTTAAAATCCTTTTGACAACTTAAAAATGAGAATGCATCAGTTTTCATTGAAATCTAGTGCAAAGCCCAACGGAGAACATGATATTCGGTCTAGAAGTAGATAAGTATAGAAAAATACCAATCATGGCCCTATACAAGGAATCATAAATGGGTTCAACATCTTCATCCTTGTCAAATTTAGCAGAGGTGGCCATGGGAGTGGTAGCATGTTTGCAATTTTTAATGCCAAATAATTTTAAGAGTTCTTTGGTGTATTTATCTTGGCTTAGAAATTTTTTGGCGGGTGTTTGTTTTATTTGAAAATCAAGAAAAAATGGTAATTCTCCCATGAGACTCATTTCAAACTCTTTTTTTCATAATATCACTAAATTGATCATATAAGGAATCGTTTGAAGCACCAAAAATGATGTCATCAAGATATATTTGAACAACAAGAGAATCTGATTCGTAAGTTTTAAAAAATAGTGTACAATCCAATTTTCCAATCGAAAAGCCATTATCAAACAAGTAGTTTTTAAGTCATTCATACCAATTATGTGGTGCATGTTTAAGACCATATAAAGATTTCTTAAGATTATATACATGGTCAATTTTATCAGGAATCTCAAATCCAGGTGGTTGAGCAACATATACCTCATCTTCTATAATTCCCTTTAGGAAGGCACTTTTTACATCCATTTGGAATAGTTTGATATCTTTCTGAGCAGCTAGAGCCGATAACATTCTATTAGCCTCAAGTGTAGCCACGGGAGCATATGTTTCATCAAAATCCATTCCTTCTTGTTGATTATATCCTTGAGCTACCACCCTAGCTTTGTTTCTAACTACTTCCCCTGCTTCATTAAGTTTGTTATGAAAAACCCACTTAATTCCAATAATGGCTTTATCTTGTGGTTTAGGAACTAAGTCCCATACATTATTTTTTGTAAATTGATTTAGTTCTTCTTGCATAGCCATTATCCAATATTCATCATTTAAATCTTCATTTACCTTTTTAGGTTCAACAATTGATACGAATGTCATGTTTGCAACATCTTTAAATGTTGATCGAGTTTTTACTTTATCAAAAGGGTTTCTTATGATTACGTTTTGAGTATGGTCCTAGATTAATCTAGAAATGGGCTGTTGTGTCTCGATTTGTTGGTCATCTACAATATTTTTATCATTTTAAGTAGATATGGTTAAGTCATCAATTTGATAAGTTACATCTTTTAAGTTTTCAATTTCATTTTCAACACTGTGTTCTTATTTCATGAAATGTGATATGAATTGATTATTCAACTTTTGTAGAAGTGGTATTATAGATTCTAAATGCCTTGCTAGAAGTTAACTATCCCAAGAAGAATCCTTTATGTGATTTAGGGTCAAATTTATCTTTATCATCCTTTGTATTAAGATGTAATAGGGTGTACCAAGAGTATGAAAGTAATCAACTATTGGTTACTTGTTGAAAATAAGTTCTTTAGGAGTTTTGTTAAGATGGGAGTGAATTGTTACATAATTCAATACATAACATTCTATATTAATTGCTTCAGCCCAAAAATTTTTATGTGTATTGTGTTCAAGTAACATAGTTCTAGCCATTTCTTATAAAGATCGATTTTTCCTTTATACTACCCCATTTTTTTGTGGGGTGTGTGGAGTTGAAAAGTTATGAGTGTACTCTTGAGATGTAAAAACTCTTCAAATATGTGATTTTCAAATTTCCCACCATGATCACTCCTAATGGCACATATTTTGTTTTGTAGTTGATTTTTAATTTTAGAACAAAATTGAATGAATATTCTAATTGAATTATCTTTGGTTGAGAGGAAATGAACCCAAGTATATCCACTATAATCATAAACAATAACAAAGAAATATCTTTTACCACCAATAGATTGAGTCCTCATAGGACCAAACAAGTCCATGTGAATGAGTTGTAATTATGTAGTAGTGCTAAATAAGGTTTTAGATTTGAAAGAAGTTTTACTTTTCTTACCTAAAGTATATAGTTCACAATTTTCAGGTTTGTCAAAAGAGAGTTTAGCTAAACCACAAACATGATCATACTTAATAATCTTTTTGATAACATGTGAACTTGCATGACCTAGTTTTTTATGCCATAGTTGTAATGATTCATCATTTGCAATAAGACATTTTCCAACAATAACATGCATAGAATTAGGTCTAAGTATATACAGATTTCCGAATATTTTTCCTTCATAAACAACATTATTGGTGTTTTCTATGGGTAGCTTGCAACAAGATTTGTTAAAAAGAACATCATAGCCACTATCACATAATTTACTAACACTAATCAAGTTGTGATATAATACAGCAACAAGTAGGACACTTTTAATTTGAAGATTTATACCAACATTACCTATTCCAATAATTTTACCTTTGGCATTATCTCCAAATGTGACCGTACCACTCTTCTTTTCTTCAAATGTTTGAAAACTTCTTTGTTTCCACTCATATGTTTGGAGCAACCACTATCAACCACCCAATCATGCAAAATAGATAGGTTTTGGTACCCATGTGATGCTCCTTTTGGTTAGGGATGTTTATTAAAGCATTTTGTCTTTTAGAATAACTAATTTGGAAGAGTTTTTGAATATTTTTAGCAACAATATTGAATATAATCACAAGTTGATTGATTCAGTAACAAACTATTTACAAACTACTACTTGATCGATGATTTATTCGACTGAAAGATTTCTCAATTGAGGTATTTGTCATCCATAATAACTTGCTAGCAGATATGACTTTGATCCGAACAATCTTTGGTCGATAGTTTCTTCGAACGGAGAGATCCTCGGTTTAGTATTTTATTGACCAAAACTAATTTTGTGTGAATTTATCAATGTCAAGCAAAACATCTTGTTATTTCTATCAAATCATGAAAAATATGAAAGTTAAAGCTATGTTTAGTTTAGATAAGACAATCAAATTTTCAATTTTAGTTTTACTTTTAGGTCAAATCTCAACTAGGTATCCTCCTATTTCTAATTTTGGAACACAAGCTAGAACCTTATCTTTAATTCTCCTGTAAGGGCATGAAAATGAATAATAACCAAGACGTAGACAACAATGACAACAGATAAAATCAATTTCATTTCTCTTATTACCATTATGGTCATGAGCTGGAGTGGTTTTTGGTACATACATGACCTTTGTCTTTGGTACTCGTGTCTTTCTAGTTCTAGGTTTTTGATAGGATTTTTCTTTGGGTACATAGCCTAGACCTCTCCTCACAATTTGTCCAGAAGAGACTTTTTGGATTTTATCAAGGATATGTTTATTTTTCAAGCTACTAATATCATTTTACAACTTACCAATTTCGTCTATTTTTCTTTTAACATCTAATTTTGCTTGATCTAGATTAGATAGAAAATGTCACTTTATTTGACAGCAACATCATAATCCAAATGAGTGCATAAAATAGGTTGATTTTGAAGATCATTTATTTTAGCAAGCATCTCAACATTTTCTTGGCAAAGAAAGTTATAGTTTGCTTCTAGCGCAAGAAACTTGACATTATGCTCATTAATCAAAGATTTTAAGGTATCTCTTTCAGATATGAGACTTTGATTTTTAGAAGAGAGAGTATATAGCTTAGCATGGAAATTATCATTAGGTTTTATAAGCTTCTTCAATTTCTTTTTATAGTCAATATATTTGTCATGTATCTCTTGGAGACTAGTGACTAGTTCTTCTTTAGATCATTCAAGAATTCTTACATCACTTGAGTCCTCATTTTCATCTTCTTTGGCCATAAGACATTCAACATCCTCCTCCTCACTTCCACTTTCATCACTTGATTCGTCCCAAGAAGCTTTGTAAGCTTTATCTCCTTTGTCCTTCTTCTTGAAGGAAAACTTCTTTACTTTCTTGATTTTAGGACATTCATTCTTCACATGTCCATTCTTGCTGCATTCAAAACACCTAAGGGAAGAAGAGAAAGAAGCACTAGAATTCTTGTTAGATTTATACCTTATATATTTCTTACCATTCACAAGGAGTGCATCTTCTTCATCATCTTCTTCACTTGTTTTGTCACATTCTTGAGTGATGACTTTTGATTGAGTCTTTGTTGTAACTTTCAAGGATATGTCCTTCCTTTTTCCATTTTGAACCTCAACCTCCACTCTTTCTTCTTCTTCAATGGTGACCTCATGAGTTTCTAGGTTGCCAATGAGATGTTCCATCCTCATTGTGGTGAGAACATTTACTTCTTCAATAACTGTCACCTTTGGTTTGCATTTTGGAGGCAAAGACCTGAGAATTTTGGGCACTTGATCTTCTTCACTTATATATTTTCCTAATGCACTTAATCTGTTAACAATGGAAGAAAATCTTGTATACATTTCACTAACAGATTCATTAGGTTGCATATGAAATTGTTCAAACTTTTGCTTAAACATATTAATTTTGGTATTTTTAACTTGGGTAGTTCATTCATGTGTTATGATGAGTTTCTGCCATATATCATAATTTGTATCATATGAGGATATTTTATTTAATTTACTTATTGAAATAGAACAATATAATATACTTACTGCTTTGTCATTTAATTGAACTTGTTTTACCGTGTTGGGATCCCACGTTGCATATTCGGTTGTGGGAAGCACATAGGGAGTAGACACCATCCTCCATAACTCCAAGATGAGTCCTTGGAAGTAGAATTGCATTCTTCTTTTCCAGTACATGTAGTTTCTTCCATAAAAAGGTGGTGTCTGAGTTACGTGAGTTCCTTCAAGGTTGAGGTTGCTAAGCATGTTGTCGCCCATTCTTCAAGACCTATTAGGGCTCCTTGAAGACCTACTCTAATACCAATTGAAAGATCTAGAGGGGGGTTTATAGAGATTTTGGATTATTTAAAGATAATTAAAACACTCAACCAAAGAAGGAGGAGGAAACAAGGAAGACACTTGTGTCTAGAGTGGTTCCAACCTTTGAATACAAAGGTTGTTAGTCCACAACCCAATTATTTCCAATTGGGATTTTGAAAGTGACTACTTTTATTACCTCGCAAGGATGTTACATAAAATACAATCACCTTTCTTGAATCAACCTTCTCCTATAAGTAACAACAAACCTGCTTGTGGTAGCCTTCTTTGAAGTAACTTTAATCGCTTGGAGTAACTTCAATCGCTTGGAGTATCCTTCTCCTCCTAGAAGTAACTCCACCACTTTGAGATACCCTTCCTTTAGAAGAAGCTCCAACCACCCTTGAAGCAACCTTCCTTGAAGTAATCTCAAGATCCTCTCTATGTAGAATTCTCCACAATCATGGAGTACCTTCACCAGTGCTCCCTCAAGTATCCTCCACGATCTTGAAGTATCCATGGAGCAATTATAACTTTTACCTTTGAAGGGGGAATGGAAGAAAGAAATACAACAATGAAGCACATCTCTTTGACCCTATATAAAGCATTAGAATCTCCTATCCACTTAGGATAAACGTGTATGTGTGTGGTGTCTAGGAGATTGTACCTATAGGACACCTTCTAGAGCACAACGAGGAAGACAACAAGTGCATCTTAGCTTGATTGTACTCAATAGTGAATGCTCAAGTGTAGCTTGGGTTCTTTAGGTGTCCTAAGGCTTCTCATATTTATAGGAATGATTTGCAAGTGTCTAGAGACATTCTAGGGAGTGTCTAGAGTGTTCTTAGTTCTTAACTAGCCATAAGGTGTACATTAGTTGACTAGCAATTGCTAATTTGTTTGTGCATGAAAAGAACAATCCAGAACGTTGTTCAGTCGACAATTTGGTCGACCAAACTATGCCTTGGTTTAGATTTTCTTTGACCGAGTCTGGGTTTAAGGAAAACGTATTCTGACATCTATTTTCAACTCCCAACTACCAACAACTTAGTCTAACAGTCACAAGCTTTAGACTGAAGCTTTCTCGGTCGAGATTATTTTCAAACGAAGACTGTTTTAGAGCACAATTGTGTAAGTTGTTGAATAGTGCTTTCAAGTTCAAACGAGGCGGTTCTCGGTCAACAAGACCTTTGACCGAGTGTGTCTCAGTCAACAAGTTCTTTGACCGAGGGTGTCTCTATTTTAGACTTTTAAATCATCTACTAAGTATGTGTTACAATGTGTGTTGGTGACTCTAACTTTGGGGGGAAATCTATCTAAGGGTTATAAGTGGGTAGGGAAGATCTAACACTTGATTTACATGATGTCTACATACTTGTGCATTATGTTTTGGTACAAGTGCTTAGATTAGAGTACAATCATGAACATTTATACAACAAAACGTTTTTGATCTTCAATTTTCATTGATCTTCATCTTCCTACTAAGTAGGATTTCCTTATTTCTTTGAACCTTGAAATACTCAAATAACATGTTCAATCCACAAGTGTGAAAATTTTGTCCCCATCAAAACAAAGGGTATATTAATGTCTAATTTAACCAACAAACCTAGCATCAAGCTTTCGGGTGCTCGTGCTTTGGCAGAACTGTTATATGTCATTCCGACTGTGATGACTACCCACAATGCATAATACCTTTTTCCTGTGTTTCCCCTCTATCACTCCCTTCCAATGTCATGATCATGACAATGGTTTTAGTCATGATACACATATGGGTCGCTACACACTAGGTTTCCTTCTCTATCTCTGACCTATCGAGAACATGACATTTGTCACGATTACGATACCCATCGCAATCACTATAGACTACACCCATCTCGGTCATGACACACTAGCATAGTTACTCAGTTTTGGTTGTCATGGATTCAACCCCAACAATCACACACCTCGACCCGTTCTCTTTTTCACATCCCCTCCATCTCTTCAACTGATCCATCTTTCGATCTCCTTTCTTCATAGTTCACGAACATTCTATGCATGCATTTTGGTAATGACAACAATATTACGTTACAATGCTTGTCTCGACCGTGATAGATGTTACAATTGTATCAGTCGCAATAGTTGTGTCGGTCGTGACATACCCACACTCTCATTCATCTTCTAACCTTATCCCAACCACTACCCTTGACCATGTCTCGACCATAATACACGTCCCAGTCGCAAAGCTTGTCTCGACCGCGACACCTAACAATCAATGAAAAATCTTTAACATTATAACCACCTTGTTGTTATCTTCATAAGTAGTGCATGATAATTCATTATTTACCAATATTGTAGGATGCCTTCCTCCACCTCTGACTCCCTAGCCAAGCGGTTGACATCCCTTCATGGAGTCCAAGAGACAATCAAGAAGATTGAGAATAAGCTTCTTGAAGATGTGAACTTAACATAGGAGGATAGAGCTCTCCTGGAGATAATGAAGGAGAAGTATGAAAACATCTTGAACTACAAAGTAGGGGAAGAGACTGAGAACCACAAAGAAACTGCTAAAATAGAAACCTCTGAATACATGTCGTATGAAAAAGAACCCAAAGCAAAGGGTAAATGCAAGATCCATGCCAAAGATGCTAAATAAATCAAAAAGAGGTAGTTGGCAGTTGAGGCTGACCCAAAGACCCCAAGATATATAAGAATCTGACTCTGGTATGGTAAGGAAGGATGTGCAAGAAACATCAACCAAGATATTGGAAACATTCACGCCAAGAGACCAGGTGCATCAGTCACACTTCAACATGATCATGAAGAAAAAGAGTTTTAAGCCAACACGATACTTGGATGTTGAAGACTTCAAGAACATCAAAATCTATGATAGAGTCATGAAATTTCTAGAAGGGGCCAACCTGCACATTCTGTGTACAACTGAGGTCCATATCTGATAGAAATCTTCACTGGGTTCATATCGTCACTGGATAAACTTCTTGTCCACGACATTGAACACAAGAAATCTAGAGGGGAGTTCAAACTGGAGGTGAGGATAGGAGGAAGAGATCATATGATCTCTAAGGCTATTTTGAACATGATCTTCACTAAGACAGTAAAAGAAGCTCAGGTATGCTCAGTTGCGCCCGGTGAAAAGGAAACGGTGTGCTACAGCAACCACATAATGTGGGAGAAGATCACAGGGAACTTGAGCATAGTCTGAAGAACTCCAAATCAACACTCATCACTTCCTACTTTATCAACTGAATGTTGAAGTTAACAATGAACACAATCTTCACAAGATCTAAAACCTGAGGGTGTCTAAGGGAGACCTATTCCTAATTTGGTCTATTCTAAATAAGAAACCAATGAATATTAGAAGACTGTTGATAGATAGATTGCCAACTGTCATTGGATCAGAGGAAAAGAAGACTAAAGAATTCTACGTGGGAAGCCACATAACATTGATCACATATCATTTCTTTGGTATTGAAAAAATGTAGAGATATAAGCCCAACAAGGGACACTCTAAGATATATATCAAGTCCTTGGTAAACACCACGATTCTGGCACAAAATGGAAAATTTATTATATAAACAAACTTCTCCAAGATGCTACTACCACTCCCTAAGAAGTCATATTATGACTCCTACAAGCTGCGGCCAAGTGAAGAAGACATCAAAAAAATACACTCCAATGTTATAAGAAGAGTTGTGGATGTTGTATCACCAACAAGAGCTGAACCTGAACCTGAGCAGCCTAAGTCAGAGAAGAGAAAGAAGTTGGCGACCCAATAACATGAGGTGGATGTGGTGTCAGAAGCTCAGCCTCTCAACATCATACTGGAAGGATAGAAACTACCAAACACTTATTCTTGGAGGGTGAACTAAACCATGATGACAAAGGGTTCTTGAATGCACCTCCATCTCCCTCTATTACAACAAAAACATCCCAGGTAGCAATAACTGATACAACTGACAAGCCAAGTGCCCCTGCAACTCTGCCAAAAAATATCACAAAAGCTGACCAAGCCCAGCCCACCCCTACAATAAACCTAGAGCACCTTCAAGAGTCAACATCAAAAGAGAAAAAACAACACGCAAGAAGAACCTATACAGACAAAGCCATAAGGGAGAGCAACAAGCATACACAAACCAGTAGCAACAATGTCAATAGATGAATGACAATAATTGTCAACATTTGGTGATGTTTTAGGGCATCGATATGATGCAATGTACGTTCAAGTGAAAAACTGTTCTTAAGCCAATTTGCATATAAATTCTAGCATGCATGTGTTAGCTACACAGGTACAAGGCCTAGATGTAAGAATGGGGCCTCTCCCTAATTTCATGCATGAAGTTATCAACAATAAAACAAAGATGATGGAAACCATCAAGGTGATAACAGAAGCGATGGCTAATCCTCAAAAAGAAAGGGAGACAATATGAGATTAAAAGGAAATGATGCGTAGGGGTTCTGAGGAAGTGATGCAAGATTTGCAAAAAGAATGTAGACAAATGGAGGAAGATCAGAAGAAGATGGAAGTCAAACGTCAGGAACTAGAAGAGTGGCAAGCTAGAAAGTGGTCAAGGTGCATGACAAGCCCCACCCATTCTCAAGTTTCCTTCATCCCTTCCAACCCAGATGACTACGGCAAAAAAGTAGTAGGTGTGCCGCCATAAAATAAGGAATAAATTGCTAATGTGCATAGATATCATCCAGAGGGTGCTGCGAGGGGAAGGAACAACCATCCCCTGAGGAACCAGAAGTAGCCAAAGGCCTCAACAACAACAATGCCATGTAGGGGCTCAATTTAAACATTAAACCCATAGAGACTGAAGAAAATATCATAGAAAAACCTAAAGGAACTACAGGTGTCAAGAAGTAAGTAGCTTCACTAGTGCTCCCTCAAATAGCCTCTAGGATCTTGGAGTAGCCAAGGAGCAATTATGACTTGTACTTGTGAAGGGGGAATGGAAGAAAGAAATACAATAATGAAGCACATCGCTTTGACCCTATATCAAGTGTTTGAATCTCCTATCCTCTTAGGATGAATGTGGATATGTGTGGTTGCTAGGAGATTGTAGCTATAAGACACCTTCTAGAGCACAACGAGGAAGACAACAAGTGCATCTTAGCTTGATTGCCCTCAATAGTGAATGCTCAAGTGTAGCTTGGGTGCTTTAGGTGTTCTCAGGATTCTCCAATTTATAGGAATCATTTCCAAGTGTCTAGAGACGTTCTAGGGAGTGTTTAGAGTGTTCTTAGTGCTTAAATAGCCATCATATGTACATTAGTTGGCTAGCAATTGCTAATTTATTCTTTCTTGAAAAGAACAATCCAGAGCCTTATTCAGTCGACAACTTGGTCGACCAAATTGTGCCTCGGTTTAGATTTTCTTTGACTGAGTATGGGTTTAAGGAAAAATTATTGCAACACATATTTTCAACTCCCGTCTACCAACCACTTAGTCTAACGGTCACAAGCTTTAGATCGAAGCTTTCTCGGTCGAGATTATTTTCAAATGAAGACTATTTTAGAGCACAATTGTGTAAGTTGTTGAACAGTGCTTTCAAGTTCAAACGAGGTGGTTCTCAGTCAACAAGAACTTTAACCGAGTGTTTCTCGGTTGATAATTTCTTCGACTGAGTGTGTCTCTATTTTAGACTTTAAATAATCTACTAAGTATGTGTTATAATGTGTGTTGGTGACTCTATCTTTGGGGGAAAATCTAAGGGTTATAAGTGGGTAGGGAAGATCTAATGCTTGATTTATATGATGTCTACGTACTTTTGCATTATATTTTGGTACAAGTGTTTACATTAGAGTACAATCATGAACATTTATACAGTTAAGCATATTTGATCTTCAATTTGCATTGATCTTCATCTTCCCACTAAGTAGGATTTCCTTATTTCTTTGAACCTTGAAATACTCAAATAACATGTTAGATCCACAAGTGTGAAATTTTTGTGATCATCAAAACAAAAGGTATATTAATGTCCAATTTATCCAACAAACCTAGAATCAAGCTTTCAGGTGCTCGTGCTTTGGCAGAACCATTATATGTCATTCCGATTGCGATGATTACCCACAATGCATAATACCTTTTTCTTGTGTTTCTCCTCTATCTCTCCCTTCCAATGTCGTGATCACGACAATGGTTTTGGTCATGATAGGCATATGGGTCACTACACACTAGGTTTTCTTATCTATCTCTGACCTATCACGATCATGACATTCATGGTAATTACGACACCCATCACAATCACTATAGATGACTCCCATCTCGGTCGTGACACACTAGCATAGTTACTCATTTTCAATCGTCATGTTTCAACCCCAACAATCGCACAGCTCGACCCCTTCATTTTTCACATCACCTCCTTCTCTTCAACATATCCATCTATTAATCTCCTTTCTTCATAGTTCATGGACATTCTATGTGTGAATTTTGGTCACGATAACAATATTACGTTACAACGCTTATCGCGGTCATGATAGATGTTACAATTATATCGGTCGCAATAGTTGTGTCGGTCATGACATACCCACACTCTCATTCATCTTCTAACCTTATCCCAAATGCTACCCTGACCCTGTCTCGACTGCAATGCCCATCCCAGTCGCAAAGCTTGTCTCGACCGTGACACCGAGCAATCAATGAAAAATGTCTAACATTATAACCACCTTGTTGTTATCTTTATAAGTAGTGCATGATAATTCATTGTTTACCAATATTACAGGATGCCTTCCTCCACCTATGACTCCCTAGCCAAACAGTTGACATCCCTATAAGGAGTCTAAGACACAATCAAGAAGATTGAGAAGAAGCTTCTCGAAGATGTGAACTTGACATAGGAGGATAGAGCTTTCCTGGAGCTAATCAAGGAGAAGTACGAAAACATCTTGAACCACAAAATAGGGGAAGAGAGTGAGGACCCCGAAGAAACTGCTAAAATAGAAACCTCTAAATACATGTTGTATGAAAAAGAACCCAAAGCAAAGGGTAAATGCAAGATTCATGGCAAAGATGCTAAAAAATCAAAAAGAGGTAGTTGGCAGTTGAGGCTGACCCAGAGACCCCAGGATAAGAAGATGACTCTGGAATGGCAAGGAAGGAAGTGCAAGAAACATCAACCAAGAAATTTGAAACATTCACGCCAAGAGACCAGGTGCATCAGTCACACTTTGACATGATCATGAAGGCAAAGAGTTTTAAGCCAACACGATACTTGGATGTCGAAGACTTTAAAAAGATGGGAATCTATGATAGAGTCATGAAATTTCTAGAAGGGGCCTACCTACACACTCTGGGTAGAACTGAGGTCCATCTTTGATAGAATTCTTCACTGGGTTCATGTCATCATTGGATAAACTGCTTATCAATGACATTGAACATAAGATATCTAGAGGGTAGTTCAAACTGGAGGTGAGGATAGGAGGAAGAGATCATATGATATCTGAGGCTATTTTGAACATGATCTTCACCAAGACAACAAAAGAAGCTCAGGTATGCTCAATTGCGCCCGATGAAAAGGAAACAGTGTGCTACAGTAGCCATAGAATGTGGGAGTAGCTCAAAGGGGAACTTTAGCATAGTCTGAAGAACTCCAAAGCAACACTCATCACTTCCTACTTTATCAGTTGAATGCTAAAGATAACAACGAACACAATCTTCACAAGATCTAAACCTAGGGGTGTCTAAGGGAGACATATTCCTAATTTGGTCTATGTTGAATATGAAACCAGTGAGTATCAGAAGATTGCTGATAGACAGATTGTCAACTGTCATAGGATCAAAGGAAAAGAAGACTAAAGAATTCTGCATGCGAAGCCACATAACACTCATCACATATCATTTCTTTGGTATTGAAAAGAGATATAAGCCCAGCGAGGGAAACTCTAAGATATATATCAAGTCTTTGGTAAACACCGAGATTCTGGCACAAAAGGGAACAAATATTATATAAACAAACTTCTCCAAGATGATACTACCCCTCCCTAAGATGTCATATTATGACTCCCACAAACTGCGTCCAAGTGAAGAAGACATAAAAAAATGCACTCCAACGCAATAAGAAGAGTTGTGGATGTTGTATCACCAGCAAGAGCTAAACCTAAACCTGAACCTGAGCAGCCTAAGTCAGAGAAGAGAAAGAAGTTGGCAACCCTAAAACATAAGGTGGAGGTGGTATTGGAAGATCAGCCTCTCAACATCATACCGGAAGGATAGAAACTACCAAACACTTATTCTTGGAGGGTGAACCAAGCCGTGATGACCAAGGGTTCTTCAATTCACCTCCATCTCCCTCTATTACAACAAAGACATCCCAGTCAACGATAACTGATACAATTGACAAGCCAAGTGCCCCTGTAGGTGTGCCGGAAAATATCACAAACGTTGACCAAGCCCAACCCACCCCTACAATAAACCTAGAGCACCCTCAAGAGTAAAAATTGAAAGAGCAACAAATGACACACAAGAAGAACCTATATAGGGAAAGCTAGAAGGGCGAGCAACAAGCATCCCCAAACTAGTAGCAACAACGTCAACAAATGAATGACAACAATTATCGACATTCAATAATGTTTTAGGGCATCAATATGATGCAATGTATGTTCAAGTGCAAAACTATTATGAAGCCAATTTGCATATAAATTGTAGCATGCATGTGTTAACTAGATAGGTACAAGGCCTAGATGCAAGAATGGGTCCTCTCCATAATTTCATGCATGAAGTTATCAACAATAAAACAAAGATGATGGAAACCATCAAGGTGATAACAGAAGAGATGGGTAATTCTCGAAAAGAAAGGGAGACAATATGATATGAAAAGGAAATGATGCACAGGGTATCTGACGAAGCGATGCAAGATTTGCAAAAAGAATATAGACAAATGGAGGAAGAGCGGAAGAAGATGGAAGTCAAACATCAGGAACTAGAAGAGTGGCAAGCTAGAAAGTGGTAAAGGTGCATGACAAGCCCCTCCCATTCTCAAGATTCCTTGATCCCTTCCAAACCAGATGACCATGATGAAAAAGTAGTAGTAGGTGTGTCGCCATAAAATAAGGAAGAAAGTGCTAATGTGCATAGAAATCATCAAGAGGGTGCTTCCAAGGGGAAGGAACAACCATACCCCAAGGAACCAAAAGTAGCTAAAGGCCACAACAACAACAATGCCAAGTAGGGACTCAACTTAAACATTCAACCCACAGAGACTGAAGAAAATATCATAGAAAAACCTATAGGAACTACAATTTGCAAGGAGGAAGCAGGCGCAAAGATATCATCCTTCTTATACACAACAACAGTCACCAAGTTCTAGAAAGGTATAGACACCAATTTGAACATTGATGACTACCTCCTACAGAAACCCATCTAGAATGAGCTCAACGACACCGTATATGATGGTAAAATGGAAACCACATTAGTATAACTCAACAAGGTAGTGCTTGAGTCACCATTAGTGGAAAACCTGCTCTTAGAAGAGTATGTTAAAGAAATTACCCCAAACAACGAAATGCAAGTAGATCTATGTGAGAAGAAGATTATTGAAGAGCCTAATCACCCAACTTCTACCGCACCATCCACAAATGCACATAAGGTTGGCAAAGGGACATCTGATGATGAAAAAGTGGATTGTCCTCCTTCTTTACTAATGCACCTGCAAGAAAATAAAGCCCACCTATAGAAGGAAACAAATTAGTTGTAGCTCCTCCGTTGTCATGCAAAATGGGAGATAGGGACATGACATCATCTCACATCAACTATAAGGATGTCCACATCCTAGCACACATTCCAAATGAAGATCTTCCAGGCACAAATATTCTGTATAATAACAAAAGAGGAACTCTAACACAAGAACACTTCAAAGGGATCTTCTTAAAGGGAGCACATGTACACATAATCTTATTTGAAGTGCTATGTGCTACCTTGCTCGAGGAATTCCTCCATTCTGATAAAGTACATCCTATATTTAATGGCACAACACATTTGGAAAAAATGTTGTATGAGGAGAAGAATAACGTAGAAGTTGTCAAAGAACTCCAAGATGCTGTGGAAAGGCCGAAGGCCCACTTCGTAAGGTCGCCTATAAGGACCGTCAAGCACTAGTGTCTAATTGTTGCAAATCTATATGAGCACCACACAACATTAAACCATTGTTGTGCCACTGAGCTTCCAAGCACATCCTTAATCTTCAAGAACAAGGAAGCAAGAGACATTCTAAAGGTACCCATCCACCTCCAACAAGCCATATGGGGAGAAGGTAATGGACATAAGTCTAATTGGAAGAACTTCTACATCTCCACCAAGGGTCCTCAGCAGCAATGTGGTATAGGGAATTGTGCTTTTATAGTGCTGAGAATGATGGAAGCCATCAACAAGGGCCTCCCATTAGAATACCTTTTTCTAGAAAATTTACATGGCTCATGGGATACCTATGCTATGGAAGTAATATACGATCCACAGTTCTTGAAGGACCCCACAACGTCCCCCCAATGTTGTGCCACACAGGATGTACACATGCATTCCGTTACCAAAAAAGAAGACATGGCTGGAGCAGTTGCAAACCTTGTGGATTGACCCTTCTGAGATGGCTAGGGCTTCTACATGGAAGGAAGGGTGGATTACTAACAAGCACCAAGCTAAAACCAAATAGGAGGAGCAACAATATCCAAAGGCAGCTAAAAAAGTGATAACTACAACAACTGTAGAAAAAGAAAAAGAAGCACTGATTGAAGATCACCCTAAGGAAGGTGAGATCAATGAAGAAGATTTACCTAAGATATACCCAGATGGGCTGGAAGGGGTGATAGAGCCTACTTTCTATTACTTCGATCGATGGGATTGTGAAAATCTATCACGAGAGTCTCTATTGTTCATAATGTATTGCCTGAAGGAGGGCGATAATATGGGAGAAGTAAGATCTGAACGAGATGGCATATGTGTACTAAAGGACGACCTCCACAAAACATTGAAAATAGGTGGATACCTTTCACTGAGCACTTGGTCTTCTTATAAATCATTAATGGGGGACAACATGACTAATGTTCACATGGCATTCTTCTTGCTTCTCGACTACATACTCAAAGACAAGAAATCAGCCAAAAAGGAGCACCTACAGCTGTGCCTGACCAACTCTCTTCTAGAGTATATATTGATACCCATTCTAAATGATAATCTTTGGACTCTTCTGGTAGTGAATGTCATAGCAAGGATTGCAGTTTTATATAACAACTTAGATTTAACCATCGCACTAAAGCAACCTATGTTTATGACTACCGTGAAGACAACTACGGGAGAAAAAGTAGGTATATATGTCGAATCAAACATAAAGATGATCTGCAATAAAGGATAGGGATACATGCATGCAAAGAAAAAAGACTTCAAAAAGATGCAATTCTGCCACAAAAGTCCCCATCGTATGCATTTGTCCAATGTCTGTGGATTCTATTGCCTGGCTTGGATAACGACCATGGCCCTACAAAATACAAAAGTTGAAAGCATGCACCATGACTACTATTACGTGCTCTGAGGAGTATATGCCAACATGTTGCTGTAATAAAAAAGGACGATCTTCGAATGCCAACAACAATAAATCAGGTTAGTTTATATCTAAACCTTCATGTTTGACACTTCGAGATGGAGTGGATGATATGTTTGGGGGAAGAGTTATAAACAGGAATCAGAAGTATAATTTTGTCACTGTATTCTAAATTTAAAATTTAAATTTCTAATTTCAAAAAATCTTGTACAAACTCTTACCTTACTTCACTCTTACTTTTTAGGAAATTTTGAAAAATTTTGAACTATAGTTCACAATTTTGGTGTCTTCAAAGATTATTCTGTAACTTCATTCTTAGACTTGTTAGTCCTCTAGCTACCTTTTAGCATAATCATCTCTAGAGTGATGTAAACGAGCTACCAATCTACACAAAACAAAAAGACACAACAATATGATCTTATTCCGTTATTATAGATAAATGTTGTGTAAAGTGGAAGAACACCCCTGAATCTATAGAACCCCTAGAAATAAGGAGGACTTTACCTGCCACACTTCTGACCAATCTACCTAGCCCGATAATACTAGCTAGAAAGTCTACATCTCCCACAACAAGGAAAGAACTAACCCTTTTAATTTTAATTATCCCTGCTTTGGAATGAAAAGAGGATTGGCCACCCATAAATCCTACCAACCCCTTTCCTAAGCCTGAGAGAAGAATGAAAAGCCAAAAAAAGTCATGAGAGTTGTTCCTAAAAAGTTGTTGAATGGTTCCACATGGCTGGTGTTTTGCTGCACTCATGAATGCAAATATGTCGTGCCCGAAAATGGAATCTTGAAGCCAATTTATACCCACTTGCATTCTGAACCAAACCTCATACAACCTCCTAACACTACATCAGGGCCCACTTGGACAACACTATCTTTATGACATCTCATGGTTTAGGGAGACTGAGGAGTGTAGGAAAATAATGAAAGCCTATCAACCCAAGCATGATAGCTAAGGCAAAACCAAAATAAAGGTAGGATTTGAAAGCTACCCCTTACTGGAACCATTTACAAGTACAAACAAAAAGAAAGGGTGGGAAGGTCATTGTAAAGGAGATCCATTTACTACAAAAGGCAGTGGCTAAGGCACAAAGTCACACAACTCTTGAAATATAGAGGAGAGATATAACTTTAGGAAGTGAACCAAGCAGGAAGAAAGTTTTTGCTGCAAGGATGGAATAACTTGGTAATTTTGTATTCATAAAAAGATAAAACATCTATAGTTCATCACTCAGTGCTTTGATTCTATCTAATAGCCTGAGGACATGCTAGACTCTAAGTTCAGGGTAGTTGATAACATCTCATTTTGTGAAGTTTTTGCATATGTTTTATTTCTATATTAGCATCCCTTTTATGTTTTTTTTTCTGTCAATTTTAATATCTTTGAAAAATATCTAGATTTGACTTAACACACTTTCCCACTTCATGGAGACTCAAAGCATGTCACGAACACAACACCATCTTGACTGTAATGGTCCATGGATGTCTCTCCCGAGACAAAGCCGATGATCAGTAGTTCCTAGACATGACTGTGAGTGCACATTAGGAGCCTCTACACTTACTAATTGTGACACTAGTCATGATTGATATGTATTGATATGATACATATCGATTGTGGTGCTTTGTTTTGTACACGAGAAGATGTCATGACCGAGTCGTGGTCACAACATGGGCAGAAGAAGTGACCGCTGAAGAAGACGCAACCATGACATGGGTCGTGACCACAATCTTTCCCAACAACAATGAGGGACTAAGTCGGTGGGATGAGCCTATAAGTAGGCTTTTGAATCCACATATAAGGGAGTCAGATCATCAAGAGTGAGAAAGTGCTACCCAACTCCAGAGCCACCGTCGTTCATCTCCATTGGTCTTGGATCTCCAAAGACAAAAATCAGAGGAGAGAAAAGATATGTCATACTCTTCTTCGAAAGGAGTTCTCATCTTCTATGCCTACACTAGATCTATATCTCAAGAAGTATCATTGGTATATTTCCCCCTTCCTTCTTTAGATCTATCATCTCCCTCACATTGTGCCTTCCCCCTCTTCATTATTCTTGATGTATCTACACTTTTGTAATGTTGTTATGTTGATAATTAACATGTGTGATTAAACACTTAACTTGGGTTGAGAATGTCCACTAAGGCTCTCCCAACATGTATATACTTGCATCCTCTTAAACATATATGTTCTTAGTAATGGTTATCTCCATACTCTTGTTCTTAAATGCTTCACTTGCATGATTAGCTACCATCTTGTATGTATGATTAGCTACCATCTTGTATGTATGATTGTTATGGAGTTGCATGAATGAATGAAAGTGTTGGAATGTTAAATCTAATGATCATATGGTTTTCTTGAGATTGTTCATTTGCCATCTTGAGAGAGAGACAACCTTATAATCTAGATCTATCCTAAGCTTGAGAGAGTACGGAATATACATATATGATGATTGCTTGTAATCTTTCTAAGGGTATACAGGGGGGTGTGAGTATGGCATGTTAGGGAGATATCTTATTAGGTAAAACTTTATACAAGTTCCCCTCCATATTTTGGTTACATCTTTCTTGTTTGATCTTATTCTCTTATTTTCTTTTCTTGCCATTACTTTTATTATTTTGTTTGGAATATCGTTCCTTAGGGAACACCATCTTAAAATACCCCTTCGTTTGGTGTATTTGGGTCTAAGGCTCTATGTTCTTAACACTTACCAACCTTGTCCTTGTGGTTCAACCCTAATATACTACATCAGACCCTATATAATAGTTCCAAGGGCCTGAGTGTCGGATTATAAATCTACGAGTCTGACTACTCTAGATCTACTCCATTTGGGACGTGATTTAGGCTGGTAAGTGATACCAACCTAGATTCTACTTGTCTAAATGCGATCCTAAGATAGAAATAATGGAAGGTCTTAATCTATTCCTAGGAATATGAGTCACATCAACATACTTTCCTTTAATATAGCATAGATGGATTTTTTATAAAGAAAACATAAACATAGAATCTTAGAGAGAGAAGATATGAGAAGAGTTTTTGAACTATAAATGAAGATAATTTCCCTACCAATCATCTAAAAAGAAAGAAATATATTGATATACATACTTGAAAATCTAAGTATGAGAGTAAAACAAGTATGTATTGAGAAATTTCTAATATATACCCTAAATATTCGTGGTAAGCGCATATGGGTGAATACATCTCTCTGATCCAAGTGAGTGAATAGAATTATATCATATATAAGGGAGAATAATATTTAATGATTTAATATAGAGAAAATGTGATAAGACAACTGATCATGCAATATTGATTATATATATAACCTAACTAGAAAACCTTGGAAATAAGATTCGTGGAAAATATGAAGATCATTGATCCCTAGAGTACCCCAGTCATGAATAAAAAAAACCAATACCAATTATTTCTAAGCCATATCATGATAGTTATTTTCTAGATTTGTAGATCTGTCTCTCTCTCTTAATAATTCCTTGGTTTCGGTACTTAAAATGTTTTGCATTTTGAATACTGAAGTATGAAATTTCCATTTATATATGAAAAGTTATTCCCTCATTGATTGCATGCTTGATTGGATGGGTTGGTTGGCCCAAAAATTAATTTTTTTCCTTAGCCTACATCTTTGAGAAGTCACCAACACTTATTCCTAGAAATTAGTAGCACAATGTTTAAACATCGAAAAAGGACATGTTAGTGCCTTTGGTTTAGTGGAATTATGCATCCATGCCATTACCCAAAGTTAAGGGACATATAGTCCCTCAAATTACTATGAATTTCCATTAGAATTTTGTCTCCTTTGTAGGGGATCACACTAGGCTTCCCCAACAACTAGACATTGACATGTTCTATATATTGGAAAATTTTGAATAACTAGTTTTTTAAAAATAAGATGCTAAATCTTTCTGATTTGAAAACCCATTGCTACCTTTTTATACTCTCCTATATTCTTTATTCCTTTGAATTTTTCATCCTCTGTAGATAGGTTCATATTTTTACTTTCCAATTATCAATTTTGTATCAATCATTTGACTGACCCATATTGCCCTTCTTAGGTCCATGTGTGGTTTTGTTCCTTTAGGAATTCATGGACGTGTGACTAAAGAAGACCAAAAGTGACATGCAAGAGTTGTCACCCGTTGAATATTACATAAGTGTCAATGTCTAATTTTCTAATCTTATATAAGTCTTTAGTGGATCTGATGTAATGCATGATTGAAAAAATATTTTTTAAAATTTTTCAATGTAATTTTGTGAACATTTAATCATAAAGATCTGGTTTTTACATTACCTGGGAATTACTAGGAAGGTTGGTTATTAGTTGAAGAACTCCCATAGATCATCCCCACCAACCACAGATCTCAGGACTACTCGTGTGAGTCAAGGATCTATCTAAAAGCTTATTGGAGTCATCTACTAAACTAGGAACAATGGGAAAGAAGACATGGGTTATAGAGATTCTTGGGTACTCAGGGTTGCTTTCCACTTTCTCTAGTCTGATGGAGAAATTTTGATACTTATATAGGCATGGAAGTCTGATATATTGGCTTTTTTTAGGGAAATTCCATTTACAACTAGAGTATTGTGAAAGTTTCAATATCTCATGGTAAAGGAAAAAGTAGGGGATAATTGGATTTGGTTTCCCTTTCAGGATACAATGGTGTGATTTCTAGGGATTGTTGGAGTCTTGATATCGAAAACGGTGTCAAGGGGGTTTGGGGATCTTCATCAGATAGACATGGTCCATGGACCGAGTGAAGAGGACACACTCCTCATCCTCAGGTCGACTCGAGATCTGAATGGGATACAATCTCTCTTATATTTTTTTCATATTCTCTTTTAGATAAAACCCCTCATCTAGGAAGTTAATTATGTAATCCATGTTCTAAATCACCTCACCCACAACAAAAATTTAGTTTTCTCTTAACACCTCTTAGGAATGAGATTATATATAAAATAATACCTTAAGGACTTAAAACATGGCTTCCAATAAATGACTATATAAATCTTTAAATAATTATTTAGATCACAAAATAAATTACATATTTCTTTACATGCTATATTATTTACTTTGTATGTCAAAGAATTTTATTATGAGTATTTAACATGTGTAGAAATTATTAAAATCCAAAAAAAAAAACCAAGGACCTATTTACAAACTAACCAAATGGAAAGAAAATTTGATTAGAGGAACCATGGGTCAAGGATGGGCCATATAATGGATCTAAGAACATCAATATATTCTTAGTTACACAAATGAGGCTTAAAAATGATTTGTATAATCATTCATTAAATATTACTTTATTTACTTGAATTGATAAAACAATCTAGGTCTAATGTTTATATTAATGAATTATAGTCTTAGTATATCCATCATTACACCAATTTTATTATCTCATTATTTCTTGATTAAGATCCAAGATATACATCTTTTGGAAACTTATTTGTATGTCTCGTTATAACTACATTACCCTACAAACATATCTCAAGTACATAATATAACATTTAAGTGTGAATATATAGTTAGTATCCAACATACATGTTAATGTTCAATAGTTACTTTTATGAATGAATCTTACTTTGTGACCCCAATATTTACATTTTGTATTTGGTAGTAATATCATATGTCAAATAGTTGCTTTTAATATCGTACATAACTTAATCATCAACACTTGCTATATTATATTTAAAGCACCAAATCCACCATACATAACCCAATTTTGTCCTCCTCTTTCTACATTCCTTATTTGAATGACACCACCACCACCAATCCACCAATGTTCCCTTCTACCATCTCATGTGGTAGTATTAAATGTGTCGATGTTTCCAACAATGTCGCCACTACTGCAATAGGGATCCCATCCCCCAACTCGTGTGGCATTGCCAAATTTCCAAACAATGTCATTCTTCGACAACTCCTTATACAATGGCAATCCACAAACCAAACCCACCATCACTCTTGCCCCCTCCTATTGTAGAAACTCCACTAACTCTACATTAATCGACATTTTCCTCCACCAGAAACATGCAACTTGCATATTCTGCCAATGTCTATGAGAAACAACAACTTTGTTCCATCACCACCTACACCTATGGTGATAATGCCTCCTTAACAAACAAGCAGTACCACACTTCCTCCAGTAAAAACAAACCCCACATGCACATACAGAATTTCATGTAGCCAACCATTCTCTTTCAATAGCAATTCCACTCACCTCTAACCAAGGATCAACATTGTTCATTCACATTCCTACTATAGCAGATCCACCAATGGTAGTGATCCGACTAACTCCACGAGTCTAGTGGGATGGTAAAAAATTATGCTTTAAAGTCAACGTAGAGATCTGGTGATGATGGTTGGTGTAGGAGAGTGATTATGCACAACATTATTCAACAACCAAAAGTATGTGTCTATATTTATAGTGTGTCACATCATGTTTCCAAGAACGGGTATCGAAATGAAAATACATGCTTGGGCATGGAATAGTATATGTCTATATTTATAATGTGTCACATCATGTTTCCAAGAATGGGTATCCAAATGAAAATACATGCTTGGGCATGGAATGAACAACCATATATACATGCATGTATGTGTATATATATTTTTATATGGATACATATATATAGTCCCCTAATAAAGGATTCTAGGTCCGATTCACAACTACCACCTTGGTTTACCACCCTGTCGTGCATCCAGACTCCATCATGGGTTTGGGGGGGGTGAGAAATCTTCTCTTCTAACCTTATAAATACACACACACACACACACACACACACACACACACACACACACACATATATATATATATATATATATATATATATATATATATATGTATATGGCTATTTATTTTTTGCCCGACGGGTAGCATTGGGCAAGTTACCTGGCTGCAGCGCGCGGTGGTAGGCGTTTGTAAATAAGTCAGAGTTACTGTAGCATGTGCTTTAGGAAAGAAAAAACCACGCAGCATCCTCCGCATTCATCTGTGCCGCCGTTAGGCTGATAGATCCGATCTACCCCCCATCCGCCTCTTATCGGCCCACATGCATAAATCTGCCTCCGATTCCAACTTCTGCGGCATATTTCAATCTTCATTTTACATTTCTTCCTTAGAAATCCCTATATTCATCTCCATTCCTGAATAACAAGGCCGGCTTCCCCTTTTATCAATCTTGTAGAGGAGGACGACTAAGGTGTCTCCCACCTTCGTCTGTGTATCCCGTGACGATATTGATTTTCAACAAGTTGATTCCACCATTTAGACATGATGTTGTGAATCTCATGCCGCTGAGGAGGAGGGAGTGGGGGTGGTTGGAGAATTCCCTATTCTTTCTGCATATTTAGGAGCAAATTGCTGTTGTGAATTCAACACTGCTGAGGAAGAGGGACTGGAGGTGGTGGGAGAATTCACTGGTCTATCTGCATTTTTACGAGCAATAGTTTTTCCAAGCTACATTCAGGTAGATTTTGTATTTCTCTTTGTAAATTCATTCAGTTATACTCATTATTCTATTTTTTCTCATCATTTCAATGTGTATTCATCCCTCTTTCTCTTATGTGGGAAAGAAACCCAATTTTTGTGTCTGCATTTTCATTTTTGAAGTAGTAACTATCATACATGTTTGTATGTTTTGCGTAGTTACTCTCTTGTTATACTTGGTTACTCTTTTGACTTACCGAGTTACTCTTGTTGTGTTACAGGGTTACTCTTGTGGTCTTCTGAGTTACTCCAACACACTGTCATGGATCCTAGCCTTGAAATGGATGCTGCTAATGCAAGTTTCGGTCGTGACTATGATAATCCTCAGTCTTCTCATTCTATTGGTGCTTCCTCTCCGTCCCCAGCTACAGTCCCTAGAGTTGGCATGTAGTTTGGAAGTTTAGATGAAGGTATCTCCTTCTATTGAAGCTATGCTGGAATGATTGGGTTTAACATCAGGAAAGACGACAATAGATATGAATGGGGAAGTAAGATTCTGGTTGCTAAAGATATGGTTTGTGACAAGCATGGTAAGATCTGTCGTTCTAAGAGGTCTAGAGGGATTCTGAGCCCCATTTGTGATGAAGTGGGTAACTTGCAGGATAAGCTGTCTAAGAAGCACATGCATTATGTGAAGAGGTGTGGTTGTGGAGCCATGATACATTTTACACTGGACAAGTCATCATCCATGTGTGTTGTGACTGTATTTGTTGAGGAACACAACCACGATCTTCTTGACGTTGCTCATCTCCGTTACCTCAAGTGTAACTCATCTGTTTATGAAACTCAAAAAGGGATCATTTCTTACATGAGCCAAGCTAACATACCTGTATCGAGGAAGATTGCATTGCTAGCATCCAAGTCTGGCGGCTATGAAAATCTGACATTTACCAACAGACAAGCTCATGGACACATCAGTAGCAAGAGGAAAGAGTCAACCGAATACGACGTCGACATGGTTTTAGATCACTTTTCCAGGTTCAAGGTCCTCGATCTGAAATTCTTCTATAGCTACCAAAATGACCCCGATTGTTGCCTTACTCATCTGTTTTGGGCTGATCATGTCTCCGTTGAAGACTGCAGGATGTTCGAGGATGTGATTGTGTTTGACACCACCTACCGCACCAACAAGTATTCGATGGTTTTTGGAATGTTTGGTGGAGTTTATCACCATCGCAAGACAGTGTTGTTTGCATCTGCTATGTTGGTCGATGAGAAGTACGACTCATTTGTCTGGGTTTTCAAGCAGTACCTACTTTGTTTTGGCAAAGAGCCGGTTTCCATCATAACCGATCAGGACCCTACTATTAATGTTGCTATCATCACTATTTTTCCCAATTGCAAGCATCACTTCTGCAGCTGGAACATCCTACAGAAGCTTCCCTCCAAGCTTGGTGGCGTTCATAACAAGGACCAGATCATAAGCTCCTTGAATGATTGCATCTGGAACGTGGATGATGTTGACATTTTCGAAGAGAGGTGGGATTCTATAATTCAAGAGAATGATTTGTTGTCCATTACCTGGCTTTCTGATATGAATGTGATGTGTTACAATTGGGTTCCGTGCTATATGCAGTCCTCCTTCTTTGCAGGCATGAGGACGACTCAGAGGAGAGAGAGCCTGAATGTGTTCATTAGGAGCCATGTGAATAGTAGTAAGACTCTATTTGAACTTGTATGTTCATTGGAGACTGCCTACTCTCTTGTATGGGAGATTGAAAATTTCAAAGACTTTGATGACGAGTACAGTAACCTCCATTTGTCATCACTGTGGCCCCTAGAGGAGCAGATGAGAGGTATATACACCAAGTACATCTTTAAGATATTCCAGTTTTAGGTTCACCAAAGCATGGTCTATAATTTAAAGGAAGATTCAGAAGGTGTCTTTGAGGTGTATAGTGTCGGTGGACTTGGAACTCCCCGTATATTGAAGAAAGAGTCATCTAGTGACATTGTTTCCTATAGTTGCTTCATGTTGGAATTCAAAGGCATCCCTTGTAGGCACATCCTCTCTTATTTGAAGAACCGTAACTATTGCACTCTTCCCAAGGCTTACTTACTGAAGAGGTTGACCAAAGGGTACACAGAACACCCTTTGATTTTTGGCAAAGTGTCAGTTAAGCATCCATCCACTAGGGGGACACTTCACCTTGTTTCTGCCTGCAATTCGATTGTCAACATAGCATTTAGGAACAATGTTGTAGATCTTTGCCATGAAAAACTATTAGCTTTGTGAAAGGAACTCTTAAACTTGGATCTCACTGATCCTGGTTCAGGCGCTGGTGTAACCTCTTTTAATATAGCTTCCTCTTCTGTTGTCAAGGTCCATATACCTAGTAGTTGCAAAACTAAGGGGAGGCCTAGATCGACTGATGTGAGGTTTAAATCTGGAGTTGAGATTGCCCAGTCTAAAAGAGAGAGGTAGTGCAATAATTGCTTAGAGTTTGGGGTCAACCATGACAACAGGAACTTCCCTATGAAGAAGTAGTCCATTCCGTAGGGATTTTGTTTCTAGACTCTGTGTTGTTGTTGTTTGCTGTTCAATGATTATCTCTGTTGTTGATTGTGTGGTCTGTTGATGTTGGACATTTTTTAGTGGAGTTTGTAGTTGATTAGTGCATGAGTGAGGGATATTCAACTCTGTAATGGGTTGTTCTTTTTGTCTGCAATTTTTGTGAAAGTGATTTTGTAACCCTCCATGTATTTTTACTTTTGTGTTTTGTAATGTATCTATGTGTTATGTTGAGCTCCACCAGTTGTATGTATACTTTGAATATGCTATAAAGAATTTGTTCTGATCAGATGTTACTCTTTTGAAGAATATTTTTTGTTTTATCTTCGTGTGCAATGGATACTCTTTTCTTTTGAAATACATACATTTTTGGATTAGTACAATTTTTTTCATGTTTTGGTCAGTGTATTCATGAAATGTCAGTTTTTGCTACTGTGTGGTTCACATACACTGGTTTCGTGTTTTTGACAAACCTTCAACCACAAGAGTTACTTTCTGGACGCTGGAGTTACTTTTTATATCATCACATATACTCTTAGTGTTCTCTCAGTTACTTTCAGTGCTATTAGAGTTACTCTCAGTGCTATCAGAGTTACTCTTAGGCTCCGATTGGTTCGATAGAAGTCATAAGTTTTGTGGAACTCATTTTCTGGAAACTCTAGTTCCGTTTCTGGAACTTAAGTTCCATTCACTTCCATGTGATTGGTTTGTCATTAGTGTAAATATGGAAATCAATTAAAAAATTATTAGTTTTACTATGTGATATATAAAAAATAAGGACGATAAAGGAATAAAAAAGAATCATATCTATGTCTACTAATTAATATATTTTTAAAATAATAATCTCAGCAAGCAGTCATAATGCGAATGTTTCTCCCTTAAAAATAGAGGATGAAAAAAGTAAAAAAAGAATCATATCTGTGACTACTAATTAATATATTTTTAACATAATAATCTCAACAAGCGATCATGATGCGGATGTTGCTCCTTAAAAATATTTTAATATGGTATATTGTGATTCAAATTACATTATAATATCTTTATTTCACTTTGTATGTATAAACTATTGTAATGATATGTATATTTTATACGTATGTAAATATAAGTTTTGGTTTAAAATTATTTAACAATATGTACAACATTAATTTTTACTATATTCTTCTCGTACGATTATAGTTTATTATCATTTTCACATCATCTTATTTAAACATGAATATAAAAAATGCTAGATAAATTATTTTTTATCACATGGTACAGTCTGATTATTTTTCATAGTGTTTTTATATTTTTTATTTTGTAGACACAGTGATAACGGTAGTTGTAGTGTAAAATATTTTATATGGTGTCACTTATAGTGTATAATATTTTGTCATATTATTTTATCATTTTGACAATAAACCATATCCACACACTAACATTCCGAGTCATAAATATTTTACACATGTCATTTATGAAGAATGAAAAATATAACTAAATAGGAAATGTTGTCAACTGTTCCGGAACTTGTTTTCTGCTCTTTTTAAGAGGGAATTGAGGAACTCTATTTTGTATATAACTCTGTAACTCACCGGAAGTCACGGAACTCGACTTCCAGCACTTACTTTAAACCAATCATGAAAAACTGCTTTAGGAACTCCAGTTCATAAGTTTTCCGGACCAGTTACAACAAACCAATCGGAGCCTTAGTGTTCTCTCAGTTACTCCTTAGTTCTGTCACAGATACTCTTAGTGTTCTCTCGGTTACTCTCAGTGTTATCAGAGTTTGTCCCTGTAAATGATTTACCCATGAGTCAACCACGGTTTTGAGACTAGGATGGTTGGGGGGCAGTATAGGTGGTGATGGGGAAGATTATCGACCAAAAGGAAAGGAGAAAAGGGTGGCGGTGCATACCTATTTATGATAGGAAGGCTGGACAGAAGAAGAAGTAGTGTCTTCTGCAGATGTTGAGGTGTCAGTTGTTGTAGATGAGTCAACCAGTAAAGGATTTACAGTTGATCCCGGTGGTGCTTGGTATTTGTCCCTAACAAACAGCTGATCTGCAGAGTCATCTGTTCCATATAATACTACTTCACTAGGCATTCTGAAGAGCGGAAGAAGGTTGGTTTGTGTTTCTAAGAAATAATCTGTG
This sequence comes from Alisma plantago-aquatica, assembly GCA_963693085.1. Taxonomy (NCBI): domain Eukaryota; kingdom Viridiplantae; phylum Streptophyta; class Magnoliopsida; order Alismatales; family Alismataceae; genus Alisma; species Alisma plantago-aquatica. The sequence goes on from OY856413.1 coordinate 502,458,526, forward strand.
ATCCATGCTGTGATAGTCTGGTGATTGGTTGGCTTGAGGAAGATGATCCAATCCTTGCGAATCTTGAGCTGTGCGATCATCCTTTTCCAGACCCTACCAGTTGAAAGTGATCTGTTTTCATTCTGAATAAGGGTGATCTAAAATGTCTGGTTTCCGATATGGAAGGTGGTGTTTCTTGGTTTAATGTGAAAATGGAGATATTTCCATTCTATAGGAAGTTGAATGGATTCAATTGTTTTGTCATCAAGGGTGTAGTTCATGGGCTGGATGAATGGCTCCATGGTAGGTTGTGTTGAGGGTTGTGAGAAAACTAGTAATGGTAGAAGAAGGTAGGCTGTGAAGAAGGTAGGTTGTGAAGAAGTAGGCTGTGAAGAAGGTAGGTTGTTCGAAAGTGAGTGAAAGGGCGAGATGAGAGCATTGAAACTTAAAAGAAGATGGAAGCAGTGCTCTGTGCTTTTGGTGTTGCAAAGATGGGAAGTACAGTTTGTAGACATTCTACTATTCTGATGATACAGTAGTGCTCTATGCTTTTATAGTTTAGATGATACAGTAGTGCTCTATGCTTTTACGTTGTATAACCTTCTCTTTTCTGGTTCCTTCTTTAATAGAATCAGTGCATTGTACATATCTTTTCTTCTAATGCATTAAATGGAGAGTGATTCACTAAAAGAGGATAGCAGGCCTCGTGGAGAGGGATGGGTTGGTGGTGGAGGGAGTGGGGAGTATTTCCACAAGAGTTACTTTGAAAAGTACACAAGTTACCTTTTGAACGCTAGAGTTACTTTTTATATTGTCACAGTTACTCTTAGTGTTGTCACAGTTACTCGTTGTGCTCCTACTATTACTCTTAGTGCTGATACATATACCTTTTTCTAGAATCGAACACTTGCTCTCATACTGGTACAGTTACTTTACAAGATTTTCCTATTGTATTTTAGAAGGTTACTGAACAAACACTGCGAGTAACTGAAAAAACCACGCGAGTAATTGAAAAAACACTGCGAGTAATTGAAAAAACCCTGTTGGTAACTAAAAAAACCCTGTCAGTAACTGAAGGTTACTCACGAAATGTCAATTTTTGCTACTATATGGTTCACATATGATGGTTTCATGTTTTTGACAAACCTTCATCCACAAGAGTTACTTTCTGGATGCTGGAGTTACTTTTTATATCATCACAATTACTCTCAGTGTTGTCTCAGTTACTCTCAGTTCTATGAAAGTTACTCTCAGTGCTATTATATTTATTCCTAGTGTTCTCTCAGTTACTCCTTGGTGCTGTCACAGATACCTCATGGATTACCTATCTTTTTTTAGAGTTAATCTTACAAAGTATGCAGGTTACTCATTTAAATCATATGGTTACGTTTCTATACTATCACAGTTACTCTTAGTGTTCTTATAATTATTCTAAGAGTTATGATATTATCATCACTCTTTCTCTTGTGTTGTTTTCTTGTTTGGTAGTCTAACTCAAAGTATATATCTTCATACAAAACCACAACAGTTTTACATTCAAGAACACATCATTCAAAGCACAAAATGCTATATATTAAACCCAGAAATACTCGTATTTGCAATATGATTTAGATAAAAAATGTAATTTTCAGGATTTTCACAGCACACAAGTAAATGTATCTCATAGCGGTTGCACATAAAAATTCCAGAAGAAAACTATTTAAGTTTTACATTTAAATTAATAATTCCCTATTTTAGCTAAAACTCAACCATTTATCTAGGCTTGAAACAACCTCTTCATCCGTGCTCTTCTCTTCATCTGGTGCTTCTGTCTTCTCTTCTTCTTGCTGCTTCTGAAATTCATCTCTTCCTCCCTTGTTCTCCTCAGATGGGCCTTTTTTGATGTCTTCACTGTTATCTTTTTGATGTGCTTGTATAGATTGCAACTCCCCCCTCACCATCATTCTCTAAAAAATATCAGCCCTTATGGCCGGCATGTCCTTGCAGGTGAAGTCCATGTGTTTTCCATTTACCAGGCATTCTAGTTACTTCATGACGAAGATCCCACAGTCAAGTGAGTCTTCTTCCTATTGTGGACACAGTGGGTACTCCCGTCCCCACTGTGACAGTTGGTCTCCTTTTTCTGTCCCCCCTGAAGAATTCGTGCACAATACCCACATGCATTAAAAATACACAACTCTTATTAATCATCAGTCAACAAACATTAACCCTGTCAATCCACTACAAATAGAGTTACTTTTTATAGATCGCTTACCCATCTAAGGAATTCCTTTTTTGACTTGCTATTTCCACTCATTGCGTTATAAGACCGGTGTGCTCCATCCCTGAAACTTGCCTCGTACAAGTGCCAGTGGTTGTCGTTGTTCAATATGGTGAACACTGAGTCCATTGTGTCCCAATCTTTCATCGGGACAATGAATAGTGGAGATAGCATGTCGATCTGCTCCATGGTTATGTTTTCAACATCAAACGCCAGCTTCTGCTACAAATGCAAATTCACATCTATAAGTTTCAGTTTTGTGTATATATTTTTGTATTTTTGATGTAATTTTGTATACCAATTTTGTTCTTCTTACCAGAGCATATGTTCTCAAACATTGCCATGAGAGACCATTCTTCCTCCTTTTGCTTGTGGTAGCTTTGAGCATCTGTACAAAGCAGTCCATAACCTGAAAAAAAACCACAAGCTTTCTTTATTTAGAAAAAAAACCACAAGCTTTCAAAGAGTTACACTACTATTTATTAGTTTCTTATTGGTGATTGCGTCATTTGATCTTTGTACAGTAGGGTGGCGAGGACCTTTCCCATGCACCAAGTGTCATCACTGAATCTCCATTCTTGTTTTGACCTACCAATCATTTTTATAGATGTTATACATATTAGTTTTGGATATTGAATAAGCGATGTTTTATATGTGTACACTTGACAAAATAACAAATTCTCTTACATTTCTTCTATATTGTCCATGAAGTGGTGGACAATTTCCCTGGATTGTTTTGTTTTGAAATGCTCAAAACCAATGAAGTTTGACAGCTTGTGTTGTCAACAACAAAAGAGCACTTCATGTTAGAATCAATCTTCATTTTCCACTAGTTACACTATGTTGATATGTCGTACGGTTACTATAGACCATCGTACAGTACTCTTTATGTTCCTACAGTTACTCTTCTAATTCACAGAGTTACTCTAGACTATCATAGAGTTACTCTTTATATTACTACAGTTACTCTACAATATCACACAATTACTCTACTATATTTACATAGTTACTCAAGTATTGATATACTTTAAAGGAGATGCAACCTTACCTTTTCCTCCCTCCTCTTCTTCACATTCTTCTCGATGCTGCCTATGATTTGTTGTTCTATCTTTGACAACTTTTTTCTGGGCTCCTCCTTCTGCCCTTCCTCTTCGATTATATTCTCCTGTTGTTCACCTGTTTCTTCTTTGCTCTTTTCTTCTGCATCTCGTGCAGACTTTCTGTGGTCCAAACCTTCAGCTGATTTTTCTTTCTTCTCCTCCTCATCACCATTTTTCTTACCATCATTCTCATCTTCTGAGTCATTCTCTTCCACATATTTTCTTCCGAGGCTCAGCCTGCCTTGCTTCATCGGCGTGTCATCCTTATCCACACCTTCCTTCTCTACTTTGCTCGTCGTATTGACATCCTCCTCGTATAGCGCATCTGAACTATCTTTCGGTTCTTGAACATTCCCCGATGTGAACCTCTCAACAGATTGTTCAAATCCACCGACAGACGACTGTGATTTGTCACCTTCATCTCCGAATTTTCTCCTCAGATTTCTATTCTCCTCTTCCAGCTTGGCTATTCTATTTTCTAGTTGTTTCTTCTCTCTCCGCATTTCAGTGAATGCCTCAACAACTATTTTTGTGCAGATCTCCTTCTGCATCTTTAGCTGCTCCTTGAGTATGTGAATTCTTCTCTCTAGGTTGGAGTCCTCAGTAGGTAATCCTTTTCGGATGACCGGCTTTGCTGGTGCCTTGTCTGGCATTTTCTTACTTTTCACCCTTTTATCTACAAGTTAGTAGGGCATGTCTTTCATTGTTCTTGAAGCTTGCTAGTTATCCCCCTGGTCTATATTCATACTTTCACAAACTTGTCCATAAAAAAATCAAAAATAATATTTAACAATGCAAACTTGCAGGATTATGTTGTATATTAGCTTTTGTAACAAATAATAAATATTCTTACATCCTTAGGATCCACAGCCCCTAAATCCATCAACTTATTGACCAACGTAGCCCACTTCTTTATCCTTGGCTTTGTGTCGAGGAATGTTGGCTTTGCCATCTTCGTCATCTCATATGCCCAAACCTACATGTAAATAGAGAGAAAATTCAATGCATATGTAACTACCCCCCATAGTCATCATTGTAACAATTTTGTAGATGAAGATAATTTCATTCACTTACACATAGGCACATCACATATCCTATTGTGTAGAGGGTGGTTTTCCCTTTCTCCCCTTTCCTCCTCAGCTGGACATTCTGCTTCAGCATCTTCATATTCCTGATGATACTCCCATGCACCAGCTTTGCCCAATTCATTTGTGTCATTTTAGTAACATCGTCTAGGTAGTGCATTATGTAGATTGGTGTGCAATAGCTGGTGTCAGGGAGTAGGAATGTTGCCAACATCCATGCATGGCACCTGTTTTGGTAGTCTGCTGGATCGTCAGTCCATGCAAATTCTTGCCAAAGCTTTGCTAAGTTGTCCTTGTGCAGGACATCCTTTTCCCTCAACCTCTTAGAGGTCTCCCATTCATTTCCTTGTTTACCTGTTGCCCTGGCAAATTGTTTCCATATTGATCTCACAATCTCTAAATTTTTCCTAGGTATGATGTCCATACCTCTGCTTGGGATACCTAGAATTACCCCTACATCCTCAACTGCCATCCTTCTTTCCATCCCTCTGGCCAGCAAAAACATGTCATCATCCACATATATGTCTATCAAATCCTCCAAGAGGCATACGTCAACCATAAGATTTGGCATCTTTATCATATTTGCAAATGTCATCGCCCTCATCATTCTCAGCTGATTACTTGTAAACACCATGCTCTGACAGGTGGTGATGTAGCTCTTTAGGTAACACCTGCGGTACATCCTCTTTATCCCCACTACAAACATGTGAAAAGTTACTCTTAGTTTTCTTTTGTTAGCATTATTTGTTACTCAGTCAAGTTACTCTTCAATTTTTCACATTTCAAACCACATGGTAGGTTGATAATATTTTTAATGCTAACTTTTTATTCTTGTACCAACAATTTTAATAAAGCGCAAGTAAGTGTCATATGATAGTAACAACAATTTAATAAATTTATAAATCCATTCAATATTACCTTCAGCTGCCTTTCCTTTCCTATTTTCTGTCCTCTTAATTCTCTCCTCTTTTTCTCCCTCATAGGTAGCCTTTTCCTTTCCCTTTTCTTTCTTCCTCCTTATTTACTCTTCTCCTATCTCATCAGTAGCCTTCTCTATATCCTTAGTTTCTTCCACCTTCCCTTTCCGTTCCCTTTCTTTTCCTGCATACAAATGAAGTTACTCTAAATTTTTAGTCTTTTTTAGCTTAACAATATGGTTTTCATATGTTAACTGCTATGTAAAGTGTGTGAGTTACTCTTTGTTCTGTAATAGTTACTCTAGCATTTACTCCAGTTACTCTAGGTTGTCATATAGTTACTCAAATGTTCTATATCAGTTACTATTGGTATCGTGTAGTTACTCTACTTCTTATAACAATTACTCTTTTAACATGCATTGTTACTTTCTATAAGAAATCTTTTTGTTTCTAATTTGTAATGTACATTCAAGCACAAATTACCTTATCGTTCTTTGCTCTCTGCTTTGTCACGCTGAGGTTTGCCAGTCTCGGTAGCTCCTTCACCTTCTTTCTCAGTCGTCCCCAACTTACTTTGTTTTACTCTTTTCTCTGACGGTTTACTCATCAGGGGATCTGCAACCCCTCTTTTCTTCCTTTTCATTTTTGATTGAGGAGTCGCAGAAGCAACCTCCTTCTCCCCTTTCACAACCTCTTCTTATCTCGTTTCACCCATGTTCACATCCCCTTTTTTCATCTTCTTTTCCACAACTGCTTCTTTGTCCGCTACATCTGTTGCCTTGGGCATCGTAGCCCCTTCCGTATCCCCTTTCAGAGTAGTCTGTGGTTCCGCGGCCGCCGCTTCCTCTTGTTTTTTTGCCATCTTCTCCTCGGCCTGATGGTGTTGTATTTCGAAGTCTTCGTCTTCTTCAATCATTGGTCGTAGATTCTTTCTCCACAACGGCATTTTTGAGGTCTTCCTTGATGCTTTCTTTGTTCTCGTCATCTCGGAAGAGGTAACTGCTCCACAATTGAGATGCAGCAAGATGTGGAATCAAAGATGATGGAGATGGAGGAGCAAGTAGAGATGGAGGAGTTGGGGATGGAGGTTGTTGCAGTGATTTTTGCGCGAGAGGCAGAGCGATGACATAGGGAGGGCAGAGTGACGGTCTGAGCGAGGGCAGTGTGAGGGTTTTGGGTTTTTTGCGTTCGAATGCTTTCTGCCTGTTTTTTTTTTTGAAGTAATTACGGGGCAATGCTACCGCGCACTGCTGTCGGGTAACTTGCCCAATGCTACCCACCGGGCAACAAATTCTCTCTCTCTCTCTCTCTCTATATATATATATATATATATATATATATATATATATATATATATATATATATATATAGAGAGAGAGAGAGAGAGAGATAAACTCATTACAATTCTCACTCTCCCTTTCCTATGGTGATAAGTGCAAAAATGAAACCCTCACACTGAATGATCCAACATATTCAGACATGAGTAGTGGTATAGACCCCGCGCAAGTGGCATAATCCTTAAGCCCAAATAGGTACATGCCCTAGTACATATAGTTGATTGCAGCCATCGTAACCATGAACTAAATTTAGGGTAGTACCCTTGTTTGCTTTAATAGAACCATATATAGGAATATGTATGTTGTACCCCTAGAAAGGCTAAGGACATAAATGTCACATACTATAGGTAAACGTATAAAGAGTTTGAAAAATATATTCATAAACTCATGTGGGCTAAAAGGTGGAAGACACTTATTGTTTGAATAACATGCATAAAGCATAATAAACCACTTTTCAAAACCCAATCAAGTGTCAAAAAACTACCAAAATTTTGACTCATTGGGAAATCGCTTTTTAAAACCCTAAAAGAATTTTGGATACTTTCAAACTTTTGACCCCTTTTGTAAAATGTTTTTCAAAATTCTAGTTGCATAATGCTTACATAGGTATTGATCTTTAGAATCCCTCTTTTAAAATCAGTACAGTATCATAGTGTTGTCAACAATTTTACCTTTTGGTAACTACATTTTGCTAAACCCAATTATATTATTGATTCTTTACTTGTCCAAACAATTGGGAGAGAATCAATTTTTTTTGGAGTGATTCATACTTCCCAAACTCAGCATACAACTCTCCATTGTATTGTTGTCTACAGGTGTTCTTGTTCCACCTTTTTCATTACCATGGCAAGTACTAACAACACTTTTGAAAGCATGAGCCACTTCAATCCTTTCTAAGCTTTTGATTTAAAAAAAACATTTTCATCAAAATAAAAAACAATGTTGGGATGCTATTAAAATATTGACCCTTTGATAACAATCATTTGTTTTTTACACCTAATTAGGTTAGATATTATAATATTGACCTATTGATAATAACCTTTTTCAAAAACCCTAGTCACATCAAGCTAAATTAAGGATTGATCTTGGTAAACCCATTTTCCTAAAAACCCATAAAAATGATCGATGGTAAAATTCATATTGGCTTCCTCCCTTTTTTGATGATACAATAAGCCAAAATGTTTCTATATGAAAAGTACTTCAAAACCACGAAGATGAATTTCGATGGTCCCAATGGTCATTGAGGACCATGAATCATATAGAAACTCAAAAACATGACCAATATCAAAACCACACACAACATTGAAGTGTAAAGCAAAATAAGAAATAATATGTATTTTTATATAGAATATGAGATTAATAATTTGTTGACAAGTTCTTACTATCCAAAAATATCAGAAATAGGGTCCATTATCCCTACTTTCACTATAATTATTAAAAAACACTCAATAAAATTGATTTTGACCCATTATCACTTCTATTAAAGGCCCTTTGAGAATTGTAAACAATATATTTTTCTCCAAACCATCTATGAGGTTGGACGGGAGCATAATGGTCCTATTCCTAAAAATGCAACAAGCCATATAGTAATCGGACTTTATTAAATTATATAATTATCTAGCCATACAAGGATGAGTACACCCTAATATATATGTGTAAGGATAAGCGGTAGGATTTAAATGTCCAATGGCTATTTTAAAGATGCATATATTAACCACTCGAAATGTTAACTCCGACCACATGATGAAGTATTTTCATCCATACATAATGGAAAAAATTCTTTTCCTCATTTTACCCAAAAACAAAAACATGAGAACTAGTCAGATTTTGGAATTTCCCAATGGTTCCCACAACTATATTCATGGGATAATTTTAAACTTTTGTAGTTTACACAACCAAATTTGAATCCCCCTTTTCCAAGGTTAATTGTTATTTACACCATCTTGATTAGGCTTGTAAACCATGACAATTAACGTACAAGGTATCTACTTTTTTGTAACGGACATGTAGTGTCATCTAATAACACAAAGTCTAGAGATAACATTCAAGTCATTCAATATCACCTTGACAAGATGGTCACCCAATATGAATTTCTCAAGTGCCCAATCTGAGAATATCAAGGCTAGCATGTCTTCCACAAGCCTTATTATGAGAAACTCATCCACCAACACAAAACTTATGGTTGTGCAGTACAGACCATCATATCTACATTGACAAAACCTACTATTAGAAAATTTTAAAATATAGACCACAACTATTAGTTTTAGCAACAAATGTATTGTTGTTAAATGGAATTTACAATTAATAATCCTTAGTATCCTTAAAATATCCAACAAAGTAACATTCAACTGATTTGGTACAAATATTTTTTTGGAAATTATTTCCTGACATAAGGTTCATATACTCAATCCTCATAAAATGCATATTGGTAGTTTCCCACTTGATATCTCGTATTGTGTCTTTTGAACCAATCTAGAAGGTTTGGAGTTTAGTGTAACCAATATGGTTTGTAATGCATGTCCCATAAGGAGTCCATACAATAATTTAAAGTCATAATTGATCGTACTATGTCCAAATGGGTGTGATTCCTTCTTTTGAATACACCATTATATGGTAAAACATCATGATCTTTCACAAGGACCTCAACTCTTAACTTAGATATTCTCCACCAAGATCATATCATTGTTCCTTAATATTCTTTTCAAGTCTTTTTCGTACTTTACTCTAAAATTCTTTGCATTGTTTTATTGGAATTATGTTATAAGATACACATATCCTTATCTACTAATGTCATGAACAAATTTTATGATGTACACATACCCACATAGAGAACTTTTTATATAAGGTCTACTTACATCAATATGTACGAGTCCTAATAAGTTATTCACTATCTCATTTTATCAGTAAAGGAGTTTAATCATGTTGTCCAAAAAACAACATTTGCATGTAACTATTGACTAAAATTAGAAAGAGTCTAGTAACCATCTTTATAGGATCTAGAAGTGTGCTTTTCATTTATGTGTAGTAAATGACGATGTCAATTACAAGTTTTATTTGAATGATTAGGTTTCAGCTACCCAATACCTATGATACATAAGCTTGTCACTAGATCCAATAAACACATACCATAAGACACTTAGGAACTGTTGGGTTTTAGGGGAGGCAGAGAAGGCAGCAGAAACAAAAATTTTCTCCTCCCAAACCCAGAATAAAGGAATCACGTCAACGTCTATACAATAAGAAGGATGGTTTGTAGAGGCATACCTTATCTCGAGGCTTGCTAGGTGACATTACCTCACAGCTTGCGCGGTCTTCACCTCCGGTCTTGGATTGTGTATGTGCAACTCCTGGTCTCACCGGGACTGCCGGGATTGGCAGCTGTCCTCTGAGCGGCAGAAGTCTCCCGCCTATGAAGTAGTCCACACAGACCACCTGGAACTCTGATCTCCTTGTCCCACAAGGAATCGGAAGGAGTCGTACCCTCCTGTCTGCGTACTAGTCACTGACACACTCTCCTGCAACCAGTTGCTTTTCTGCAGTTGTCTTTTCCTTGTCGTGCCTCCCTTATCGGGTAGCACTTACTCAGGCTCTCTCTCGGTTACCAAAACCAGAGAAAATGACAACTTTGCAGAGCAACTGGTGTTCTGAGTTGTTGTTCTTGAGAATCTCCCAATACCCCTATATATATAGGAGGGTCATGGGACAGGGTTCTCTACCCCGGGCAATGCAGGATTAAACATGAGTAGAAGGGTTTGAGATTTTCCACAAAACAAGCAACTTGCGCCAGCTAAACCAATCGGTTCACACCCTGAAACGATCATTTTAGGCCCTGAGCTGATCGTTTCATACCTGAGCCGATCGTCTGGGGCTCTGAGCCGATCAGCTAGAGCTCTGAACCGATCAGTTCATGGTCCTGATCCAACTCAAATTGACTTTCATATTTTTTTCTGATTAATCAAATATTAATCCTTGTCCAAATCGAATTTGTATACGTGAAACAAATTGTATTTGCAAAATAGTCTTCTGACTTTCCAAATGATCTCGGTTGTTTCACGAATTGACCAGTTCAAAAATTGAGTTGATCGTTTCATGACACATGAGCTGATCAACTCACAACATGAGCTGACCGGTTCACCAATCTGAGTCAATCGATTCATCCCATGAGCCAATTAGTTGGGGCAGCAGACTGTGAAAATCAGTCAATCATAGTTTCAATCAATCGGATACTCCCAATTAGTCGGTCCAACACCTTGAACACTATGATATTGAGCTATCAATTGACTGAGTGTTTAATTGAACTACTAAACTCCTTTAGCAATCAATCTAAACATCATTTGTGGATAAACTCCTCTTCCATGTTAAATCCTATGTGTGTGACCCTGCAGGTCCATTTCACATTAGTAGTGAAAGTCCATAACACTTATGACTTCACAAGAAAAGAGTGGTGCCTAGTCGCACATCAGTGCTACCCAAGTGAAAAGGAATGTTGGAGAACAACTTTCAATCCTACAATCTGTGAATGGTGTTACAGTGAATGTATAATTCCTTTGTCACTGATATCCCAAATGAACTCAAGGCATGGAACAATCATCCTTTCAATGTTCATTCACTTTCTTGATCTCAGAGTAGATTGGAGGAGATATGTATGACATCAATATCACATATTGATTCATACACGCATGCACACCTATCTCAATCCTACTCATCAAGTGGCCATGGTTATCAAACTCCCTTAGGAGGGACAGATCCCATATCTATCACTCACCCCTCAAAAGCCCCATGTGTCAAAGCCACCCAATCATCACCTTTATAACTAACCATGTTTCAGGACTACATTTGATGATGTCAAAGTATACCCAATGACATGTGTTGAGTGTAGTGATTTCAGGTCCAAGAATCTCACTCACCACCATCATTGTGAGAACTGACTGTGACTACCATGTCATGGTTCCATGTGTCAAACTCACGGTGGGTCTGTCTGGTACACTTGTTCTGTAATAAGAACCTATGTGTTTGGTTTCATATCACCATATCATGACAAATGAGATTCTGTCATCAACAAACATGACAATCTAATTTTATGTGTCATTGCTATCTATCTACCTTCCACAAAGACATCCTACTAGGGACATAATAAGAATGTACAAAATCTTAGCATCCATATGATCTCGTCATTTAGGTCTTGAACCTGAAAGCATATGTCATTGAGTATTGTCATTCTCTAGACATTCAATCTGTTCTATCATTATCTCATATGACTGAACTAGAAAGAATTGGAAGCTTGCCTTTGATGTTTTTCAAATCAATCTTAATGTATCCCGCCAATCATCCCATGATTGGATCTCAGGGCATACATACCAATAGGAACTTCCATAAAAGTTCTCGTAATATAGAAATTTGAGCTTTTATATTTGAAATGCTAATCCGTTATTGATAAAAGAAAGAGCAAAGGAGCGCATTTTTTCCAAAAGATATAATAACACTTCTTTGATTTTATTACAAGCTTAGTGGATAAAGATAAAAAATAGTTGGTTAGTCCTACGACAAAAACTCTTACTCCATTACAACTTACTTCAATTTTTATCTTCCATATTACAACATAATGAAATCCAGATTAAGTATCCAATACCCATGACAAAGAAGTAGATAAGTTTTTCTCTATAGCATATATACCAAAAGCAGAGAGGTCTATTGTGACGTCCCCAGATTTTCTAAAACTTAATTTGATGTGTGACGTCCAAATTGAAACCTCACCTTAGTGAGAATCCCAATTTAAACACCCCACACCAGGCTAAGAAAGAGAAAATCAAGGGAGTCAGAAGGAAACAATCAGTAGCACATGCACATGAACAATAAACAAACCACAACACATGTTCACCATTCAACATATAATTACAACATGAATTATTACAACATTTGATATTATATATTGAACAGAAAATTTATACATATACATATGCTACAGCTAAACAACAGGATCTTAAGACAACAGGTCCACCTGAACATCAACTCGCCACACAACTCACAACTATCTGGATCTTTAGGAGCATAACCAAAACTTAAACAAAAAGATTACATGTGGTACACGTCAGCACAATATTCAAGAATATTGTACTGAGTACGCCTACATGTCTTTTATATACCTCTCATCATATCTTGGCAATAAGATAAAACTAATATACTTGGCAACATTAAACAAATATAAGAAAAAGCATATACTTGCACAAAGATATTCATCAACAAAAGAGAACACATATTTTAAGCTTATTTTCCATTATATCTCAATGCCTTTATGATCACTACCAAAGAGTTGGATCATATGCACACTGTGACCACTACCAAAGAGTTGGGTCCAAGCACACTACCAAAGAGTTGGTGCTTCCATACGTACAATGTGACCACTACCAAAGAGTTCGGTCACTTCCAAGCACACTGCCAAAGAGTTGGTGCTTTCATATAATGGAACAGAGATATTATGTTTGATGTGTTCATAGCAGTAAGTATAGAAAACCAACCAACATATCATACAAGAACAATCATTTCATCCAATACCATATGCCAAGTATTTTACTACTCATATAACACAAGGATATTGTATAATAAGCTAAGTAAGAGGTAATGGCGTACCTTGGTCAAGAACAAACCTAATCCATATTCCTAATGTCATCTATATCTTGGTCAACCCTGATTAAGACAAGATTACATCACCATCAGGTTCTCATCATCTTACATCTCATATTAACCCTAGTCATGTTCATATTAGGGTTTGCCTATCTCATTATGATATCCTCATGATTACTTGTATTCTTGTCTTGTGATTATCTCACTGATATCATTTTCCAGATTATATCTCATTAACAAAGTTCATCATCTGAACATATTAACATTATGTCACATGTTAACCCTAGGTTACATGCATTAACCTAGATTAGGGTTTTATAACATGTATTAATATTATCTTCGTATAACATGGATTTTTGTTCATCATTATGATCTCATAATTAAAACTGAGGTTCAAAATACTGATATGAGCTTACTCTGTGAATTTCATCATTTATAGAGCATGTATGTATTTATTGCATTTTATTAGGGTTATTAGCCCTAATTAGACATATTAAGAAAATTACATGATTTCGTGTATCAACATCATGATTACTGACATCAGATGGATTACAGATATGATTTTTCACTTAATGGTATTTTCTCATAATTTTTGGTCGATGTTTGATATTTATTATCCATCCTATGAGCATTTCACAACTAACAAGATATCACTAATGTTAGTGCATCAAAAGCCTGATATTATGGTTTCACATTATTCTACGCATTTTCTTAGAATTTCGGTATATTATACTTATTTTTATGATTCTCGAGCTAATTTCTATGATTTATTGAAGATATGCTCATTTATTGAAATTACTTACCTTTTGGCCAATCGCCCGCTGACACGTGGCCAACTTGGGCGCAATTCTTAACTCACGCTGAGCCGGCCGGTTCATGACGCTATTTTTTTTGGGTTTTGGGCCGGTCTGTGATTCTGAACCCTGTTCAGCCTTCTTTCCTTCTCTCACGCGATCCTGATCTCGAGGACTCGCCCGTCTCCTCTGCTTTGCATGAGCGCCGCCGCACAGAGATGCTCCGGCGAGCAACTGTGGGTGCGCTGGAGCTTTTAGTCCATTCCTTAGGTTCCCATCAGCTTCGGTTGTCCTCCTCAAACCTCCTCCGCTGCTCAGCTTTGCCCTAGCGCCTCCGAGCCACCGTGTCCGCAAGCTCACCGCCGGCAGTGCTGCTGCGGTGGAGCAAAAGGGGCATCACGCCTCAGGTCATCCTCATGCCAAGATGAGGCTTCCAAAATCTTCACACTGCCTCCACGAGTCCATTTGCAACCTTCGTTTGTGGCGAGAACCTCTCCCCACAGGTCTCCGAGCTCTGCCATCACTTTCGGTCAGGTTAGGTCCATTCGCCATGGAACCTCCACCTGAAACTATGGAAAAAAGCTCACACACTTCTCCCTTGGCTTCAGCCTTGCTTCATTCATCCTCACATACAGCTATCACCCCCCTCTATCTCCATTTCCTTCCTTTGGTCTTGATCTGCTCGCACAGTTGAGAGGTGGAAAGGAGCGGGAGTTCAAACTCCCTCCTCAGATGATCGTTCACCCAAAAAGAGGGGTCATCCGATAGGTCATGGAGGGGCAAAGAGAACGACCCACACATTGTACCTTCTTAGGCCACGACCACGAAGTGGGGTGAGGCTAGGCTTCTCACTCGCTGTAACCCCACAATCTCCAGCCTGACCGGAGGTAGGGGGTGAATATCTAGCCATCCAAGGTGCATCCAATGACTATAAAGGAACTCGCCCAAGGCAGGATCCGAGGTTCACTTTAAATAGCCCTCACTACCACTATATTGGATATATAACGCTAGGATCCAACCACATAGACCCAGCTCAAAGGCAAGGGGCGCGTGACACCACTTATTTTAGGCTCAACCTAGTAAGCTTAGGTCTATTCACCTCAATAATGCACATACTATCACAAACTTCAAACCTTCATAACTCTCTATAGGAATATCCGATTGTCACCAAATTTTAACCATAGCTTCCCTACCAATCAAGCTACCTTATACTAAAATTTTATGACCAAACTCATCTACTAGACCATTCAATGAAATTCCTCAAGAAGGCATAAAATTATGGATCCAAAACATTGTATAAACCTCAACAACACTCCAAATTTATTAAAACATTTGGAATTCTCAAAACAACTCAACATGTGTGACTTCACTTGTGTCATTGGACATTTAGGGTTATAAAAGTCCACTCCATCACATCCTACACACCTTAAAAGAAATTTTGTCCTCGAAATTAAGCCAGAAATCCAGTCTTTTACATCATATACATCTTAAAAGAACTTTCATCCTCGAATGTAAACCATACGCATACTTCCAAGGAAAAACCTTATCTTGCCTTCATCCACATGTAGGCACCATTCTATGTGTAACATATCCGCAAAGGTTACCTAGTACCATGTATCCAAGCACTATTAGGAGGTTTCAAAAGCATCAAGTGTGAAACCTCACTCCATAAAAGGCTCAAACAAGGGTTTAGAAGCTTAGGTTATGTCATTACATATATCATATGTTAGATTTGCTTCCTTATCTTTAGCCACACATTAGGGTTCCCACATCATATTACCATGTTCTAAAGGAGTTAACTAAGATTAACTCATACATCAAGGTGTCATCATCATTTCATTGAGCTCATTGTTAGAACATGTTCATCATTAACATATGCCTTTTAGGTGGGTGTTAACTAAAGTTAACCCACTTTATCCATCTAGATCATGTCAAGTTGTTATAATCGTTATGTTGTGTTAACTGTCAATCTACATTTTCATCTGTAATAAGCACTAAGATTAACACCTCGTGTAACATGTTTCATTCACATGATCTTATTTCATTGTTCATACTAAATTGCAACATTTATTGGTGATTTCATCACAAGATTAACCAACACTATCAAATTATCATCATTATTCATGTACATGGTTAACCATTTATAATTTGATATCAATTAAACCATCTCAGGGTTTCCATCATATCATGTCTATATATAACGTTTTGAAATTAGATCACATCCTTACATATATTATATCATGGTTGTGCTAACAAACTTATACAAGTGACTTGTTAAACATATATCAAAACTTTATCTAGTCCAACTGAGGTTCTCTTGCCCCATATCATGAGGGTACTGTCATGCTCAATCTCTTTGAGCTAACTCAACTCTATGAGTATCTCATATGCAAAAAAAAAACTTTATCTTCCCTCTTTCATCTAGAGTTACCAGGTCTACCTCATTGACACTAGTGATAACTTCATTAGCTATAGCCACATAGCACAAAACAAAACATGATATGACACACTCTTCATAGATCTCTAACCATGAAACATGCTTACCCAAAACACTCTTATATACATCACTAGATTCCTATGTGGGAAACCACCAACCCGAGCATGAGGCTTCACAGAAACTAACGTTGCTACCTCCTCTAGGGTCTTTGGCTCTCGCCCTCACCCATATGGTAGGCACTCATATTCATACTCACTTATGCACATATAACCAGCCTCTCTCTGTCTCTAGGGTTTGGTCCTCCCAAGGACATCTAGGGTTCAACAAACTATAGGAATCATGCATAGAAAAACACAACTCATTCACTCAGGAGTAGTCTAGTTTAGGACATATCATATCATATATTTCTCATATTTCTCATATCATGGAGTCTAGGTTCTCTGACCTTCTCCCTTTGGGTCTCGCTGTCTCTTGAGCTAACCCCAAAACTGGTCCTAACACTAGAGATCCTCCTTTGTAAAAGATCTTGAGGCTCATGCTGACTCACAACTTGTCTTAACTTAACATATCTTATCTCACAAAAGCCTAGTTACTTGTATCATCAAAACTCATTTCAAATCCTCAAAACTGAACTTGCATCCTAAAAGACAAACATAGAACATCACAAACTATCTTATATCATCTAAATAAGAACTACATCATAGCTTATTTTGTCTATTCAATCTATCATATATTCCAAACAAGGCTCTAGACATCTAATCTAGAACTACACTCTCTTCTAGACTGATGTCATTCACTTTCACTTAGGTTACATGACCACCTCCTACTCGTACATGTGTGGGGACACATTTTTGTAATACATATACATAATAAAATATTATATAGTTTTTCTCCGATAAAACAAGCGTCAGAGAAAACTATCATGGATCGATCCGGTTGGAATCCAAAACCAAATCCTGAAAACGAGTGTCCCACACATAGTAGAGAGTACAGTGTCATGAAAACTAGTGAAAAGGGTGAGAGCAAGGGGTAGACTAGTGTAGCTACTCTAGACAATGTGCACAATATGTCTAGGGTTTCTCTTCCCTTGATGCACGTCATTTCCAAATAGTGCAACGTCCCATACCGCTGTACTACAAGGAAAGAACGACATCTAAGGACATGCTACTCAACAAGCACTTGTCTAGACCTAGTTCTTAGACATCTAGGTGCTAACCTAGAGGCTAGGTCAGATCTAGTCTCTAAAAGAAGACTAATCTAACCCTAAACATTATTAAGTTCAAGGTTCTTTAGTTTTGAGTTGCAGAATGAGAAAATGTCAAGCTTTGCTATTGTTCATGCTCTGATACCACCTGTGACATCCCCAGATTTTCTAAAACTTAATCTGATGTGTGACGTCCAAATTGAAACCTCACCTCAGTGAGAAACCCAATTTAAACACCCCACACCAGGCTAAGAAAGAGAAAATCAAGGGAGTTAGAACGAAACAATCAGTAGCACATGCACATGAACAATAAACAAACCACAACACATGTTCACCATTCAACATATAATTACAACATGAATTGTTACAACATTTGATATTACATATTGAACAATAAACTTATACATATACATGTGCTACAGCTAAACAATAGGATCTTAAGACAACAGGTCCACCTGAACATCAACTCGCCACACAACTCACAACTATCTGGATCTTCAAGAGCATAACCAAAACCTAAACAAAAACATTACATGCGGTACACGTCAGCACAATATTCAAGAATATTGTACTGAGTACGCCTACGTGTCTTTTATATACCTCTCATCATATCTTGGCAATAAGATAAAACTAATATACTTGGCAACATTAAACAAATATAAGAAAAAGCATATACTTGCACAAAGATATTCATCAACAAAAGAGAACACATATTTTAAGCTTATTTTCCATTATATCTCAAGGCCTTTATGATCACTACCAAAGAGTTGGATCATATGCACACTGTGACCACTACCAAAAAGTTGGGTCCAAGCACACTACCAAAGAGTTGGTTCTTCCATATGTACAATGTGACCACTACCAAAGAGTTCGGTCACTTCCAAGCACACTGCCAAATAGTTGGTGCTTTCATATAATGGAACAGAGATATTATGTTTGATGTGTTCATAGCAATAAGTATAGAAAACCAACCAACATATCATACAAGAACAATCATTTCATCCAATACCATATGCCAAGTATTTTACTACTCATATAACACAAGCATATTGTATAATAAGCTAAGTAAGAGGTAATGGCGTACCTTGATCAAGAACAAACCTAATCCATATTCCTAATGTCATCTATATCTTGGTCAACCCTGATTAAGACAAGATTACATCACCATCAAGTTCTCATCATCTTACATCTCATATTAACCCTAGTCGTGTTCATATTAGGGTTTGCCTATCTCATTATGATATCCTCATGATTACTTGTATTCTTGTCTTGTGATTATCTCACTGATATCATTTTCCAGATTACATCTCATTAACAAAGTTCATCATCTGAACATATTAACATTATGTCACACGTTAACCCTAGGTTACATGCATTAACCTAGATAAGGGTTTTATAACATGTATTAATATTATCTTCATATAACATGGATTTTTGTTCATCATTATGATCTCATAATTAAAACTGAGGTTCAAAATACTGATATGAGCTTACTCTGTGAATTTCATCATTTATAGAGCATGTATGTATTTATTGCATTTTATTAGGGTTATTATCCCTAATTAGCCATATTAAGAAAATTACATGATTTCGTGTATCAACATCATGATTACTGACATCAAATGGATTACAGATATGATTTGTCACTTACTGGTATTTTCTCATAATTTTTGGTCGATGTTTGATATTTATTATCCATCCTATGAGCATTTCACAACTAACAAGATATCACTAATATTAGTGCATCAAAAGCCTGATATTATGGTTTCACATTATTCTACGCATTTTTCTCAGAATTTTGGTATATTATACTTATTTTTATGATGCTCGAGCTAATTTCTATGATTTATTGAAGATATGCTCCTTTACTAAAATTACTTACCTTTTGGCCAATCGGCCGCTGACACGTGGCCATATTGGGCGTGATTCCTAACTCGCGTTGAGCCAGCTGGTTTATGACTCTAATTTTTCTGGGTTTTGTGCCGATCTACGATTCTGAACCCGGTTCAGCCTTCTTTCCTTCTCTCACGTGATCCTGATCTCGAGGACTCGCCCGTCTCCTCTGCTTTGCGTGAGCACCGCCGCACGGAGATGCTCCGGAGAGCAACTGTGGGTGTGCTGGAGCTTTTAGTCCATTCCTTAGGTTCCCATCAGCTTCGATTATCCCCCTCAAACCTCCTCGGCTGCTCAGCTTCGCCCTGGCGCCTCCGACCCACTGTGTCCGCAAGTTCGCCGCCGACGGTGCTGCTGCGGTGGAGCAAAAGGGGCATCATGCCTCAGGTCATCCTCGCGCCAAGATGAGGCTTCCAAAAGCTTCGCACCACCTCCACGAGTCCGTTTGCAACCTTCTCTTGTGGCGAGAACCTCTCCCCACAGGTCTCCGAGCTCTACCATCACTTCCGGTCAGGTTAGGTCCATTCGCCATGGAACCTCCACCTGAAACTATGGAAAAAAGCTCACATACTTCTCCCTTGGCTTCGGCCTTGATTCATTCATCCTCACATACAGCTATCACCCCCCTCTGTCTCCATTTCCTTCCTTTGGTCTTGATCTGCTCGCACAGTTGAGAGGTGGAAAGGAGCGGGAGTTCAAACTCCCTCCTCAGATGATCGTTCACCCAAAAAGAGGGGTCATCTGATAGGTCGTGGAGGGGCAAAGAGAATGACCCACACATTGTCCCTTCTTAGGCCACGACCATGACGTGGGGCGAGGCTAGGCTTCTCACTCACTGTAACCCCACGATCTCCAGCCTGACCGGAGGTAGGGGGTGAATATCTAGCCATCCAAGGTGCATCCAATGACTATAAAGGAACTCGTCCAAGGCAGGATCTGAGGCTCACTTCAAATAGCCCTCACTACCACTAGATTGGATATCTAGGGCTAGGATCCAACCACGTAGACCCAACTCAAAGGCAAGGGGCGCGTGGCACCACTTATTTTAGGCTCAACCTAGTAAGCTTAGGTCTATTCACCTCAATAATGTACATACTATCACAAACTTCAAACCTTCATAACTCTATATAGGAATATATATCCGGTTGTCACCAAATTTTAACCATAGCTTCCCTACCACTCAAGATACCTTATACTCAAATTTGATGACCAAACTCATCTACTAGACCATTAAATTAAATTCCTCAAGAAGGCATAAAATTATGGATCCAAAACATTGTATAAACCTCAACAACACTCCAAATTTATTAAAACATTTGGAATTCTCAAAACAACTCAACATGTGTGACTTCACTTGTGTCATTGGACATTTAGGGTTCTAAAAGTCCACTCCATCACATCTATCCTCTCCTTCTACTTCTTTACTTCCTCTTAGTGGAAAGGAAATTTGTATTCCAATGTACGAATTGGTTGTAATTTCCTTCCTTTTCGACTCCACCTTTAGCTTTATGTTCATAAGATTTAGGAACTTAGACAAGTTTATCACTATTTTCATCTTTTCTTTTATCGTTGGACTAGCCTTCTCCTTTTCTTTCCATCAAAATGGACATTGCTTTGTCTTTCATTAACTGATTATTTTTTCTCAACATGCAAAGAAACTCAGATATTGGTAAAAAAATGGTCATGTTGTTGCTCATGACAAACTACCTTAAGATTCCAACAATAATTGTACTAATTCATCCATCGCCAACTCTTGCACTAAAGATATTCCCAATGTGTCTAAGCTTTCTACATGCCCAATTGACTTGAACACATGGGGACCAACTGGATCACCCTTAGTTATGTTGTATGTAAATATTTCCTTTGACACCGATAAGGAGTGGCTCAAGTGGTCAAGTATGGTGTCCCCTAACAAAGGGACACAAGTTCGAATCCCAATTGCATCCTTGATTTACCACCTTCCCAGGCATTTAGCCTCCACCATGGGCATGGGAGAGAGAGAATGCCTCTCTTAATCCCATAAATATTTCCTTTGACATATCATATCACTCTTTTCTTGTTTTCTCTTAGAACATATTCCTCATATAGATATCCATCTCTGAAGAACTCATGTTCAGATGTTTCTTCTAAAGATCATGACTCATAAAGCATATCATGAGGCATTTAATATATATGGTTTCATTATTATTTTTACAATAAGCTTTATTTTCCACTCTAGGTGCATTTATAGTTGGTTCTTCTAGTAATGGAGTATCTACAATAGATAAGTTATGCTCATGACTGATAACTGTTCTCAGTGTTCTATACTAGTCGATAATGTTATCATTATTTGACTTTTGTTTTTAAAGGGTTGATTACAATGAGAAGTGTTTTTTATATTTTCATTTGATCTACAAAAAAATATTTGCATGAGTCAAAAATTTGATTTGAAGACATTATGTTGATATTAACTTAGCCTAAAATAAATAATGATCTCATTGTATTGATACAAACTAATAGAAATTGGTAGTACATAAGAAGATTACAATCATCAACCTTCTTATAAGGCCAAGATACATATTTTATTTTTATGTTATAAGTCAACTTTGGATGATCACCCACAATGTAATTATTTTGGTACACAACATTTACCAATTGCATCCAGTTCAACTCTTTCATAGAGGGTTTTACAACTCCTTGTTAATATCTAATCTTATGAACAACATACCATATTTATGCATCTATGTACTTAATTCTACTAATATTACCTACTTAAGTCCAACAAAATAGGATATGCACCAAAACTTGACTTACATGCTTACTTATTATGAGATCTCCCTAAGATAGGGCCCACACCAAGCTTTGGTCTTCCCATAGATAGTTAATGCACTACTACAAAAACAGCCTTTGGCATCGGTTGTTTAACCCCCTTTGGCGTCGGTTTCTGAGCGACGCCTATGTGGGCGCCGCTAAAGGTCGAACACTTCGGCGTCGATTTTTTAACCGACGCCTATTTAACATATAGGCGTCGGTCTTTTAGTAGATAACCGACGCCAAAAGGGTTCGCGCCACAGAAAACGGCGTCATCTAGGACACATTCTGCGTCGGTTATCTACTAAAAGACTGACGCCATACTTCAAGACGACACGGCCGTGCTTCCTTCCACGGCCGTGTTTGTACTATAGGCATCGGTTTTATATGAATAAGCGACGCCTTTTCCACCACGGCCGTGCTTTCCTGCACGGTCGGGTTGTTTGTAATATTAGGCGTCGGTTTTTATCCAATAACCGACGCTGTAGGTCTTTGCTGACGATTTTCTGTAAATAACCGACGCCTATATCTATTTTTTTTTTCATATCAGTTTGCAAGCCTGCTGTGGCTGGTCAGCAGGATGAGAACCTACAGTTCAGTTTTCTGAACTGTAGGTTTACGACATCCATTGACATCAGCCTACAAACAGGCCACAAACCTGCAAAAGTCCCAAGGAAAATTTCGCACAAGTAGATACATTCAGACATCAATTCAATTCTCACATTCACACATATAGAAACATTCAAATACATGTATTAACATTCAGAAATATTCATTTACAAAGTATCATTCATTATCGCTGTCAACATCCCAATTATATCTTACAGTTGCCACTGCTTGTATGGCTTTTGCCCATTCTTCTCTTATTTCATTTAATGTTTCCATCGTATATAGAGCATGTATATTTTTTAAACGTGTACCTATAGTGTGGTCAGTTTTAAACACTTGCAAAGAGAATGATGTATATATATAAGTAATAATATAAAAATAAGATTGATATATTTCATACTAACTAATGAGACTATATATAATACCTCATGTATGGTATCGATGTCCAATGCGGGATGTTCGATAATCATCTGCATAAATCGCATCACATAGTATGTGCATGCCCAGCCATTGTCTTGTGTAGCGCACTATAAATTGAAACATACAAAATAATACAACTAAGCACAATTCACATCAATAATATATACATTGGAGTCGGGAACTTAATTGTACGTTCTGCCAATTTATTGGCTGGTTCTTTTTCCTTGGGACCGTTCCTCCAGCCTTTTTGAATGCATCTAAACCCCTACATGTTAATATAACACAGTAAATTACATAAGTAAATAGTAATGTAATAACAGATGTTAACAGATACAAAAATGAAATATTTCTCACCAGAATAATGGCATTCTCATTACGTGTCCAATTTTAGTGTTTAATGTACTTCCCGCGGGATCTAGATAATAAACAGTGAACGTCCCGGGGACTATAACTAGTAACTCCCAATGTTTACCGTAGAGGTAAAAAGTTAACAATTAATAACTCAAAATGCACAATAAAAATGGAATTTTCTTAAGTCCAAATTATAAATAAAGTAAACTTACTTGACATTGAATGGAGCTATTATTATCGTCTTCTTTTGCTGACCAAAAATTGTAAAAGCATCTATACAGTATTGTTGAACATTATCAGGGTCTTTAGCTACCATACTAATCAATGATGGAATCAAAAATCCCACATGATCAAATGCAAATTGTTTGCAATGATCTTCGACTAAGTAGCTGCAAAACATGTATTACGTATGCATTAATATATAAGAAACCAGATCACCGGATCTTACACAAGGTATATGGATGTATAAACAAGATCTCACCTTATCCATGTCTCTATCATTGATGTATTCAGCCAATCATACATAAACAACTCAATAATATCTTGTATAAATAAAGAGCTATCGTATGATTGACCTGCATAATCTGCATCTAAAGAAACAATTATCGGGCAATGTATATTATGTGCCCGTAGCCAACATGCCATTCCCCTACAAGCAGGACCTAACGGGTATGTTAGGTCAGTTGGAACCCAAGTTGGTAATGCGGGAAGTGGAGGTGGAGGCCTAGGTGCTTCTGGTGTCTTCTTTTTAACCTGTATATATAATTTCAGATCAGTTGACATCATATATACACATTAACAGTCTAAATCAATGTAAATTTATCTTACAATTTCAGTAGTGTAGACGACATCTGCTTTGGGCCACAATATGACCCCGCCTTCTGCCTCAGCAAGTGTATCAATATCCGGGTGGGGATATGGCAATGTAGCTTCCCTCCAATCGGGTAACACATGTAATGGGCCCACACGAACGTAGCCCTATGGCATTGGAGTCCCGTGAAACCTTTCCCCAGGAAGGGACGGGTAAGCCTGCGCCTCTGCAACAAAATAGTCTTGTATTCTTAAGCGGCATGGCTTCAATGCCTACAAATTTACGTAAAGAATGTTATACATATATACATATCATCTTGAAAACATATCATCTTTAAAAGACTAGCTACAATGTCATAAACAATACTTGCAGCAGACGTGTTAGGTGATGGGTCTCCAGGATTACTCGCAGTCTGTGCATCAGGAGAAGAGTGGGTCACCATAGGCTGATTGGAAGCCTGAGATTCCTTCCACCACAACAATTCTTCCTTGACCTTCTCAGCAACTACATCGTTGACCTTCTTAGCAACTATATCCTCGACTCTCTTATTCTCCTATACATGGATAAAAGAAACATTAGCTTCTTATTATTGAATTTCCTTTTGCAGTAACATTCTAAAAAAAGAATAGGTTACCTCTTCTTGAGAAAGTCCCGCTCTGGGTTTGCGCTGGGATGGCCCAAAAAATGCTTTGATGCCCACACCAGCGCCTGCACCCCTAACATGTCCAGGATGCTCTGGGTTACCCAGAGCAACTATCAATTCATCCCTTGTGCACTGAGGGATGAACGTGCCTTGTTTCCTCTGCTCGTGCAGCTCCCGCTAATCACCATCAATAGAAATTGGTAAATTAACACCACAAATAATCAATATTCAAACGATTGCTCTAAGAGTTGTATTTTACCATTTTCACAGCCGCCTCAGCAGTTACGGGGTTCTTTATTTCACCCTTCTTGTTTTGCCTCCCAGCTATCCATATATCATGGCGAGGCATGGGTGTAGCAGACTCCTGAGTAGGAGCAGACTCCTGAGTAGCCGCAGACTTTGCATGTAGTCTTTGGCGAACGCTTGCATAGCCTTTTGGACCCATAGTGTGGTCATGCACATTCAGTGCACACCTTGCTTTTTGTGCATCACTGAGGGCCTAGTTAGTATGCACATTAATGATTTGGTTAGTATCACTAAATTTTAATCTTGAATAGGTGAATACAATGTATATTAATTAAATTGGGAGTGACACCTAATACCTTGAATTCTTCAGATTTTCTTGAAGCAACAAAATTGTCCCAATCTGCTTTGTCCAAGAAGTTCCATTGTTCAAGGGCTGACTTCTTTTTCTTATCACCCTCTTTTATGTATTCTCTGTTCAGATTTGTCCTATAATTCCTAAGCATCTTTCCAGCGCGTTGCATCACACTTTTATGATGCAACTTCTCATCCAATGCAAACAGATTCTATAAAATAGAAATGTTATTAACTAGTATCCAAAATAGAATTGCAAATAATATAATTTGTAATCTACAAAATAGAATTGCAAATAATAATAACTCACACATAAATCCTTCCATATCAAGTCTTTCTTCCCCTGAGGAACTTTATGCCAATTATCATACTTAACACCACAATGGCTCCGAGTGGTACACCCAAGATAGTTTACAAAATTATTGCGGTTCACTCCAATTGCATTTCCTCCATTATCAAACTCCACAACCAATTTGGATCCACTGCCACTAAGCGCTATTAACTTCTTCAACATAGTGATGCCCCTTTTCTTGTTAAGTGTTTGGTGATGCGCATCAAGTTGCTCCAGTGCATCAGTGGGTAGATGTGCATCATCAACCTAAAATTTGACAAAAATAAACACACTGAATTAGCCCAATATAGAAATATAAGATATATGACATAACTAGAAGATAATGAATTTTATAGAAATACAGGATATGTTTTTAGAACTTACATTGGTATCCTCGCCATGCTCGTCATGGACAGCATGCTCATCATGGACTTCATGCTCATCATGGACATCATGCTCATCATGGTCAGCCATCTGAAAATGTCATTAAAAAGGCAAACATTTAGCATTTGTATTAACTAGAAAAAGGCAAACATTTAGCATTTGTATTAACTATAAAAAGGCAAACATTTAGCATTTGTATAAACATACATGTCTCTAAAATTGTGATCTTTTATCAATTAACAATCCTTCATTGTGATCTCCGCGAACATATAAGTCATCATTAGCTTCAATATTTTGTGGAGTTGGCAACCCAACTGAGAATGGACTGGAGTCATCATACTTATCATAGTACTCTTCTTCATCTATAGGATCTTCAATGAACTGTCTTTTACCATGAAGAACAACCGACCATTTATTATTTGCAGGATCATCGATATAGAATATTTGTTTCGCCTGTGATGCCAATATGAATGGTTCACCCTTCTCACCAATCTTTTCAAAGTTCACCAAAGTGAAACCCAATTCATCCACTATAACTCCTTTGGTGTTATCAACCCAATTACATTTAAAGAGAGGAATTTTGAAATCTATGTAGTCAAACTCCCAAATGTCTTCAATGACACCGTAATATGACATTTTAGCTTCACGTGGACTCTTATCCTTTGCACTTGCAAAGTACATAGTCGATGCTTGAAGAGTGACCCCACTATTTTGGACGACACTCTTATCATCTTGGCGCTTTGTGTAATATGTGAATCCATTAATGTCAAACCCTTCATAAGACATAACATTCGGTTTTGGTTTAAAGGCGAGGCATTTGATAGTTTCTGTAATATCATTTAGTGTTTGAGATAGTTGATGTAAGACTTTATCTTCAAACCACTTAGTAAAAGTCTTATTATGCCCTCTAGCAAGCCACATTGAACTTGCTCGAGGATGTTGTCTCTTTATGAAATTGGTATGTTCCTCGATATAAACACTCACTTCGTCCATATTGTGTAAAATATACAAGTGAGCTTGTTCCAACTGCTCACGGCTGATTACTTTCACCCGTGATCCCAAAATTCCTTTGCCCTCCTCAATATTCTTGTCATTATCAGGAGTGTCATTACCACTGAGAAAGTCATTGCAAAAATCCATAACCTCTCTCGCCACATAACCTTCAAGAATACTCCCTTCAGGCCGATAACGGTTTCGAACATCACCTTTAAAAATGCTCATGTATCGTTCAAAGGGATACATCCAATGCAAGAAAACTGGTCCCAACATTTTCACTTCCCTAGTCAAGTGGACAACAAGATGTACCATGATATCAAAGAATGAAGGAGGGAAATACATCTCAAGCTGACATAGGGTAACAACCACTTCTCTTTGCAAATTATCGAGAGTACCAGGGTCAATAACTTTGCTGCATAGACTGTTGAAAAAGAAACAAAGTCTGGTAATTGCAAACCTTACATGCTTCGGCAATATAGATCGAATTGCCACGGGCAATATTTGTTGCATTAGAGTGTGACAATCATGAGATTTAAGACCTATCAACTTCAGATCTTTCATTGATACCAATCTACAGATGTTGGATGAGTAACCATGTGGCACCTTAACATTTACCAAGCATTCAAAAAAGTTTTCTTCTCCTTTCTAGACAACGTGTAACAAGCGGGAGGTAAGTATGTTCTTTTATTACCCATTTCACGTAATTCTGTTAATTCTGACCTTATTCCCATTTCACGTAGGTCCAGTCTAGATTTTATCCCATCTTTAGTCTTACCTGGTATATTTAATAGAGTACCAATGATGCTATCACAGACATTTTTCTCAACGTGCATTACATCGATACAATGCCTGACTGTTATAGAACTCCAATAAGGAAGATCCCAAAATATTGACTTCTTCTTGAATGAAGAATTGGCACTCCGTGTGGCCATACTACATTGTGATTTCTTACCAAATTCATTGACAATGTCTTTTACTCTTGCATAAACAACATCCCCTGGTATAGGTTTAGGTGCACTCCGTTCATCATTCCATCCATTGAATGCTTTGCGCTTCCTACGATATGGATGGAATTTTGAAAGACACCTTCGATGACCAAGATATACAGTCTTGCCGCCATGTTTTAGTCTTATTGAATCAGTGTTTTCTTCACATATAGGACACACTTTAGCTCCTTTGACACTATATCCAGACAAATTCCCATATGCTGGAAAGTCATTAACACTGCAAAACAACATAGCGTGCAAACGAAATGTCTCTCTTACTGAAGCATCATAGGTCATCACACCTTCAACCCAAAGTTTCTTTAAGTCATCAATCAAAGGTTCAAGATAAACATTGATATCATTTATGGGTTGTTTAGGACCCGATATCAACAACGACAACATAACATACTTATTTTTCATACACATCCAGGGAGGAAGATTGTATATAACAAGCATGACTGGCCAAGTGCTATGTTGGCTTCTCAATGTCCCGTACGGATTCATCCCATCTGTACAAAGCCCAAGTCTTAGATTCCTATCTTCTTCACCAAATTTGGGGTGCAATAGATCAATCTTCTTCCACTGTGGGGAATCAGACGCATGTCGTAGGATCCCATCATTATTTTTCTTAACATCTGCATGCCACCTCAAATTCTTCGCATCTTTCAGATTTGCAAACAAGCGTTGAAACCGTGATATTATAGGTCGATACCACAACACCTTGGTAGGAGAACCAGTTTTGGACTCCCCCGAAATCGTCAATTTATACCTTGACGCACCACATTTTGGACAATCTTTCAAATCTACATAGTCCTTTTGAAATAATACACAATCATTCGGGCATGCGTGTATCTTCTTGGCCTCCATTCCCATTGGGCACAACATTTTCTTTACCTGGTATGTTGAGATTGGCAGCTCGTTTCCTTCAAGAAGCATTTCTTTCAACAAAGTCAACAATGAAGTGAAGCTTTTGTCGCTCCATCTATTGTTATCTTTCAACTTATACAATCTCAACACAACGCTAAGCTTCGTAAACTTAGCATAGCCTGTGTATAACGGTATCTCAGCATCATGCACAATGTTTCTAAAGATAGGAGGTGGATCGGTGTGCTCTACCCTACAACTATCCAGCATCACATCAACGATGTCTGCTGGAACTGGTTCGTTCACATTTACGTCATCGGAGGAAATTTCTTCTTCCGCCCAAGCACTGCTATCGACATCTACTGGTTTCGATTTTGAAATCTCTCCATGCCAGTGCCATTCTGTATAGCCTTGTACAATCCCGTTGCACATGACATGACTTTTGATTTCCTCACCAGTGTTGACTTTCAAGTTGTTACCGCAATGCCTACATGGACAGTAGAACCTATCTGTAGGTTTTTTCCTATGTTCCTCGGCAAATCTAATAAACTGATCAAGACCAGATATAAACTCTGGGGTGCAACGATTACGAATGGACATCCATGATCTATCCATTCTATGATCAGAGAAAACAAGTATATATTAGGAAACAAGTATGTATTAGGAAAAGATTAGGGTATACACTTACATCCTAAGTGTATAATGTGATGTCATTCTTATATATAATAAATGTGTACCACCTATCCCATCCTTGAACACCTAATCTCACTAGTAAGTGTATAATGTGTATTGGGTTTTCAAGAAAATTTCGGCAGCATTTCCCCGCTATTCTCTAAGTACATATGTACTTAGAGAACAAACGGGGAAATGCTGCCGAAATTTCCTCGAAAACCCAATACACATTATACACTTACATCCTAAGTGAGATTAGGTGTTCAAGAACAGTCCCAAACCGGGGACTATCCAAGATTTACTCATAATGAGTCAATCTTGGACGGGTTTCTAGGCCAACAAACACAATAATAGATATGTACAAGTTAGGCTTTCATCACAATTGATGTTAGGGTTTCATCAATGTTAGTGTTTAATCAAATCAAATTAGGATGCTAGAATGGACAAGTTTAAATAAAATTAGGGTTTAAATCAAATCAAACACGGCCGTGGCTGTGTTGGCCTACCACGGCCGTGCTGGGCAGCACGGCCGTGGTAGGCCATTCTTCTCAGTTCTCAGTGAAAGAAGTAGAACACTAACTAGTCTTAGGTTTTGAAGTCAGAGCAGCAAGCAGAGCAGAGCAGCGGGCGGCAAGGAAGAAGACAAGGAAGAAGGTGCTACGGCTAATACTTGTGAGCAGTGGAGGCAAGCAAGAAG
The DNA here is from genome assembly GCA_963693085.1 of Alisma plantago-aquatica. Taxonomy (NCBI): domain Eukaryota; kingdom Viridiplantae; phylum Streptophyta; class Magnoliopsida; order Alismatales; family Alismataceae; genus Alisma; species Alisma plantago-aquatica. The sequence continues at coordinate 502,489,304 of OY856413.1, forward strand.
ACAACGCCGCAGTAGGGCGTGAGCAGGGAGGAAGGAGCAGGCGGCGGCGGCGCAAGGAGGAAGGCGGCGGGCGGCGGCGTTGACGCAGAGCAGCAGCAGGGATCATCGGCGGCGAGCGAGAAGTAGTAGGCACCAGGCACCAGGCGGCGATTTTGGGAGAGCGCACAGGAGAATCGATGAAACAGGAAGAAAGGGGGAAGAGTCGGGTGATCGGGCCTCTATTAAGTTGGTCAACGACGTCGATTATCTAGGACAACTGACGCCTATTATCTTCAGTGTCGGTTGATCGTAATAACCGACGTCTAATTAGACAATCTTTACCCCAAATTAATTGGCGGGAACTATTATCAATGTCGGTTATCCAAGGATAACCGACACTGAAAGTGGAACTTTTCGCGCAAAATTTCATTTAACATAAGCGTCGGTGAATTGTTAAACAACCGACGCTGTATGTGACCCAGATTTTTTTCGCTCGAAAATTGGATTTCGCGGGCGCCTTTAGGCATCGGTTGGTTACACTCATCCAACGCTGAATACAAAGCGGTACCCGTGTCTGGCTGTTCTTCGAATATAGACATCGGTTTGTATAAATAACCGACGCCGAATATTATAGGCGTCGGTTGTCTGAAATAACTGACGCCCAGAAAAGCGACACTGAACGCTATTTCTGTAGTAGTGATGGAGCTTTCTATGTGTCACTACTACAAAAATGAGTCATCGCATCAATTGTTTTAGGCATACAAAGTCAGTTACCAACTAACGACTAAGTGGGTGACACTTAAACTCAAGGAATTCATCGTCGGTTAGAGAAAATGATGACAATCATATATGTCATCGGTTCCATGTTACAAAAAAACCGACGACATAACACGCAGCGCACGGCAAAATTGTGGTTTCTGTTAACATATCCTTATCAATTATCTAAGAAACAACCTACAACTAAGTTAATTAAGTAGCCAATTCTTTTGGCAGTTCCTTGTCGATTGACTAATGAGAAATAACCAAAGACTAATTGCATGACTTTGGTTTATTAGTGATTGAACAATGATAAATTTAGGTGTATGTCATCAGTTTGCTATAAGTAATCGAAGTAGAACATGTAGTAGTCAGATATTTATAAATAATTGATGACAAATTATTATGTTTGTTTATATAGAAGGTCTGCAAACCTATTGTCTAGATTCTAGCTTGTCTATTTCATAGTTCCTCATAATGGAAAAGTTCCTCAGAACTATAGGCCTATGTAGGCATAGCAACTTAACAACAAGTCAAAACATGTGCATGAAGAAAGATATATATACAATTAGGCTTGCATTTGATATAGTATGTACAAACATTCTAGAAAACCTCAACATTCTATCATTAATTAATGAGAAACAACCAAATATTAATTGCATGACTTTGGTTTTATTTGTAATTGAACAGAGAAAATTTTAGGTATATGTCATCGATTTATTGTAAGTAACCGACATAGAATGTGTAGTAGTCAGTTATGTCCAAATAATACATGACAAATGACTATATTTTTTATATAGAAGGTCTACAGACCTGTTGTCTGGCTGCTAGCTTGTCTGTTGTGATGTTCCTCATAATTGAAAAGTTCATTAGAACTATAGGCCTCTACAAGCATCGTAGCTTAACACTAGGTTAGCAAATGTGCATGAAGAAAGACATATATACAAATAGACTTGCATTTGATACAATATGCACAAACATTCCATCAAACCTCAGCATTCTATCATTTTTCACTTCAATTGCACAAACATATCCACAAACTCACAGCTCAATTAATTCATTTTTCAACCACACATTCAATTTCATACATTTTCACAAATACACATCATTCTCCTCATGTACTAAACATTCAACTCACACACACATATGCATGAATCCATATCACCATTAGATGTTGTAGAGTTTAATCCCATAACTTATAATAATGTAACAAATAAGAATCGGACATCAAACTTTGAATTACAAAAATATCAATCAACCCTTTCATTCGTCTGTCAACTCCACATGTTTGATGAAGTAGTCTACCCGTTGTTTCCGTAGCTCATTCAACTGCTCAAGTGTATAGGACTCTATAGTATCAAAATTCCACAAAGAGAATGAGAAGTAATTCTAATTAGATTTGATTGTTTGTATTATCAAATGAGACTACTTCATTAATTATGATCCAAGACTAATAATGTTACCTTCTCTATACATTTTATATGTTGTGTGTGCATGACAACTATCTACATGTACATCATCTCACAATATGCACATGACCAATCCTTTTCTTGTACATGGAGTTGCAGAATTACAATTACATTAATAAATGTAATTAAGCTGAGTTGGTAATATATATGTATTAGAATTAGAATACTACATCAACACTCCTCCAATATACTAATTTTTTTTCTACTTTCCATGTGCTGCTACAGAATGCTTTCACATCCCTATAAGTTAAATTAACAGATATGTAGCATTATATAACTATCATATGATGAAAACATTTATAAATATGTTGAGCACAAAAAACTATACTTACGCGTGAATCACCAATTTTATCATGTGTCCCTCATTTGGTGTATGTTTTACACCAGAAGGATCAAAGAAATATATAGTCCACATCTCGAGAACAATCACTAACAACTTTCGATGCTTATTTTTGAGTGAATAGAAGTCAAATAAAATTAAAAATAAATTCAACAAAAAATTGTATTCATAAGTTAGATATACAAACCACAAGCCCAAAACTTACATAACATTGAAGGGAAATATGATCATGGTGCTCATGCAATCTTTAATGCCACTTAGATCTCTAAGTACATCACTAATCATTGATGGCATTAGAAATGTCACATTTGATATTCCAAAATAAACATACCCATAAAGAAATCATAGAAAAAATATATATGCAATAATGAGCTAATATATAGGAACGAATTAAGAAATATGTATTCTTCACATATGACAAGTTATTCAGACTCACTGTATCTGAAAGTTCTATCATTGATGTATTCAATATTGATACTAAAATACCTCACTAACATTTTTCAACACTATAATAACGTCACGATCTATACCTATGACCTCCTTCCGAAGGTCAATCCCCATGGTATCCAATTTCTCTATATTGTCTAACCATTTTGCCAACATCTTGTAGTTCGGCCTAACTAGTCAAACAACTCCTATGGAATAAAATGTGGTGGCGGAGGATTCAGAACACTAGGGGGCTTCTTAGATGATGTGGGTTGCATGCATGTATTCTCATATTCTGTTTGATTGTTTATATAAATGTCAATATACATTTGTCATATCTCAATAAATACAACGAGTCATTCAGGCCATCTTGTAAGTTTTCCTTGTACCACTCTAAATGTAGTGGCATCTGTGTGCTCACATGGGAGAGGTGTGTTTCTCAATGCCAAAATAACATGTATGACATTGATATGAACATGGTCATTGGGAAGGGGAATACTAGAACTATATCATAGAGTAAATAAGCCTTGGAATCTACCATGACATTGATTGGTGGAACATCCATGGTAAAAAAACATTTTCTAGCCACCTACAATTTTATGAAACATAAAGTTTAAATTGACACATATATATATTGACTTGTGGGATTATTAAATCTTAAATTTTATCACAATGTGTATATAAATTGACTTAAATTGAATCTTACCATGTATGCGCCTTGTGGGTCTGAAGGACTACTCCCAATACAATTTATGGATGTGTGACATTGTACATGTTTTGTGACTGTTGGAGGAGTTTGTGCCTCCTAAGACACATTTAACTCCTCCAAGTTTGTAAATATCAATCTTTTCACCTTCTTTGTTACACCCACATCCCATGATAACCACTAATCATGAGATTAGGGCATAAGTTGAGAATTAAACATAATACAAAGATCATTGTTAACCTTTTTCTTTTGATTTCAAGCTCTTTGTTTACTCACATTAAATCACATAAACATCTTTTCAAGGGAAATTAAGACTTTATTACTCTAATTCAATGACAACAATAAACATAAATAACTAAATATTCATTCAGTTCCTCACACTTCTATGTACATACGACATGATAATTAGATACATACTCTATTATTAAGGAATCACAGTTACACTACATCATTTACAACTCTCTCACTACTCTATAAGGACCTAGAGTGATAGGACGGACTAAACTTAACTAATTTGAAGCTTAGATTATATGGCAGATCTACTCTGGCATTGACATTGTTTCCCTATATGTTTTTAGTAAAGGGATGAGCCTACTCGCTAAATAAATGAGTACATCATTGAAATACTCTAAAGCACTTATATAAATACAAATATATTCTTGAAAATTTGTTATTAAGTTGAATAGAAGCAAGATATACAATGTATTATCATTCACAAACATACATATTTTAGGTTATCTAGATGAATTCAAAGAGTAAGTCAATCCTCTAACATTATTGATCACTCACAAAGAAAATTGGTAATTCAGAGACAGACAAATAGCAAGTTACCCTATAAAAAATCCACTGAATAAATAAATAGATGCACACACTTAATTGATCTCACATTCATTTGATTATGCCCTCAACCGACATGAAGTGTACCACAACATGTGAAAGCATCACAACAAGTGAAAATCTCACTGTACAAGTCTTAGAAGTATGCTCGTGTTCCTAAGCCTATAGTCTCATATGCCCCGTTTGCTGTGGCCAGTCACCACATATTGCTCTCGGCAGCTATTGGGAGTGGTTGGATATCTCAGACTCCACCTCTAAACTTGGGTTCTCATGCCGTGACTCAAAGCCCTCAAGCTTATTATGCATCAATTGACCTACTGACTACTGATTATTACAACATGTATCACACAAAACTATTTCTTCCCCTGTAGCACAAGCCTCATCATTTGAGGATTCTACAATGTTCAGGGAATCTTAATGTCTAATTCACTCTTTAAATTCATGATTCAATCATCACATCAACATTTCTTAGTTTAACCTCATAAATATACATTTTCATTAATTATCAGCGATTTGTATTGTAAACTGAGGAATTGTGCAACCCCACTTATCTCACTGTAGAAGACTAAATTGAAAACAATTTTTTTCACTGAATGTCCTATCCTTAGGGTTTCACTCAACTCATTCACATATCACACAATTCGAATAAGGACTTTTTGCATCATAGTGTTTCACTGATAAAATACTTCTTTCAACAATTCACATACAATCAACATATATATATTGGAATCAGGTGAATATATTCCAACTTCCCCCTACAATTGTAGAGGGTCAAGAGTTACATGTAGGCCTAACGCCATACATCACTAAGAAATACAGCTCACACCGTTATCTAATGTGTAACTTACATTTAACACATTTACAAATTTTACAGCAATACTCGTAGTGTTAGTAGCTGAACCACCATGTCTACGTGCATTCCTTTCCTCCCAGATATGATAGCTGAGAGCATCAAACAATATCCTCCCACATCTTGACAAAAAAATTTTAGGGTTCTTCTTTCAGCTGAAACTGTAATCTGAAATATTCGCATATGATTCTCCAAACCTCCTTTGTAAATTTGCAGCCACAAGCCAGATGAGTATTGGATTCCTCCTCTTCTTTACATATCAACCAAGCAACGTTAATTTCTTCATTCCATCCATGGATTTTATCCAGTGTGGCTAAAGCATTTTGCATAATTTTATATACACACATGCTCCATTTTGGCACATGAGTTCCAGCCTACACTTGTTCCATGTGTCTATCCTTTACATCCCTTGTTCTTGCCACCTCGCATAAATTTGACTTCATATCTTTTAGCTTCCATCCTCCTACTTCATAAGGCTCGAATAGGTGTCTTACTTGTGACCATGTCTCTATCATGATATTAATGGTGTGTGAGTAGCCTTCCCTAGTATTAGGCTTAAAATCTAATCCCCTTGGGTATCTTTCTCTCATCCTTCTTTCCCAAGTTGACCGGCCTTCCTGGTATAGGATGATTCTTCTAAGAGTCCCCCACTTGGCAATATCTCATGGAGTCTTTGAATTTAGTCCACCTTCATCTGTAGGAAGTGCTAGCTGAGAGTATCTCATTGGGTGGTATGTGCTTTCCCATATGAAATTATCCATCTTCTTCTCCTTCTTATCAAGGACCGATCTAGGTATTTATCCTTGTTGTACCCAAAAGATAAGAAGACATTCTATTGTAGGCTTTGTAAGAGCTACTCTTCCCTCCATTGAAGTCTTTTGTGTAGGCCATCTAGCAATCATTTCTTCTATTCTATCAATGCATTCAACAAAGTCTTTAATTTGTAAGTTACCACCAGCCAGTGGGAAGCCAAGATACTTGGTAGGAAAGTTTCCCATCTCCACTCCCATAGAATCCTTGAGCCTCTCCCTTATTTGGAAGAAATTTTTTGACAGGAAAAGATGTGTTTTACTTGCATTCACCATTAACTTCGTTTGCTCCCCAAATTCTCAAAGAAGAACCTACAATCTTTCTAAAGTATTGGTCTTTGCCTCCACAAAAACAAGTACATCATCTGCAAAAGTCAAGTGTCTCATCACCCTCATCTCGTTAACTATATATGTCTTGATTATCTTCATCTTTTCTACCTTCCTCATCTATTATGTAAATCACTCCATGAAAATAACAAATAAGAAAGGACATAGTAGATCACCTTGTCTAAGCCCATTACTTCCCCTAAACATTCCGCTGAGGTTCCATTCACCAAGACAGAGAAGCTTGTAAACCCCACACATTGCTTCATCCATCCAATCCATTCTTCATTAAATCCCATCTATTCCAGAATCCACCAAAGCTTGTCCCACCTGACACAGTCATATGTGTTAGATATGTCTAGTTTAAGGCATGCCTTTTTGTTTCCTCACATAACATTGTAGTCCACCAAGAATTCCCCTACTAGCAGTACACAATCGTTGATACTCCTTCCTATCACAAAGGCTCCTTAATTTTTAGAAATAAGATAAGGAAGAACTAACTTTAATCTGGCTACAAGAATCTTCACTGATTTTATACTGAACCGAACGACATGCAATAGGTTTGAAATCAGTAAGAGACGTCGTCACCTTCTTCTTAGGAATAAGGACTAAGAAAGAGTGATTCACTTGTCTGACCCTGTTTCCTCCTTCCATGAACCAACCAACATATGCAACCAATTCATCTTTGATAATATCCCAAGGTTTCTTGTAGAAGAATGCATTAAATTCATCTGGCCCCAGTGACCTGTTGCTTCTAATGCTACACAAAGCATCCTTCACTTCTTGTTCATTTTTTTCCTTATGAGAATATTTTTGTGAGTAACCGATAATTTAAACTTCCAGTCAATGTCCTCTTCTATCATGTTGGCCATGAATTCCTTGTTGTATAGGGATGTGTAGAAGTGTACAACTTGCTTTTCCAGGTCCTCTTGTCTATTGACTACTTGCTCCTCCGCATTAATCAATTATGAAATGATACTGTTTGCCTCGCTTCATTTTACAACAATATGATATAGGTTGGTATTTTTATCTCCATCTTGCATCCATATCCCCTACTTCTTTTCCAGTAAAATTTCTCCTCTCCTTTCTTCAAGTCATCAATCATCTTCCTCTATTAGTAGTCTTTCTCATTCAGTTCAACATTGAGTGGGTCAACTAAGAGCTTTTCTCTCACTGCTTCGCTTTCCTTCTTCGTTTCCATAATTAGATTGGGAATATTTACCTCCTCCTTGGCCTATTTCTTTAAATATTCCTTATTTAGAGCCAACTTCCTTGCAAGGATGTACATTGGGTTGCATGTACCTGTTCCTGCCAACTCCACTTTATAACTTCATCAAATCCTTTCCAGTCTGCCCAGTAGTTAAGGAACCTGAAAGGTTTTCTCATTTGCTTCTTGTTTGTGATTTGAACCGTCAACAGAGCATGATCATTGAGTTCAGATCCACATGCCTTCACCTGTACATTAGGAAAAATCTGCAGCCAATCATCATTCACTAATGCTTTATCTAGCTTGCTAGCTATCCTATCTTCTGGTCTTCTTTCATTGTTCCATGTATAGATGTCCCCACCTATCATTGGTATCTCGAAGACTTTAGCCCTATCAATAGTTTGATTGAAAGAATCAATAATCATATTTAAAGTAGATCTACCACCAATCTTCTCTCCTTGTCTTCTCACATTATTAAAATCACCAATAACTAGCCAAGGTATCTTAACCTATCTAGAGAGAGATACTATGTTCTTCCATAACCCCTGCCTTCTTTTTGCATCGTTGTGTGCATAGACCGCTGACATCCACATACGTAGTCCTCCATTATTTTTGCAATCCAACATGATTTGTTGATCTGACATCTGCTTAATAGTTATCTGCCATGTGTTCAGATTCCATGCTACACAAACTCTGGCAAGATCTGAACACTCCACATTAGATACATGCTCCCATTCTTACAAAAACAAGTACCTAATACTATTCTCATTATGCTTCTTTATTTTGGTTTCTACAAGAGCCACTAGCAAAGTTCCACTCAATGCAATCTAGCTCTGAATCTCCATCTTCTTGTCCTTGTCATAGCCTTTATTGATATTCCATAGGACCATGCACATATCAACCATATTTTTGTGACCTCATATGCCTTGGCAGCTCCTTCTTGTTGTTCTTGCTAAATTCATCCATATTATCTTTCATGATCAGTTCCTCCTATTCCTTATCAAAATCGTTGAGTGCCTCAAAGTTGTTGCTCGTACCTAGTATTATCCCTACTCCTTATTTTGTAGGTATGCCTTTGTGCATCTTCTTCTTCCTTGAAGATGAAGCAGGGATAAACTCACCCTCTTTAGCTGCTCCCCTGTTGCTGCATTCTATATTCTCTGTCATGGTCTCTCCCTCCTTTTCTATCATCTTAGCAGGTTTGGGTACTTCTTGAACAACTGGTTGTGTGCTCGCTCCCTCGGTATCCACCTAGACCTGCTTAGCTTTCCACACCTTGTCCACCATCGAAGACAACTTCATGGATTCCTCCCCTTTGCACTAGTGGATGAATGCCTGACATTGTTTGCTTTTGGAAGGAACAAAGTCATAGATGAAGGGACTGCAATTGGCTCCCTATCCTTCACATTCAACCAAACTTTGTCTGGTTGTGCCTTCTCAGAATCCAGTTTTATTAGCACCCTTGCGTCTTCATTCTCTAGGGATTGCTCCGCTATATGTAGGATTGTGCCAGTGCCCAAAGCAATTATCCCAGCTGATTGTCGAGTCCATGCCCTACCAAACAATAGTAACATGATCCATGTTGAGATCATGGAGATGTCATCCTTCCGTAACTTGTTGTCGTGTTTATAGCTCTTGGGAACCACCAATTGGTTATTGAACCACTGCGGCCCCATTGTCAATGTCACCTCCTTGTCTGCCGAGTTGGACGCACCAGGAATACTCCATTCACCCTAGATAGTGGGTCGAATGCACCCTTGGGCTTCTAGGTCTACCGAATCCATGTTTGTAGGTGGGGAAAGAGTGGGCGCTACCCTACTGTGTAAATAATGATTGTATATTCCCATATATCTTTCATGTTCTCATATTCTCGCTCCTCAAGTTTGACGTGGACCTCTCCCTCTTCGTCCACCCTCTTCAGTTCTAGGAAGGCCATCATCTTCTCTTTCCCATCTGCTGGTTTCTTCACTATCTGGGTCCAAGAAACCTTTCGTTGCATTGTCAAACCCTCATTCCTCTCTCCGCCTTGGTTAGGGTTTGCACCCACCATGGCAACCTGCTATGGTTTGGTCACTGGATGGGTAGGGTTAGGTTGCAGGGGGGATGGTTGGGTGGGTGGGGGGACGTTAGAGGGGGAGGCACCTAACGTAGTTTTCGTCGCTTGGCTGGTCGCCTGAGCATGCCCTAGGAGACGAAGTGGGTGTTATATATATATATATATATATATATATATATATATATATATATATATGTATATATATCTATATATATATATGTGTATATATATGTATATATATGTATATATATATAAATATATATATATATATATATATATATATATGTATATATATGTATATATATGTATACATATATATATATGTATATATATATATGTATACAAATATATATATGTATACATATATGTATATATATATGTATATATATATATATATATATATATATATATATATCTGTGTGTGTGTGTGTATTTATGTATCGGAAATTCCTGGTAAGTATATTCCCGACCCTCAAAGAGGGACAAAATTACATACTACACCCAACACATGTAGTAACAAAGATGAAACGATCAAGACCTAAGTCTTACATGGATACCTAGTACTTATATTCAGTACTTACAAAATTCCCAATTACGAATTAAATTTCCCGATACATTAGATAACACACTATGATATGTATTGTAGTGTGTCTGCAATTCTTTCTCCATCTTACTGAATATCGCCAGCTCATCTCGAGGTTTACCTCCATGGATCCTGGAATTTCTCTCCGTCCATATAGCATGGCAGCAGAGAGTAACCGCCCACAGTATGATGATACTGTCTTCCTGTCTAGAATCCTTCAGGTCACGCAAGCACTGTTGCATACTTGCAGACGCTATACCGCATTTCAGAGCGGATCTACCCCACAGGTACTTCCACCATTTGCAATTAGTCGTAAGGTGGATAGTTGTTTCCTCATGCGTCTGGCATAAACAGCACCTAACCTCCACATTTGGACACCATTTCAGTATCTTATCCTTCGTAGGCAAGTAATTCTTGTGAGCTCTGAAAGCTGTAAAACTCCATCTTGGATTATGCTTGTTGCTCCAGATATTCTCAGCAGCAACATCTTTGGCCTGCTTCTGTCTACATATGTCCCAAAGAACCTCATCTGAAGTTTCCTGGAATCCAGGCCATATCTCAGTGATCCTTCTCCATTGTGTGGAAAAACCCCATCTGTGTTCAGGCTGACTGAAATCATTAATACCATATCTAGTTATCATCCACCTTGCCCAAATAGACTCCCCCTTAAGAAGGTTCTTCGTTCTCTTCATTGTATAGAAGTCAGCAAGATTATCAAGCTTTCTCAGACCCAGGCCTTCCTCATCAGCCGGAAAGGATATACGCTCCCATGAAGCAGGATGCATAGATGATCCCCATAGAAAATCCCCCATCACAATTTCCATTCTACATAAAGTAAATTTAGTAATCTCCCCTTGGGACATCCAATACTGAATGAGCCCCATTGCACAACTTTTAATCAGAACCAATCCACCCGAGAAAGATATTTTAGTTCTTGGCCACTTGGTTAACATATCTTTCAGCTTATCGAGACAGGCGTTGAAGTTAACTCGTCTGAGGTTGCCCCCTGCCAGTGGATAACCCAGATAAGTTGTTGGCAAGGTTCCAAGCTGTACTCCAAGCTGGTCTGCCAGTTCCTGTTTATTCACAACAGATTTTGAAAAGAAGATATTCGACTTGATTGTATTTAGCTTCATCCCTGATTCTCTAGCAAATTCATCAAGTAACCATTTCAGATTCTCCAGACTTCTACTTCTAGCTTCACAGAAGATAAGTACATCATCTGCGAAGAGTAAGTGAGAGAGCACTGGGGTATTCCTGATTGTATAAGTACGAACTTTTTTATCACCAACAGCTTTCGTGAGCTTCTTTGTGAGACCTTCCATAGCAATTGTGAACAATATCTTTCGTGTGTATTTATGTATGTATGTATGTATGTATGGGATTAAGAGAGGCATTTTCTCCCCTTCTCCCACACCCATGACGGAGGTCGAATGCTTGGGAGGGTGGTAAATTAAAGGCAGAAATTGGGATTCGAACCTGGGTCCCTTTGTAACCCTGTAATTAGGCTGAATTAGGGTTTCCACACCATTCTCTCAGATATCATGCATCAAGAATAACATTGAATAAATATATTCTATGATGTCAGAGAGAAGCACTTCAAGTGGATTTCACAATGTCTAATCACAAATTTCCGACTTTGCACTCATCTATGGTTTCACCCTATTTATTGAGATATCAAGCAACATTGATTGCATGACATGAAATAAAGATAGTATCTGACATATATGTACTATGCATTCAGATAAATAATCATTCATAGACAAAGAAATCAAATAGGGAAAGTTCTCTATTCAATTATACAGAAGTTTCATGCATAAATGATGTGACAACCTAGATTTTTTTTCTTCATCTATTATTATCTTTCTCTCCTTTCAAGAGACCCATCTCACTCAATATTATTTCAATAACAGTACTCGAGGGTGTTGATCACCCAATTTTACCACCTGGATGACTAATTTTATATGGTGTAGCTGTAATTTGGAAAAATGAACTAAGTATCATGCTATATCATATAACCGTCTTGTAAGGTAAATTGAACAATGTATATATGATTTTGATGCTATATAATGTATATCATGATGTAGAAGAGTCAATTTTGAATCCAGCAGTGCAAAAATCACCTCAATCAGAAGTTCCTAACCCAAGTTATGGTCTTTTGAAATTAGCTCAAATTAATTTGGATTTCATTTTTATAACTAGAATTTGAGCCTTATTGGGCCCAAACATAGGTCATGGCCCAGAAGCCACCACTAACAAGGGGGGAAAACCCTAACGCTCACTGATGTAGCCCTATTTTAGGGCTCCATCCTGTGCCATTTTGTACTTAAGTTGCATCTAAACATGTTAGATTACAAGTCTTTTTCCCTAATATGGTTATAATTGCAAATACGCTTATGGATGTTCTTTGCACTATTTTTCAGGTACTTGAACCATGCTTAGATGAAAGAGAGAGAAAGAAGGAGTTCTAGGGTTCCCGCACTCATGGGGGGAACCAAAGAAGGCCCCAAAGTCTCCCTCAACCTACCTCCAATGGTCAAGAATCGTCCCCAAGCAAAGACATACGAGAATGACGAAGATTGAAGTGTAATAAAGGGATACAAGCCTCACCACGGTCGTGGCCACAACGCCACGGTCATGCATTTATTAGCAATGACGTTCCCTTTCCAACAGGGTTTTTCCACAGAATCCCACGGCCATGGCCACCTGCCACGACCGTGGCCATTGAAGACACCACGGCCTTGGCCATCAGCACAGTCATGGTCAGTAGAAGAGAAAACGACTGTGGCACCCTGCCACGGTCGTGGGAATTATTGCATATATTTGACCAGAGTTAAAGATTGTCACCCCCAGATCACCATGACCATGGCCCACTGCCACGACCATGGCCGATGAAGACTAAAACGCCTGTGCTACTGCGCCATGACCACCTCTCTGTCCTTCAAAATGGCCGTGTTACCCAACACGGCCGTGGTGCCTTTCACCTACCATGATCGTGGCATCCCACCACGGCCATGGCCACCACCATACTTCACTTTTTCACCACTCCTTTCATACCACGACCATTCTACCACCCCAGGACCGTTCCCTACTACCCTCACCACGGTCGTGGCACTACACCAGGGTCGTGGTGATCCACCGACCCTACCCTACTTTTCACTGCTTTTCCTAAACTACCCCCCACTTACCCTAGTGCCTCCCCACCACCTATATATACATAGGTGGCAGCCACAACACTAGGTTAGATGCCCCTACAGCTGCTCCAAGCTCCATTCCCCTTCCTTGAGTTTTGAGTGCAAACCCTTTGCATTTTGGCTCACCATCCACCATTTCCACCCTCATTCCACCATGGAATCCTAATTTCCTAGGTTTTCATCCATAATCCCCTACCATTTCATGCACCCCTGCACCCTTGGAGGAGGGAGGACGTCTACATTAAGCTTAGAGGTGAAGAAGGAGGCTTCTACATCAAGCTTCATGGAGTCCCTACTTCTTCTACCCCTTTATTTTCTTGTTTTCTTCATCATGTCTAGCTAAGCCCCTAGTGGTGGGCTGTTTGGGGTTAAAATGTAACTTTGATACCATGTTGGGGGAAAATTACTTGTAATGAACTTAATTTCTATCTATGATGATTGCTTCTTGCTTCTATCTCTTTTCCTATCTTATTGCATGTGGTTTGTGCTTCTTGTATGAATTGGTTGCTTTGAGATGCTTGATGACACTTAGCTTCTAGGAGGAATTGGAGTGTATGTGGCAATCTTAGGATTGGCTCCTAGGTCGAACTAGTGGATCCCTAGCTAGCCCCCTTTGTTCCTATATACACATCCCTCCTTCTACAAGTGAGTGTGAGATTTAATTAGCTACTGTAAGTGAGAGTGATGCAATTGCCTAGGTCCTTCTAAAGGCTAGAGTGGCTAGTGGCATGAGGTCAAATACCCTCATATCCACTCCCATCTCTACCCTCAACCCTCAATTGCTCACTATCACTTACCCTAGAAACCTATATTTGGCTAATCCCATTAGAATTACACCTAACCCTAGTCTTCTACTAGTAGTATAGGGTATATTCTAATGGCATTGTCCTTGTTGTTTGGTTTGGTAATCTAGATATGAAATGAGAACCTTGCATGTTTAATGATCTCCCCCAACTAATGTCAAATTTACATCCCCCAAACGACAAACCTACCCTAATCAACTGCTTAAAACCCATCTTTCTTAGTTTGCTTGTTCATGCTAGTCTAGTTTAGTCACTTTCGCATAATCTCATTAATTGCTTAGTTTTGATCTTTAGTGTTAACTTAGGCTCTTGCTCTTGCTAGTGGTTAGTTTAGTTCTTAATTGCTTCTTGCCTTGCTATAGTAGTGTAGCTCTTCTTTCTCTTACTTCGTTAGTTTGTTAACTTAGTTTACTAATTTGATTGCTCTTCCATAACTTAGTTTCCTTCTCACATTTCTTACTTGCTAATTAGTGTAATAAAAAAACCAAACCTTTTAAAACCCTAAAACCCTAAGCTTTGTGAAAGGAACGTAGCTAGCACCGTCTAACTCTAGCACCCCCTCTATCTCCGTGGATCGACCCTGTACTTGCTGCGTCACATATACTATGACATGACCCCGTGCGCTTGCGGGCGTAGTGTCTTAGTAGACGTAGGTACTTAGTGTAGGTATTACAAATTTCGAAAGCATAAGATCCCATATCCTGTGTGCTCCGACCTTGTGGGGAGTAAAAGCACCACTAGCGGGGATGCACCAAGCTTTCTGGCACCGTTGCCGGGGATAGAGGCGCTCGGCCTAGTTAGATAGTGTAGCTTAGCCCTTCCTTTTGCCCACACCATTGCTATTATTTATTCTTTGTTTTACTTTGCATCTTGGTTTGCTAACTTGGTTTCTTGTTGTTTGTTTATGTCTTGCACAGGTGACAGCTTTGCATGCATAGCACGTGCTCTACTTGCACCGACTTGGTGGTATACGACCCCGAGATTGGTAGAAGGAGGCGTCAAGCTCGCCACAACCTGCACCGAGAGGTTGAGATGGCCGAAAAAAACCAAGATGCAGATGCTCAACCACCTCCACCGCCACATCGCCCTCTTCACGAGTACTTCACGCCGGGGAACTACAACTCCCCCATCGCCACTCTGGTTGACCAAATGACAGGTCAACAATTTTCCATCCCGCCGACACTCTCGGGACTTCTCCCTACATACTTCGGTATGGAGAACGAGAATCCCTACCACCACATAGATGCGTTCCTTGAAACATGCTCTACCTTCCGCACTCCAGCCGCCACCGACGACTCAATCAGGAGGACACTCTTTCCTTTCTCCCTCAAGGAGAAAGCCAAGGAGTGGTATGTGACAAAGCCAGAGTTGGTCACATGGAATGAGGTGAAGAATGAGTTTCTCAAGAAGTTCTTCCCCATCACCAAGTTATCTTATATGAGAAGGTGCATCACGTTGTTTTCCCAAAAAGAGAACGAGCCCTTCCACGAGGCGTGGGAGAGGTTATAAAATCTACTTTGTGATTGCCCTCATCATGAGGTTCCTCTGTGGCAGCTCGTTCAAGCCTTCTACACCGGGCTTGAAGAGTAAAGCCAAAACAACGTAGACTCTTCCTACAGGGGAACTTTCATGGCAAAGCTGCCCGAGGAATCATGGCCGTTGTTTGAGCACCTCACAAAAAATTCCCGCCACCGTGCTTCCACAAAAGGGGGGGCATTGTGACTGAAGCTACACTCCTCCTCCTTCTTCTATAGCTTCGATTCGCAATACCAACGACCCCGATATGATGAAGATGATGGCCGATATGATGCAGATGATGAAAAATCAAGTGGGTAGCTCTTCCAACCAACCCATAATGGTGGTTGATACTGTAAACGAGGAAGTCAATGCTCTACATTCCTTTGGTGGCCACAACAACCAGGGCCCAATGTCCAACTCCTACACTCCTGAGTGGAGGAACCACCTGAACTTCTCCTGGAAACAACAGAATGAGGATGGACAAGGACATGGGCAGCAAAAGCCACGCTACAACTCCAAGTTTGAGGAGGAAGTGCTAGGAAGGCTAAGAAGCCTGGATGAAGTAAAAAAAGATGTCAATGCACATGGGAAGTCTATTAACCGTCTTGAGCAGAGGTTAAATCAAATTTCTCTCTCTTCGGCTAGAAGCATAGAAGGTAGACTTCCATCTCAACCAATGCAAAATTCGAACAATGATGGGGCTTTTCTAGGGAACACTTCGAGTGATTATGTTCAACCATCTTACCAAGCCCCACCAAACCCCTATGCACCTCCACCTACTCAAGCCCCACTCAACTATCAATATGCTCCACCTCCACCTCACACCTACCAACAACCACCTCCGCAATACCACCCCCCCACCACAACAACAACTGCAACCCCAATTCATTCTTCAAAATCCCAACTCCCCTCACCAAAGGCCTCCACCACCCCAACAGCCACAACCACCTCCACAAGCTCCCTCTCCTACCACCCATGAGCATGTGAAGGCAGTGACTACATTGAGGAGTGGCAGGACTTTAGAGAGCCCCAATGGTATAGTTGTTGGCAGAGATGATACTGAGGCTGAGCAGGTTGATGCTGAGATGCAGATTGATGATATCGTGATAAGAGGCAACCTTGATACCGTGATTCCGATGGTTGATAATGAGATACTGAATGATGATACCGTGATTCTCGTGATACCAGTCGATGATACTGCTGAGATGGACCATTTGGGGTCCCAACTCCCCCCTTTCCCCGAGGCTCTTATGGAGCCTTCTGTCGAGAAAAGAAGGAAAAAGCATACCGAGGACATTCTGGAAACTTTTAAACAAGTGAAGATCAATATCCCTTTGCTTGATGCAGTCAAGAAAATTCCTTCATATGCTAAGTTTTTGAAGGATCTTTGTACTTTCAAGAGAAGAACTACGGGGAAAACCCCGAAGAAGGTAAAGCTTACCGAGCAAGTGAGCTCGATTCTGCAACACACCATTCCAAGAAAGAGGAAGGATCCATGTTCTCCTATCATATCATGCTACATTGGGGCGCACCGCATAGACCAAGCTCTCCTAGACTTGGGCTCGAGCGTGAACCTCATGTTGTATGATGTTTTTGCAGAATTACAGATGGGACAGTTGGGTCCGGCCCATTGCACTTTGCAGTTAGCTGACAGGTCGGTAAAGACGCCTATAGGACGTGTTGATGATGTGCTCGTGAGACTAGATGACGAGACATATGCTTTCTTTCCTATTGATTTTATCATCTTGGATATGGAGAAAGACACGAGGAGGGTTCCTATCATCTTGGGGAGACCCTTCCTGGCCACGACTGATGCGGTCATTCATGTTAGGACTAGTATGATGTATGTGACATTCATGCACATGAAGATCCGGTTGAACATTTTTAAATCTTCAGCCAAGGCCGAAGTGATAGGGGCAACAGAAGAAGATTGCTATCTATTTGAGTGTCTAGATGAGATCGCGGAAGAATGCCTACCTTCTTGGATTCAAACGGCCACTCAAGGTAGAGGATTAGATCTGATAGTTGAGTTTCCTGAGGATGATGAGGAAGATGATGAAGAGTGTGAGATAGCCTTGGTGGCTGCAAGTGAAGACCTCCCTTCCATCTCTGAGCCATTGAAAAACTCTCTTGAAGAGCCCCCCACACTTGAGCTGAAATCACTTCTTGAAGGTTTGAAGTATGCTTCTCTAGGGGCGAATGACACCCTCCCAGTGATCATTTCATCCATACTTTCACCCGAAAAAGAGGCTTTGATGAAGGTTCTGAAGAAGAACATCCAAGCTATCAGATGGACCATTGCTGATTTGAGGGGTATTGATCCCTCCATCTGTGTGCACCAAATCTATCTTGAAGAAGACACGAGGCCAACCCGCCAAATGCAAAGGCCACTAAATCCGAAATTGAAAAAAGTGGTGACTCAAGAGGTAGTCAAATTTCTTGATTCCAAAATTATCTACCCTATTTCTGACAGTACTTGAGTGAGCCCCATCCAAGTCATACCCAAGAAGGGTGGAATCACAGTTGCCGAAAATGCCGATGGGGAACTAATGCCAGTGAGAGAACAATCTAAGTGGAGGATGTGTGTGGACTATCGAAAACTCAATGAGAAGACGAAGAAAGACAACTATCCCCTCCCATTACTTGATCAAATTCTAGAGAGACTGGCTGGGTAGAGTTTCTATTGTTTCCTTGATGGGTATGCTGGATACTTTCAGATCGCCGTACACCTCGCCGATCAAGAGAAGACAGCATTCACCTACCCGAGTGGCACATTTGCTTATCGGAGAATGCCATTCGGGTTTTATAATGCCCCATCCACATTTCATAGGTGTGTTACATCAATCTTCGCAGATATTCTTGATTCATCCTTGGAAGTGTTCATGGATGATTTCTCAGTTTTCTGAAAGACTTTTGATGAATGCTTGTTACACTTGGCTGTCGTCCTCGAGAGATGCGTGAAAGTTCGACTAGTTCTATCTTGGGAGAAAAGCCACTTCATGGTGCCCGAAGGCATCGTTCTAGGACACCGAGTCTCTAAAGATGGGATTGAAGTTGACAAGGCTAAAGTGGGCCTCATCTCTACCCTCTCCATTCCTTCCACCGTAAGACATGTCCGATCTTTCTTGGGACATGCTGGTTTCTACCGCCATTTTATTAAAGACTTCAGAAAAATTTCATGACCGATGTGCCACCTGCTTGAAAAAGATGTCGACTTTCACTTTGATGACAAATGCATTGAAGCCTTTAATCACTTGAAGGAGAAGCTAATTTTTGCTGCGATCATGCAGCCCCCCGACTTCTCTTTGCCATTTGAGATCATGGCTGATGCATCTGATATGGCAGTGGGGGCTGTGTTGGGCCAAAGGATTGGCTGAATTCCTCATGCCATCTACTACGCGAGTAAAACTCTTGATGAAGTGCAAAGAAATTACACCACTACCGAGAAAGAGTTACTCGCCGTCATCTTTTCTCTAGACAAATTCCGCTCCTATCTTCTGCAAAATAGAGTTGTGATTTACACGGATCATAATGCGTTAAAGTATCTCATATCTAAGAAGGATTCAAAGCCAAGGTTGATAAGATGGATTATGTTGCTGCAAGAGTTTGATATAGAGATAGTGGACAAGAAGGGAGTAGAAAATGGCGTAGCCGATCATCTCTCCCAGATTGATCACCCTTTTGATAAGACAAGGTTAATCAAAGAAACCATGCCCCATGAACAACTCTTCCTCCTCTCATCTTCTCAAGGGCCATGGTACAAAGACATAGCCAATTTCTTGGCTAGTGGGAGGATACCTAGCACGTGGATAAGGGAGGAGAGCAAAATACTATTTCCCATGGCAAAGAATTATGCATGGGATGACCCTCACCTTTTCAAGTATTGCCCCGATCAGATTGTAAGAAGATGCGTACCGGAAGTGGAACAACAAGACATCCTCTCCATGTGCCATTCCAAGATATGTGGAGGACACTTTGGAGGAAAGTGCACAGCTGCCAAGGTACTGCAATGTGGTTTTTACTGGCCCTCATTGTTCAAGGATTCACACGGATTCTGCAAGAGCTTCTTGAAATGCCAAAAGGTGGGAAATATCTCCAAAAGAGACATGATGCCTCTATCACCCATTCTTGTGGTGGAGGTATTTGATGTATGGGGAATTGATTTCATGGGTCCTTTCCCTCCTTCATTTGGGTATATCTACATCTTTGTTGCCATTGACTATGTGTCTAAAGGGATAGAAGTTATTCCAACTCAGATGAATGACCACAAGGTGGTTTGCAATTTTGTGAAATCAAACATCTTCAGTCATTTTGGACTTCCAAGAGCCATGATAAGTGACGGGGGAAGTCATTTCATCCACCACGCCTTTGAGGGATTGCTTAAGAAACATGGAGTGAACCATAAAATAGCCACTCCGTATCATCCTCAAACAAGTGGCCAAGTTGAGTTGGCCAATCGAGAAATAAAGATCATTTTAGAGAAAACAGTAAGACCGGACCGCAAGGATTGGTCTCTCCGTCTAAATGAGGCTTTATGGGCATATCAGACGGCATTAAAGCCCCGATTGGCACCACACCATTCAAGTTAGTCTATGGGAAAAGCTACTACCTACCGGTAGAGATGCAACATAAGGCGTTGTGGGCCTTGAAGAATATGAACTTTGATGGTGAAAATGCAGCAATGAAAAGGAAATTCCAACTCAATGAGCTAGAGGAAATGCGCCACGAGGCGTACGAGTTGTCTAAAAATTACAAGGAGAGAACAAAGTTCCTCCATGACAAGATGATTAGGAAGAAGGACTTTGAGCCTGGAAAATGGGTATGGCTATACAACTCAAGAATGAAGTTCCTTCCCGGAAAACTTCGGTCTAGATGGGAAGGACCCTATCTTGCCAAGAAAGTATACCCATCAGGGGTTGTGGTCATTTGTGAGAAAGAAGGTGCAAAGGAATTTTCCGTCAATGGGCAAAGGTTGAAATCTGTTGTTGAAGTCGGCCCGGACAAGGCCAATCAAGATTTTGATATTGTTATGCTTGTACAGGAAGAATCCGATGAAGAAGAGTGCTTGGATGAGGATGAGAAAGGAATCTACTACAAGGATCTATTGAAGGTTCCAAAGAAGTGACAGAGATCTACAATCAATAAGCCTGGATGAAGGCATTAAATTTAGTGCTAGTGGGAGGCAACCCACGTGGTTTGAGATTCTCGAACTCTCCTTTTGATATTTTATCTTTATTTTACACAAATACACACATGCACACTTGTGCTTTATAGTTTTCTTTTGAGTTTTTATGATGTCCAGGTGTTAGACAATAGAGAGAGGGGGTTTTAGAAGTAAATCATGGCCATTAAGTCAAATTTGTGGCCAAAGAACAAATGAAGTTGAAGTTCTAGTTTTGAATTTGGAAAACTGAAGGAACAAAAACACCACCGCCGTGGATCTCGACCACGACCGTGTCTCATGTGGCCAAACACGACTGTGGCACATGGCCACGGCTGTTGGAATTATTGCATCGAATTGGCCGAAGTGTTGTTTGCAAGAATCGCCACGACCGTGGTACAACACCACAACCGTGTTGAAGGAGACTTCCCATGACCGTGGTCCTCACCACGACCATGTTGAAGAAAGTGGGCCACGACCATGGCAACCTGCCACAACCGTGGGAATTAATGCATCTAATTGGCTGAAGTTACAGGTTGTTTGCAAGAATCACCACGATTGTGGGCTTCAGCCACGGTCGTGTTAAAGAGAAACGACCATGACTGTGTTATCCTTCCACGAACATGGCGAGGTCAAACTGAGGAGTTCTCCATCGACAATATGACTGTGGCACCTGCCACGGCCGTGCTATCCACCTACCACGACCGTGGCCGACCCCGGTTCAGCAAAAAAAAAATCTTTTAAACACCCAAACTCGACCCCCCTCTTCATTTGCTCGCCTTCAAGCTTCAGACCTCGACCGTGGCGGCGGAAGACGGCCCTGTGGTCCTCCAAACTCCACCTCCAACCACCAAAAACACCTCCCTTCGGCCTCCAATCAATCCCAAATTGATTCCCAGCCATCTCTCTACCATTTCCACCGCCTATTCTTCCCCAATCGCTCCTCCATTTCCACATCTATCTACACATCCGCCCAACAGCCACCTCCACCAAAACCCCACGAAAACCCTTCACTTTTTGCCCAAATCAATAACCAATCACATTTCCACCATCCATACATCACTATCCTTCAATTCCACCCACAAAACCACATTCATACCATTCTCCACATAAAAATCTGAAAATCACCTCACCTCCACCATGAAAAAGATTGGAAAGGCCACAACCAAGGGAACCAACATCCTCACCGGAGGGAGGCGGCGTTCCAAAAATGCCTCCTCCGATGTATCCGTGTCATCCCACACACCTTCACCTACCACCTCCGCCCACCATTCCCTCCGCAGTTCGCAATTGATCAGCGGATCACACTCCCGCTCATCCGATAGCCACCACATTCCATCTACGAGGGTGAAGATGATGAAGACGAGGAATCAATGGGGGTAGATTTGGACCACCTTATTGATGAGATTGAGTCGGCAGCCGCAAAAAGAAGCCAGAGTTCCAAAGCGGCACCGTCCTCATCCAGGCTCCCGCCGAAGCCTACACCAGCCCACCACTCGACGTCTCAGGTGACGACGAGGAGTGGTGTGCAGCCGCAATCCTCACGGCAACTAAAGCAAGATGAGGAGCAGTCGGCCCACTGGTACAATCTTGACACCAGCTCGGGGTCGCAGTCCTACACGATGGAGGAAGAAGAAGACAACGAGGAGGAAGAGGTAGAGCTTTAGCATGAAGGAGATGATATTCTGGTATAGCTGGAGGTGGATAGAGAAAAGACCCTGGGCAAAGCACCGATAGGAGTGTCCTATGGTAAAGGACACAGGAAAAAGAAGGTTGATCTTATCTACCCCGAGTGCATGACAAGGCGAGTCGTCGCCTATAGGTACGGTAGTGAGAAGACCATTGAAGATCTTAGGATCAAAGAAATAATGGAAATGGGATTGAAAAGGATTGGGTTGTGGAATGTTCTTTTCACACCCCAACCTACATATCCCTCTTTGATCCGAGAGTTTTTTGCCACTCTCGAGAAGACTAAAGTGAGGGGTTGTGATGCACTCAAATTTTCCATGATGGGCAACATGCACACCCTCACTTGCACTGAGCTGAATGCTGTCTTCGCCACTAGTCCTGAAGAAGCCGTGAAATTGGATGACAGCTTGTTAGAGAGAGAGGCCAGTTTGGACTATGCCCATTATTGGAAGAGCTTCACGGGCAATGAGGATTACTACACGGGTAGATCAAAAATGGCCCACCTACCCTAATCGACTGCTTAAAACCCATCTTGCTTAGTTTGCTTGTTCATTCAAGTCTAGTTTAGTCACATTCGCTTAATCTAGTTAATTGCTTAGTTTTTCTCTTTAGTGTTAGCTTAGGCTCTTTCTCTTGCTAGCGGTTAGTTTAGTTCTTAATTGCGTCTTGCCTTGCTAGAGTAGTATAGCTCTTCTTGCTCTTGCTTAGTTAGTTTGTTAATTTAGTTTACTAAGTTTCTTGCTCTTCCATAACTTAGTTTCCTTCTTGCATTTCTTACTTGCTCATTAGCGTAATCAAACAACCAAACCTTTTAAAACCCTAAAACCCTAAGCTCCGCAAAAGGAACGTAGCTCGCACCATCAAACTCTAGTGCCCCCTCTATCTCCGTGGATCGACCCTGTACTTGCCGCCTCACCTATACTACGACACGACCATGTGCACTTGTGGGCGTAGTGTCTTAATAGACGTAGGTAGTTAGTGTAGGTCTTACAAATTTCGAAATCATAAGATCCCATATCCCGTGTGCTCCGACATCGTGGGGTGCAAAAGCACCACTAGCGGGGACGCACCACTCACCCCTTTCTTGGTCGTTGGATTATCAGACTAGAGAATCTAACGGTCCATGACTTATCACCTTCGTTCGTACGGTGCACCAGCACCATTGGCACTACACCTCCTAACCGCCTCCTCGGTGCCACCTTACCACCCCCCATCTCACCTCTTTTGTGTGTGAAGCAATCCTTTCTTCTATTTTGACTCTCTCTCTCTTTCCCCCTTGTTTTAACTCTCCCTCGTGCTCTCCAGTCCCAAGATGCACCTACTTCTTTTTCCTCCTTCTTGGTGGTGCCATCCCACTCCGCCCATGGGGCTTTTCAACCTCATCCCTCTCTGGGTTCTTATCCTAGGCACATGTTGGTGAACTCCCTTTCTTTTTCCTAGAAGAGTTTCCTTGGGTCATGTTAGTGAACTCCCTTTCTTTTTCCTTCTTAGCTGAGACTGGGACGAATCTGGCGGTGAAGATTGTCTTGAAATCGGCCCATGCCATGGGCTCCTCTGTCACGTCTCTGCCAGTGATGTGGGTTTCCCACCATATCTTAGCTGCCCCTTCCAAGAGATGTGCAGCAAAGAGGACCTTCTTGCCTGGTTGAACTTCAAGCATGCGGAATCCATTCTCGACTGCAAGCAGCCAAGCTTCCACTTTGTCGGCCACCTCTGTCTTGTCTTCTCCCCAGAACTTCTCGATATTCAGCTTGACAAAGTCTAAGATGGTGGCTCCCACACGTGGACGAACAGGGTGTGGTTCACCATTTTCAGCTCTAGCTATGTCTCGGAGGGCCAAAGCATTAATGGCCTCTGTCAACTTCCTATGTTTCACTAACCACAAGGTATCAGGGGTATGGATCATCATGGTGGGTTCTGAATCATCGACTGGGTCCTCATCCATCTGGGCTTCTTCCTCATACACATGCTGCTCTTCATATCCTTGGTCTTCTTCTTGGTTCAGGTTACTAAATGGTACCGGGTCAGGGTCAGGGACTCCTTGAGTGACTTCCTCAGGCCTCTTCCTCTTCTTAGAGGATCCACCTTCATGGTTCCTATTCCTCTTTTCAGAAGACTCCTTTACTTTACGGGGAGGCCAAACACTCCTAGCCGGTTTTCCGGAGCTCTCAGGGATAGCAACAGTCTTTGTACGAGCCATCTACATAAGTATAACAAACAGATCTTTAGTTTATCATTAAACTAATTATACTTATGTCAGTGATATCTCATTACGTATCTTTTATTAATTTGATGGAGAATTCCTTAATCCTTAACTTATTTGCCCATACCACATGAGGGTGGTGGGGAAGAGAGAGAAATCCCTAACTCTTAAGTCCTTAATAGAAATTGTGATGAGAAGGGATGAATAAGAGGAGAAGATCCTAAAGGTATCTTATTTCGATTCAAATCCTAGGACATCGGCCAGGCAGTCACACATTCCGGGAGTCCTCGTATTCCGACTAGCGGTGCGGAGGAAAATTTTGCCAGCCCTCAGAAGTGATCCTTTTCTAGACACCTCAGTCTTTCAGAAAATCCTCTAATAACTCCCTTGGGTTCTACGGAGGTTGTAAAATTTAATAACTATTAACAATTAAGTGGAGAACCATGGCTCTGATACCAAATGTTACGACCCCACCTCCCGATAACCCTCACTTAAGGGAGACCGAGAGGTCGAAGCCGCAAACATAAATTCCGGATCAAGGTTCAACAATTAATTGATAACAATTAATAAATTCTACTATACTAAACTGAAAAGATGTAATAAATAAAACTTTTGCATACCTTTGAAAATTTGGAACACTAATACTTCTATCCAGAACTCTGGCTAACTAACTAATCCTCCTTGGACTTTAATTAGTGTATTTCACAATATGACAGATTACTGTTTGTCCTTTTTGTTTTGTACCTAAAACGCCGACAAACAAAACGTCAGTCAGCCAAAGCTGGTATGAGGGGGAATTCACTAATCGTGCAATTATCCATAACAATTATTGCATCCAATTATCAATTAACAAACAATATTACGTTTTAAGTATAACTACGCGATCCATGTGTACCCTATCCCCTGCGCTGTCCCTGTAGTGGACCTGGATACTACCTCCCTTATGGTAGATTCCCATTTTACCCCTCATGACTCCACCTAGTAGGTGAATCAATTTCTAGGGCTGAGTCACATGGCACTACCCGTGGGTAGCCCACTCCTTAACTCATGGTATGCTAAGAGTCTCATGGCACTACACATGTGTAGCCCAGTTTCTGACTCATGATACCCTAGACCTTGCTCTAGGTTATCCTTAGCCTTGACATAGCCACAGGGGTGGACTCGGATCTAGCTAGTCATACATATATAATAATTGTGATAGCCATAGTCACTTTATAGAGGCAGGATTTAAATCATCCAACAGTTATTTCACACAATTGAGGAAGCATCGGAAAAAACCTCGGAAAACTAAGCGGTATAGCCATAAGCGTAACCACATACCTCTTATTGCAGTCTCAGATATAGAATGAAAGATAATAGCCAACTTAAGCAAGCAAAGGCAAAGAAACCCTGAAAATAAAAGTACAATTTACTTTTATTAAATTTTATCCAACATCATTATATCCCTTAGGGTTTCTATCCAATTTTAGGGTTTTCTTGAAAGTTAGGGTTTTGCTTTCAATTTCAATTGCTATGAACCCTAATTCATCAAATTTCCTTAAAACCTTTAAATTACCTCCTTTTAATATTCCTAACAATTTTAGGATCATAATGTAACGAATTACTGGAATAACAAAGTTCCCTTTTTTCTTTAATCCTAAATTAGGGTTTTCATGTACATTATCTCTCCTTTTGGACATAAACCCTAATTTAGGCATATTGGTATTCAAAAACAAATTAAAACTTCATATTACAACTAAACAGGTTAATATCCTTCTATTAAACCCATTAGGTTTACAAAGAAACATCCTTTCTAGATTTTTAGGGTTTCAAATAAATTAAATATATTTTACTAGCAATTTGAAGCACTTTTGAGAACAAATTGGAATTAGATGATCTAAACATTTTTATCAAATTCCTTGTAATTTTCTACTCAACTTTCATATATCACTTTTCTCAATCCGAGATTCCTAGCAACCTCTATGATTTTTGCAAGAAATTGTTATTTTCTGAATTATTTGTTAGAAAGAAATATTTACCCGATTTTCCTAGGTCGTCGGATCGGTGCGCCCGGGATCACCTTTGGATCTGACGCTCAGCGTCGCGCGCCCCCACTAACTAAGTGGCGTGCTCCGCCGATTGATTGCAGTCGCTGGATCACGATCCAACGCTCAGAGCCGCGCGCGCCTTGTTCTTTAGCCGATCTCTTCTCCTCCGTTGGATTGCTGCGAGCACACGCTGAACCCTAATCGAACGGCAGCTGTACGTCTCCTCCTTCCTTTAGAATGTGGCGGCACCGCGGCGGCAAGCTCGCCTGAGCACAAGCAATTAGGAGGGAGAGAGGGTCTCCAGGGTTCAAAAGCGGCCGTCGGGGTGCGTTAGGGTGAGGGAAACCACCCTAGGCCTATTTATAGGCTAGGGGAAAGTCTCTCTAGGGTTTCAGACCTCGCCGCCATCCTTGGTTCTTGCTCATTTGGGCGTTTTGGATATACGCCGCCAAAGATGGCAAAACCGGGGTCCACTCTCTTCGTCTGAGTCTCCCGAACCTATTGGGATCAAAACCATAAGCGCAGATGCGCTGTAACAATCGAAAAGCCAAGGGGAAAATCCCCTGTATATGTGTTGTGTTCGAGTTCCTTTGGGACTCTGGGCGATCAGCCCGATCCGTTGGATTTAGATCCAACGTTTAATATTATCCGCGTTCAAAACCAAAAGGAAAGAATTCCTTAAATTTCCAAGGAAACTCTATTTTTAGGAATTAATTTGGAAAATTAATAACTCCTAATCCATAAGCCCTTTTGGCCTCAATTTTTAAAGGAAAGTTGTTCAAATGTTTATCTCCAATTGTGCAAAAATAGGAGTTATTATCCAAGGAAACGTGACCCTTTATTCCAGTTTCACATTATCCCCTATTTAATGGCATTTCCCACATATTCTTTATTTCCTTGGCTATTATTCTATTTACTTGGGTTCCTTGAACCCCAAGGATCTTTTATAGTACGAAAACTTATTATGGGAAATTATTTTCTAGCCTTTTTATCACTTTCAACTATTATCTTATATTATTCCATTATTCCCTTATATTCTTTTATTACATGGAATTCCCTTTTTCATTTCTTTTCATTTTTCTCTCAAATGGGCTTAATGGCCTGTAAGGCCCATCAAGAAAGCATGCAAGGCCATTAGAAACAAAATTCATGCAAAAACAACCATGAAATCACACATTGGTCTTATATATTCATTTAAAAGAGATTTACAAATCTCATTACATGTATTGAAAAATGAGGTTATAACATCCTCCCCTCCTTATAGGAATTTTGCCCTCAAAATTCAACAATCAAACAAACAAATTTGGATATGCCTTTTCCATGTCCATCTTCAGCTCCCATGTGGCCTCATCCTCTCCATGGTGCTTCCATAGAACCTTTACCATCTCTATATTCTTATTTCTGAGCTCTTTTACCTTGTTATCTAGAATCCGCAAAGGCAACTCAGGATAAGACAGCTTTCCTTGAAGCTCAATTGGTTCAATGCTCAGCACATGGCTTGGATCTTGCAAATATCGCTTCAGATTGGACACGTGGAACACATCATGCATCATACTGTATTGAGGGGGTAACGCCAAACGATATGCGGCTTCACCAATCCGTTCTAATACTTCAAACGGACCCACGTATCGGGGACTCAACTTTCCTCTATTTTTAGCTATAGCTCGGAGCGGTCGGATTTTTAGATAAACATGTTCTCCCACAGCGAAATGCACATCAGTCCGCTTCGCATCAGCATACGACTTCTGTCTGTCTTGGGCTCTCTTTAGCCTTTGCCTGATTAAAGCGACTTTATCAGCATACACTTGGAGTTCCTCTGACCTCAATAAGGTCCTTTCACCAACTTCATCCCAGTGAAGTGGTGACCGACACGGTCTCCCATACAGAGCTTCATATGGAGGCATCCCGATACTGGCTTGGTAACTATTATTGTTGGCAAACTCAGCTAAAGGCAGATACTGCTCCCATGATCCACCCCAATCGAGCACACAAGCTCGCAGCAGATCCTCTAAGGTCTGAATCGTCCTTTCTGACTGACCATCTGTCTGGGGGTGATAGGCGGTACTGAACTTTAACCTTGTTCCTAGTTCCTCTTGAACCTACTTCCACAACTTGGAAGTAAACTTTGGGTCTCTATCGGAATTGAGGGAACCAGGTACGCCATGCAAGCGTACTATCTCTCTGATATACAGCTCAGCTAAATCTGACACCTTGGCAGTGGTTTTTAAGGCAAGGAAGTGTGCTGACTTGGTAAGGCGATCTACCACGACCCATATCGCATCATGACCTTTCTTGGTCCGGGGTAGACCCACCACGAAATCCATGGTGATCTGCTCCCATTTCCACTCTAGAATCTCTATAGACTGCAAAAGTCTGCCGGGTCGTTAGTGTTCAGCCTTCACCATTTGACACGTAAGACAACTGGCTACGTAAGCTGCAATGTCTCTTTTCATTCCTGGCCACTAGAAAAACCTCTGCATGTCCTTAAACATCTTCGTAGTCTCTGGGTGTACCGTGTACTTAGAACCATGAGCTTCTTGTAAGATGCGTTCTTTCAGTGGTGAGTCTTCAGGAACCCATATACGATTCTCAAATCTGATTCCTCCATCTACTCCCAAAGAAAGACGAGTCTGAGGCTTCTGCATCAAGCCTTTCATCTTGTCAAGTCCTTCACTGGCCAACTGTGCTGTGACAATTTCACTTAGTAATTCAGACTGTATCTGGATATTGGCCAAACGAACTCGATCATCTAACGTTTGAGGTGACCATTCTACCAATTCTTCTAAGCTCTTCCACTGACTAGACAAAACAGCTGCACACCTGAGCTGCTTTCGACTTAAGGCATCTGCCACGACGTTCGCCTTTCTCGGATGATAGGCAATGGTGAAGTCGTAATCTTTCATATACTCCATCCATCGTCGTTGTCGTAGATTCAAGTCTTTTTGCGTCAGAAGATACTTCAGGGTCTTATGGTCAGTGAAGATCTCAAAAGTGGCACCATATAGATAATGTCGCCAAATATTTAAAGCATGAATGATGGCAGCTAACTCCAGGTCATGCGTCGGGTAATTCACCTCATTTGGCTTGAGCTGTCGGGAGGCATATGCAACCACGTGCCGATTCTGTTCCAACACACAGCCAAGTCCCATCTTTGATGCGTCGGTGAAGATCATGAAACCCTCATTGCCTGAAGGTAATGCCAACACTGGTGCAGTGGTCAACTTCTCTTTCAACTCCTGGAAACGAGCCTCACAGACATCGGTCCATACAAATTTCACATCTTTCCGAGTCAACATAGTCAGAGGCAAGGCGGTCTTTGAGAAATCCGCGATGAAGCGCCGATAATATCCTGCCAACCCCAAGAAGCTTCGTATCTCGGAGGGGTTCTTCGGTGCCGGCCAGTCTCAAACTGCTGACACTTTAGCTGGATCTACGGCGATCGTTCCTCCCGAGATGATGTGTCCAAGGAACATGACTCGGTCTATCCAAAACTCACATTTAGAGAATTTCCCATAGAACTTCTGCTTTCTCAAGATATCAAGGACCCTACTTAGGTGGTCTTGGTGTTGATCTAGGTCATCAGAATAAACCAGTATGTCATCTATGAACACTATGACAAACGAGTCAAGGAAGGGTTGAAACACACTGTTCATAAGGTTCATGAACACACTAGGTGCATTGGACAACCCAAAAGGCATAACCACGAACTCATAGTGGCCATACCAGGTCCTGAAAGCAGTTTTTGGGATATCCTCACTTCTGAATCTCAACTGGTGGTAACCCGATCTCAAATCGATCTTGGAAAAGACTCGAGGCGACTTCAACTGGTCAAACAAGTCATCTATCCGGGGTAAAGGGTATTTGTTCTTAATGGTAGCTTGGTTGATCATCCGGTAGTCTATGCACATTCGGAGCGAACCATCCTTTTTCTTTACAAAAAGAACCGGCGCCCCCCATGGTGATGCGCTAGGGCGGATAAAACCCTTGTCCAACAAATCCTGCAATTGCTTCTTTAGTTCAAGCAACTCAGTAGGGGCCATCCTATAGGGTGCTCGGGAAATAGGGTTTGTACCGGGAGCTAGCTCTATTGAAAAATCTACTTCTCTCTCAGGTGGTATCCCGGGTAGATCATCGGGGAAAACATCTTCATAGCTTCGGACTACCTCTATTTCCTCTAAGGGTTGGACCTTGGGTTCTGGCTCGGTGACTACTGCTAAGAAAGCTTGACATCCTTTACTCATCATTTGTTCTGCCTTCAAATCCGACACATACGGGCTGGTGGTGGCATCCTTCCTACCCCTAATGACAAAAGGTGGGTGACCTGGTCTCTTAATGATCACTTTCTTCTCCCTACAGTCAATATTGTCCCTATAGGTATAAAGCCAATCCATGCCAATGATTACATCAAAATCATTCATGTCAAGAAGGATAAAATCTGTGGGAAACTCATGATCTCGATATTTCACAGGTATCACCTGAGTTTTCAAAAGGGAAGTAAAGATCTGACCACTCGGGGTTGTAACATCTAAGACATAACCTAGATCCTTGATATCCAAACAAAGCATAGTTGCAAGATTTCTCGAAATGAAAGTATTAGTAGATCCAGAGTCAAATAAAGCTTTCACATTATGTCCCATAACTTCAAGCATGCCTACATTGTTTTTCATCATGCATTAATTCATTACATGCTTAATCTTACAACATAAAAGAAAACTCTAAGGGTTATTACCCTCGATCAACCGATTTGCATTTGCCTGAGCCTCCTCATTGTCAATGGCAAACACCCGAGCTTGCCTTCTTTCTCCTGCAGGTGGGGCTACAACTATAGGTGGAGCTGCCACAGGTGGTGCCGCTGCTGGTGGGGCTGCCACAGGTCCTTGTCCTCTGGGCTCTGGCATAGGATAGACAGATTGCAGATGTCCTTCTTGGTGGCAACGAAAGCAAGTCTTCTTCTTGTAGCGACATTCACCGGCGTGACCCTTCCCGCAGGTGCGGCAAAGGGGTCGGTTGTTCTCCTAACGAGGTTTCCCTTTTCCTCCATGTTTACCTTTAACTTGATGACGTCCTGGACCCTTCTTGTGGTTGTTTCTCGGGCCTTGGGCTCCTTCAGTGAAACCCAAGTACCCCTTGGGTGGAAACGGGGCAGGCATCACGGTCCTCTCCATGTCTAAAGCAGTGTTGTAGGCTTCAACAAAAGTTCTTGGCTTGCTTGCCATCACATGGGGCCTGATGGTAGGGTAAAGGCGCTCTATGAAGTGATCCACCCTTCTTTCTTCATCCATCTTGTACCCAAAACGTTCCAAGATCCAGAACTTACGCCCGAAGTCTGCCACAGAAGAGTTTCCTTGGGTCATGTTGGTGAACTCCCTTTCTTTTTCCTTCTTAGCTGAGACTGGGACGAATCTGGCGGTGAAGATTGTCTTGAAATCGGCCCATGCCATGGGCTCCTCTGTCAAGTCTCTTCCAGTGATGTGGGTTTCCCACCATATCTTAGCTGCCCCTTCCAAGAGATGTGCAGCAAAGAGGACCTTCTTGCCTGGTTGAACTTCAAGCATGCGGAATCCATTCTCGACTGCAAGCAGCCAAGCTTCCGCTTTGTCGACCACCTCTGTCTTGTCTTCTCCCCAGAACTTCTCGATATTCAGCTTGACAAAGTCTAAGATGGTGGCTCCCACACGTGGACGAACAGGGTGTGGTTCACCATTCTCAGCTCTAGCTATGTCTCAGAGGGCCAAAGCATTAATGGCCTCTGTCAACTTTCTATGTTGCTTTAACCACAAGGTATCATGGGTATGGATCATCATGGTGGGTTCTGAATCATCGAATGGGTCCTCATCCATCTGGGCTTCTTCCTCATACACATGCTGCTCTTCATATCCTTGGTCTTCTTCTTGGTTCAGGTTACTAAATGGTACCGGGTCAGGGTCAGGGACTCCTTGAGTGACTTCCTCAGGCCTCTTCCTCTTCTTAGAGGATCCACCTTCATGGTTCCTATTCCTCTTTTTAGAAGACTCCTTTACTTTACGGGGAGGCCAAACACTCCTAGCCAGTTTTCCGGAGCCCTCAGGGATAGTAACAGTCTTTGTACGAGCCATCTGCATAAGTATAACAAACAGATCTTTAGTTTATCATTAAACTAATTATACTTATGTCAGTGATATCTCATTACGTATCTTTTATTAATTTGATGGAGAATTCCTTAATCCTTAACTTATTTGCCCATACCACATGAGGGTGGTGGGGAAGAGAGAGAAATCCCTAACTCTTAAGTCCTTAATAGAAATTGTGATGAGAAGGGATGAATAAGAGGAGAAGATCCTAAAGGTATCTTATTTCGATTCAAATCCTAGGACATCGGCCAGGCAGTCACACATTCCGGGAGTCCTCGTATTCCGACTAGCGGTGCGGAGGAAAATTTTGCCAGCCCCCGGAAGTGATCCTTTTCTAGACACCTCAGTCTTTCGGAAAATCCTCTAATAACTCCCTTGGGTTCTACGGAGGTTGTAAAATTTAATAATTATTAACAATTAAGTGGAGAACCATGGCTCTGATACCAAATGTTACGACCCCACCTCCCGATAACCCCCACTTAAGGGACACCGAGAGGTCGAAGCCGCACACATAAATTCCGGATCAAGGTTCAACAATTAATTGATAACAATTAATAAATTCTACTATACTAAACTGAAAAGCTGTAATAAATAAAACTTTTGCATACCTTTGAAAATTTGGAACACTAATACTTCTATCCAGAACTCTGGCTAACTAACTAATCCTCCTTGGACTTTAATTAGTGTATTTCACAATATGACAGATTACTGTTTGTCCTTTTTGTTTTGTACCTAAAATGCTGACAAACAAAACGTCGGTCAGCCAAAGCTGGTATGAGGGGGAATTCACTAATCGTGCAATTATCCATAACAATTATTGCATCCAATTATCAATTAACAAACAATATTACGTTTTAAGTATAACTACGCGATCCATGTGTACCCTATCCCCTGTGTTGTCCCTGCAGTGGACCTGGATACTACCTCCCTTATGGTAGATTCCCATTTTATCCCTCATGACTCCACCTAATAGGTGAATCAATTTCTAGGGCTGAGTCACATGGCACTACCCGTGGGTAGCCCACTCCTTAACTCATGGTATGCTAAGAGTCTCATGGCACTACACATGTGTAGCCCAGTTTCTGACTCATGATACCCTAGACCTTGCTCTAGGTTATCCTTAGCCTTGACATAGCCACAGGGGTGGACTCGGATCTAGCTAGTCATACATATATAATAATTGTGATAGCCATAGTCACTTTATAGAGGCAGGATTTAAATCATCCAACAGTTATTTCACACAATTGAGGAAGCATCGGTAAAAACCTCGGAAAACTAAGCGGTATAGCCATAAGCGTAACCACATACCTCTTATTGCAGTCTCAGATATAGAATGAAAGAGAATAGCCAACTTATGCAAGCAAAGGCAAAGAAACCCTGAAAATAAAAGTACAATTTACTTTTATTAAATTTTATCCAACAACATTATATCCCTTAGGGTTTCTATCCAATTTTAGGGTTTTCTTGAAAGTTAGGGTTTTGCTTTCAATTTCAATTTCTATGAACCCTAATTCATCAAATTCCCTTAAAACCTTTAAATTACCTCCTTTTAATATTCCTAACAATTTTAGGATCATAATGTAACGAATTACTAGAATAACAAAGTTCCCTTTTTTCTTTAATCCTAAATTAGGGTTTTCATGTACATTATCTCTCCTTTTGGACATAAACCATAATTTAGGCATATTGGTATTCAAAAACAAATTAAAACTTCATATTACAACTAAATAGGTTAATATCCTTCTATTCAACCCATTAGGTTTACAAAGAAACATCCTTTCTAGATTTTTAGGGTTTCAAATAAATTAAATATATTTTACTAGCAATTTGAAGCACTTTTGAGAACAAACTGGAATTAGGTGTTCTAAACATTTTTATCAAATTCCTTGTAATTTTCTACTCAACTTTCATATATCACTTTTCTCAATCCGAGATTCCTAGCAACCTCTATGATTTTTGCAAGAAATTGTTATTTTCTGAATTATTCGTTAGAAAGAAATATTTACCCGATTTTCCTAGGTCGTCGGATCGGTGCGCCCGGGATCACCTTTGGATCTGACGCTCAGCGTCGCCCGCCCCCACTAACTAAGTGGCGCGCTCCGCCGATTGATTGCAGTCGCTGGATCATGATCCAACGCTCGGAGCCGCGCGCGCCTTGTTCTTTAGCCGATCTCTTCTCCTCCGTTGGATTGCTGCGAGCACACGCTGAACCCTAATCGAACGGCAGCTGTACGTCTCCTCCTTCCTTTAGAACACGGCGGTGCCACGGTGGCAAGCTCGCCTGAGCACAAGCAATTAGGAGGGAGAGAGGGTCTCCAGGGTTCAAAAGCGGCCGTCGGGGTGCGTTAGGGTGAGGGAAACCACACTAGGCCTATTTATAGGCTAGGGGAAAGTCTCTCTAGGGTTTCCGACCTCGCCGCCATCCCAGGTTCTTGCTCGTTTGGGCGTTTTGGATATACGCCGCCCAAGATGGCAAAATCGGGGTCCACTCTCTTCGTCTGAGTCTCTCGAACCTATTGGGATCAAAACCATAAGCGCAGATGCGCTGTAACAATCGGAAAGCCAAGGGGAAAATCTCATGTATATGCATTGTGTCCGAGTTCCTTTGGGACTCTGGGCGATCAGCCCGATCCGTTGGATTTAGATCCAACTTTTAATATTATCCGCGTTCAAAACCAAAAGGAAAGAATTCCTTAAATTTACAAGGAAACTCTATTTTTAGGAATTAATTTGGAAAATTAATAACTCCTAATCCATAAGCCCTTTTGGCCTCAATTTTTAAAGGAAAGTCGTTCATATGTTTATCTCCAATTGTGCAAAAATAGGTGTTATTATCCAAGGAAACGTGCCCCTTTATTCCAGTTTCACATTATCCCCTATTTAATGGCATTTCCCACATATTCTTTATTTCCTTGGCTATTATTCTATTTACTTGGGTTCCTTGAACCCCAAGGATCTTTTATAGTACGAAAACTTATTATGGGAAATTATTTTCTAGCCTTTTTATCACTTTCAACTATTATCTTATATTATTCCATTATTCCCTTATATTCTTTTATTACATGGAATTCCCTTTTTCATTTCTTTTCATTTTTCTCTCAAATGGGCTTAATGGCCTGTAAGGCCCATCAAGAAAGCATGCAAGGCCATTAGAAACAAAATTCATGCAAAAACAACCATGAAATCACACATTGGTCTTATATATTCATTTAAAAGAGATTTACAAATCTCATTACATGTATTGAAAAATGAGGTTATAACAAGTTGTCTTGGTGGGTGGGCCAGACAAACATCTAGATGGAGCTCGCAGATCCGTTCGGCTAACAAGATCACAAATTGCGGCCCACCACAACTGGATCGAGGGTGAGAAGGTGGTGAGTGGCCCGAGCATCATAGGACGCTCTGTGGTGATGGAGAGCGGTCCGTTGAGTGTGGCTAGAAGTAGGGGAAGGGGGCCGGGTCACAATCATTATAGGATCATAGATTGACAGCTCTAGTTGATAATGAAATGAATGAAGGTAACAACTAAATTGATTTCCTGTAGTTTCGATCAAATCATTCCAAATTTCATAACTTCCACCTCCTTTCGCCAAACCCAACATATAATATATGAAATTTGATCAACTCAACGAGATCTATAACTTGGTCACTGTGTCAAACTCTAAAAACCATTCCTTTTTCCCTATTTTTCTAAAAACACGAACTTTGACTATGTTGACCATATTAGATGCATATTAATGATAAAAGTTGTATCTTTATTTCTCAATCTACCTCTTAACCATATAATCAGTAGATTCATACATATTTGATCTTCAAGAGGGTTCTAATCACCCTAGTGCCCATGGATGACCCTAATTGTACACATGTGACTTGTTTGGACCTTAATGATGTATCTTGACCTAGTAATGCTAGTATTTGCTTTCTAATGATGCCAAATTCTTAATGAACCTTGAAATTAGTACTATTTGACACTCCATGACACCTATATCTATTCAATATCAATCTTATGCACTTATATGGTCTATGTTGCACCAAATGCATGAATGTGACTCTTATAGGTATACATATGAGCATTCATGTTATGACTTGATCAAATGTAGTCTTTGATCTCATTTTTGTGCCAAGATCCTTTCTATGTTTGAAATATGTAACACCACGATGATTAGATATCCTAATATCTATGTCTCACTCCATGCCTGGGTTTGATGGTGATTGTGACCTTTTTTATGTATGTGACCTATATAACTCAAATGGTCATTTTTATGCCTTAATGCTTATGTGAATCAATACCTCTCATCCTCCCCTCTCAGATCAGGAAGTTCTATAACCTTTAGGATATCTTAGATATGGATGTCCCACCTTGCAATCACATTCAACTTTGACGGCTTATGAAATATGTTTAGGTTTGCCTATATGTGAGGTTGTCAATACCTAAGGTTGGGAATATGATTCTTAAACCCTAAGGGACATCTATGTTGGAATCTGATTCTTATGTCCATAATTTCCTAAACTAAATCACGCTCAACTTCTTGGGCCCGTTATCTTGTTTTGATCATGACCTTGCATGCCTTGTTAAGAGTCTTTGGCCCTATAAGGTTTATTAGTGACTCAAATCTTAAAATGATCATAAAATTTGATGGAACTTCAAAATGACTTGAAATTTGAACCCCACCTTGATAATGTCCCCTCAACCAGTAAAGAATCATCTAATGCACTAATAAGAAATGTTGCACCTACCTTGGCCAAAACCCTAAAAAATTGAAACTAGTACAATAATGATGAGAATCTAATGCATGTATGTAATCTTATGCCTAACCAGGTGTGACTTGTTGCTAGATCATCAAGGATATGTTAGGTTATGAATCTCTGAATCAGGTATGGCCTTTAATAATTATATGAATATGGCTTTCTTATTTGAATGTTATACATATGTATGCTTATTTACTTTCTCAAATATTGCCATGTCATAATCTAGTATTGTACTCGATGTTTGCCTCACACGTTGTTTTATAACTTGAAACATAATATAGAAACTTCATTATACAAACCTTGTGCACCTGCCTGTATTCTTGGGATGAGGACACAAGGTGAGGCATCGGGTTAGCTAATCTTGAATACCCTTACAGACCCTTCCAATAGGAAGTTGGTAAAAGGCCTTATGATATTTTTTTTTGGTATAATTGGAGTGAAATGAAATAAAATATGGGCTCTCATCTTGCTAAATACTTAACTTGTTTGTTTTTATTCGTTACTTTTGCAAATCTTTTCAAATTATGCAAAGCTTATGTATATTATTTTTTTAGCCCTGTACTTGGCACCTCGTGTGCTTGACCTACCTTGTTTCATGTATTTTATAGGTTTAGAGATGGTTAGAAGTGATGGTCTTGGTGAGCTATGTCAGGTTTTATTGTTGTTAGATCCATAGTCTACATGAGCAGACTTAAAAAATTGTACTCTCTTATACGTAATTGAAAGCTTGTAACAAATGATGTTGTTTAATGTATCTTGTTGAATGTTGAGATTATGATTGGTGATTTTAGCTTGTTATCTGTTCATGTATGATAACCATTTCACACTTCCGCATGTTGTCTTTGGTATTGGTTTGGTTCATGGGATTGGGATTTTGGTTTCGTGACAAATGAAAACCCTACATTTTAGTATACTATTATAACTTATGCAATAACTTTAGGAATTCTAGTTGATGATTTGTATCCATTTGTAATATGGTTTTATCATCAAAATTTCATCCCAATAGGAAACAATCCATTTTTAAATC
Source organism: Alisma plantago-aquatica (assembly GCA_963693085.1). Lineage (NCBI taxonomy): Eukaryota > Viridiplantae > Streptophyta > Magnoliopsida > Alismatales > Alismataceae > Alisma > Alisma plantago-aquatica. The sequence goes on from OY856413.1 coordinate 502,528,127, forward strand.
ATCTTTCATAAGCTTAAATTGAATGACATATTTATGGTTTGTAGTCGCATATAAAAGAAATGAAGATTATTGATGATTTAACACAATTACATGCAATCTACTATTTAATGGATGTTACCATTTCCCTAAGGTGTGAAAACACCTTAAAAATGTAGCCCAAGTCTGAAAATATTGAACTCATATCAAAACTCTAGCAAATCACTGCTTTCTTCTTCCTTTCAACTCAAAAACCCTAGAAATGGGGAATTATGAAGATAGATTGAGAAAAGGGTAACATTTGATATCATTTTGAATCAAATAAGAGGAGATGTGTAATATTTCCATGTGATAGAATATTCACCATGAAAGTTTATGCAAAGAAGCTAAACTTACTTAATTTCATCACATCTCAGATAGTGAAACCCTAGGTCAACATCTCCATCACTTTCTCCTCTCAAAACCCTAACTCTCCTTTCTCTCTAGAATTCAGTTTCTCTGGAATGCATCATGAAATATGAGAGCTCCTTGGGAGTGTGTCTACTCATATAGAGCAATTTATCTACTTGGGTAATTTGCAAATTGATCCCTCATTGTACTTTCTCTTATTTTAGTTGAATTTCCTGTCATAAAAATGTTATTGTAAATCGTTTACTTTAGAGGTAAAATTTCATCTATAAATTAAGAAAAATTATCATTGCATGTGTTATGTAGTTTAAGATCTCCTGTATAAATTTTAGATCATTTGGATGTATAGATAAATAACTAAAAATCATGCAGTGCACTGCTATAGTGTAGTATGTAGAACAGTCTGTTGAATAGAAAATGCCCTACAATGGCCATGGAAGGTTCCACGTTCATGCTAATATGGACCTAGCATGGGTCATGATTTGTACAATGGATGTGGTGTCTGTGCTCCATCAGATTTGAGTTCAAAAGTTGGACAAAAACCTAGCATGGGCCATGATTTGTACCACGACCGTGGAAGGTACCATGTTCACACTACACACCATGGCCATGCTAGCCAAGACTCTAATATTCCCAATTTCACTTTCCTTTACTCACCTCACCCATTTTTCCCTAGCACAGGCGTGTTGGAAAAAAACCGTAATTTCATCATACTAAGGCTTACAACTCTCAAATCCTAATTATTCAAAATTAAGTTAAGCTTAGAGTTCTCATTAGATTTAACACATCATAATTGAACTACCACCATTAGTCATGTTTGAACAATGATCCATATGACTAAGCATATAATCATCTAGGTAAACCCTATTTTACCAATTAAACTCAGATGTGATAATAACATCCTTTGTGTCCATCCCCCTTTCTTATAAGATTTGTGCTTTTGTTGGAATGCGTCAAAGAAAGATTTTATCCCAAACCTAGATCTAACAGTCTAACACATCCATGGTGTGCTTCCATCCCTAGATCATCATCAATTCATTGTTTGTCTCCTGAGGGGTGAACATGACCTCCTTTGTTTGCTTACTCAGGTCCAACTATTCATCATCAAAACTTACTAATCAGTAAAACTTAACAATCTACTGAAAAAAATAACAAGGACATATTTTGAGACCAAGAAAATTTACCATATTTGAAACCACCTCCCGGGTTGCTTGGATGAGGATTTCTCTGACTTTGCTTTTCCTCACAGCTATCCACTCAGTATAGTGACACAACCATCTAATAGAACTAGAAGATTCAGCTGTGGAATGACTAGACGTAGAAAGCCCTTACTCTTGCTCTCTCATTTGGCAACATTTAATATAACCACTTGAATCCAACCAGTGGTTGTGAACATTCTTGTCACGCCTATCTTATTGAGCATGGTGGATAGTCGGATTAATACAATAAGAAATATTGTTAAGTAACCATAGGAAATAAAAAAATATAATTAATAAAATATCTTGAATGCATCTATTTTTCTCTACTCACCAAAATCCAGCCAATCCCCTCTTATCAAGATCGTTCCATTTAAGAGTGGGGTCATTATCCATATTGTCTCCAAAGATTTAATCTTTTGTGAGGATTGTCTTCCAATCTCTATGTTTTCTTCCAAAGAGTTGCATAAAGACTTATGATGCAACTTTTCATGAATCTCACATCAGCCCTAAAAAGGTTCAACATTCATGACTATATAGAAATGCAAAAAGAAAGAATAGGAAAATACAATAAAACATAAATGCATTTATCTCACCTCTGTCTCCATCCAAATGATGTCTTTATTGTTCATACTCACTTGTATCCAATCCTCAACATGAAGAGGCACCTTTCTTTGAGTAGGAATCTCACAGTTACTAACTCTTTAGCAATGGGCATGCCTACTTCATAAAGTTCGATGACACCCTTTCTCCCTTCCCTATTTGGGGCAATTTTTGTCGAAGTTATTCATCTCTTACACTTTGATTTATCAACACCCTCAGCACCCCAGTCAGGATGCTCAGTTTGATCCTCATTCTCAGGATCCTGATGCTCGAGATATCTATCCTCCTGGAAATGCTATAGAATGGGGATATATATTAGTTATATTTGTATGAGAAACCAACTGTGTTACTTATACTGTGGGTTGAAGGTCAATAACTGTCACAGTTTGTGTGCCTGGGAAAACACAGGTTGCACTTCTCTTTTTCTATCGATCTCTTCTTAAAGAAGTTGATTTCTATATATCACCTACAAAAATGAAATTCCACACAAAATTTTTGGGAGCATTTCATTTGCCTCCACAAAACCTATATTGTCTGTTCAATTTTAAAAAAATGATAGGATAAAGATGTGCACATGCCATCTCACCTGCGGGAATGAATCAACCTTTATCAGTGGTTCTTTCCCAAGTGACGACAATAAAGGTGATCACGCCAAGTGTCTCATGGATTTTTTTCCCACCCCCAATTGAGATTTATTGCCGGTTATAGTAACCATAACCGTTGAGAAAAGTCATGTTAAGAATCGTTGTGTTGCAAGATTCGTCGGTGGTCTTTGACTGGCAACTGACGACAAATGTACTTAATTTGTTGGTGGTTTCGACTGGTTATCTGATGACAAAAATCCTTCATTGTCCATTTCACCTATAACTTACGGTATATGTCTTACTTAACCCCCCAAAAAACCCTTTTTTCCCTCTGTGCTACCTGTGTTTCATGTGATACTGCTATTCTGGTGATTGTGATTTCTCCTCTCCATCATGCCATTACTACTACTCACCACTGCTTCTATTTCTAACTACCGCCAAAGCTAACTGCTACTGCTGCTCACAGCCGTCAAAGCTCGTTGCTGCCCAAGCTCGTCAGTGTTGCTCTGTTATTGATCTCCTCTGACTTCCTCCTCTACTCTGCTATTGATTACCGTCGTCGCTGATTACTGAACTTCCTCCTCTTCCTCCTCCTTCATTGTTTTATCTCCTCCTCAGGATTGTTCTTCTCCTCTTCCTCCTCTGCCATTCATTCTTGTTTCCTATTGGAAAAATCAATCCCTAAATCAATACACTAAACTGTAATTGATTCCTTGGACCCCTTATCTGCATCTTTGTCCTATCATGACTTGAATATGGTTTTCTTATGTTCCATCATGACTATAAGTGTTGCAACTTAATCATATGCAATTTTTGGACCTAATTTATCATCATCAAATGATTGACCTTTCAACATCAGTAACTAAACATGTGTTGTATACCAATTTGAACAAAGATCTTATACTAATATGCTATATTTTCCTTATAAGAGGTCATGTGCATAGTTTGCGCATTTAAACTAATCGAGCTGGCCTAATTTGAGTTGGGGTTTCTCTAGCAATCTTAAATAGTAATGAACATGCACGACCTAGTTTTTAATTAATGTTGAATGATGTAACATTGCAACATGTAAGTAAACCTTAATTTTGTGAATTCTTAATCTATAAAGTCTAGTCTATAAACCCTAGATTGTGTCATTGACCTAGAAACCCGTTCGAGATTCACTCCTTAGGAGTAAACCTTAGATAGTCCCCAGTTTGGGACTGGTCTTGCACACTTCATCTCACTTAGGATGTAAGTATATAATGTGTGTTCGATTTCAACAAATTTCGACAACATTTCCTACTCCAAGTACACCGATGTAGATGGGAAAATACCCACCTACATATGTACACAGAAAAAAAGGGGATCTGCTATTGAAATTCATCAAAATTGAACACACATTATACACTTTCATCCTAAGTGAAATGAAGTGCTCAACAATAGTCCCAAATTGGGAACTATCCAAGTTTGACTCTTAATGAGTAACTCTTGGACGAGTTTCTAGGCCTACATCACAATTTAGAAATTAGGGTTTAGAATCTTCTAATTGGATATCTGATATATGCATCTTAGGGTGTACAATTCAACACAATCTCATTAAAATTCATCAACATGTAATTAAATACATTGTTAAAAATATTTTTAGTGTTTAAAATTCATCAAAATCAAATTAAAACTAGGTTAGGTTTTATAAATAATTTTCAATTAGGATTCACACATAAATTTCAATTCTAATCAATTACATATTTACGTATATTCATTTTCATCACAATCATACAACTTATATTGGCTTCATTATCCTCTAATTTGTATAATCACAACATTACAATGATAAACCCTAATTTGACCATTTCAAAGCTGATAGGGTAGAAATTGACATTTTATCCAATAAATGTGTCCATTCTAGAAGTCGGGGTTTGGTGCATGTATTATCTCTAGAATTACTATGATTATCAAAGTAGCAGTTACCATAAAAAAAACTAAAACTAATTTAATGAGCCATTTGCAATTTCATAGTTTGAATCTATTCACACTTGCACATGCATCTCTCAATATTCAATGCAAAAAAATGAAGTAGAGAAAGACCTACCTCGCTAGACGGAGGAGAGAGCAGCAACGGAGTTGGCAGCTTGGAGCAACAGAAGAAGAAAAGCAACAAGCAGCAACAATATTAGAGAAGTGGTTGTGAGCAATATTAGTTGGCAGTGGTGGAAGATATAGTAGAAGAAGACATACCTCACTGGCGGAGAGAGCAACAAAATCAACAGCAGAAGTGGCTAATAACAATGGCGATGGCTGATCGGTAGAAGCAACAGTTGCAATATACGAAAAGGAAAATCATCAAAGCTTAATTCCAGAGTTCCAGAGAAACATGGGTAGGGGAAAGAGGGTTTCTTATGGGGTTCCAGTAAAATATTTCTCATAAATTATTTAAAAATATGATGACCTACAAACTTCATTATTAGTTGCAACCAAAGCACTGTCATAAAAACTTTAACTTTGTCATTGGTTGGTTAGAGTCAAGAGATGACTAACTCCACATACCAAATTCAACCCAGTGACACCTACATTGTCGATTATGGTGAAGACATCCGATGACAAAAACTAAAAAGGAGGGGGGACATTTTGCATGATACATGACACATATCCCTTTCTCGTCATCCCCTATAGGTGCATCAACGACATATACACATAAGAATTATAAGGAAAAGTTTGGATCATAGTCATTTATCCAATTGGTTATTTCATAGAAGACTGATGAAATAGGTTTTTAGATCCAAATGAAATGCCTCGCTAAAATTTTGCATGAAATTATATTTTTTCCAGCAATATATCGTATTAGCTACTTTGAGAAGCAACAAACAAAAGAAATAAAATGCAACCCTTGTTTTCTTAACTAGTTCTCAGCTGGTCAACTACGTCAGTTGTCTTTAACATACTGACACTAAAGAGTACTTTGCCTATTCCTCTTTAAAAAACAACCAACACAATATGTCATATATGCAATAGTGTGTGTTGTGAAACTGAATCTATCTTAACGGTAATTGGAGGGATTTTTGTATAATATTAATATTGATCCAATCCCCATTACATATACATCTTTTATACATGTTATATACAATTAACAATCATCACAAGTAGTAAAATAGCAATGGAAATTAGAACAATAGCTTGAGATAATAAGTGTTGTGAACAAATTGTGACAAAGGATCACATCCAATGTAAACATTATAATGCTCAAGCAGACTTGCAGTCTATCGATTGGCAAGTCAAATGACCGGTTAGAGTGCATGTTTGAATCCTTTAGTTATTAATGACATCATATCTTCATCTTTAGCACACACACTCCAAGGACCCTCCTTTTATTTGCTATCCTTCGTTCATATATTCCTCCTTTATTGTCCACTGGTGGTGTCATCACATCATTCTATTTTATTTTCCTAAATAAAATTAGCATGGAGAATGTAGGGAGGGAGGCATATCACACAATCTATGTATATGTTGCAAGTCTTGAAATGATTTTGAAAGATCAGACCATATAATCATTCATAGGAAAACTTAATTGTCATAACCACATCCACATCCACAAAAATATGATTTCAAATGTGCCACACTTGTTGATGTAATATACATATATCATGTTGTACACACTTAGGATATTATTACATTTAAAAAGCATCTCAAAATTGAAATAAACATATTTAGTGGAATTGCATTTTATTATTAATAAAATCATATTTAAAGTACTTCATTAAAATAATCATATGACTGGATATCATGACATACAAACAATAGTTGCAATGTATGAAATGAACAAGAAAGCATCTCAGTGCACCTAGATAAAATGTATGGATACACCTCCATATCATGTTATATTTCTGGGACCTTTCCCTTCATCAGAAGATGGATACAATGTGATCAAGTAATGTCATGTATTTGGAAATATTAGGTCTTGGTATAATAAATATTCAAAGTACTTTTGATATTATTAAAAAAATTCTTCTAGAGGTTAGTTTACATTATTTCATTATGTAATTTTTCTAAGAACCTTTATGTTTATCAAAACATATGATTTTATGTCTTTTTGTAGTGTACCAGTGTGATTGAATTGACTTTTCCTCATTTTATGACATCAGATCATGTTTTGAGAAGGGTCTGATCGATAATGTTGAACAAGGAACATTCTACATCTTACTGGAATCCACGATATCAACATTACCAATTGTGGTAGGTATATTTTTATCTTTACATGTATTTAATTTCTTTCTTGTAAAGACCATGTATTAGTTTTCATATTACCTTGGAGTTTTTATGTAAGGAATTTTGGTTTATTTATGGAATTGAATATTTTATCTCACATTTTATAATATTTATGTCACTTTGATCCCATATAGATCCCCTTCATATTTATTCCCTTAGTGAGTCTAATAGTTTGTAGAGGGATTGGTGTATTAACTTGTGATAGATGATATTAGAGCCAGAAAAAGTGATCCCTATATTCTGTATGGGAAACCCAAGTGACCCTAACTCATAATGACACCATAGAGGTGTGCTAGATTTTTATGTGATATGATGAGTTTTAATGTAGTCAACTCCTATTCATTATCTTTGTGGAGGTTGTGGTTCTCCCATGCAACCCTCCTGGACAAAGTGGACTTTGTTGTACAAAGGTAACCTTAACCCTATAAAGTCTTTCCTCTGTTCATCTCTTCTAAACTAAGTACTAATCCAAGATACATGTATTTGAAATTGTACTAGATCTCTCACCTCTCATACATCCATGAATACCATAAATCTCACTCTATTTTGGTTATTATAACATGGGTTCAAACTAAATTTATAAATGAATTTGAAAAAGTCAAGAAAGACAAAATTTATGATATGATATCTATATTGTTGACTCCAGATATGATTTTAAGGACTTATACCATAGAACTCATACAAATACCTCCTAAGACCCATGATAATGAATTAAGATCTAGTATCTATGGTGCCAAGGATAACGAGAAGTACAAGGACAAGATACAAATTGAGTGAACTGGGAATACCAAACACTCTTGATCTAAGTCCATAGAAATGAGGGATTGTGAAGTACATAGGATAGTTTTCATAGATGTTATGTGGAGCCTAGTTGTGTGTAGTAAAACTCTTAAATATAGACTCATCATACCCACATACCACATTTTTAAAACAATAACCATCTCTGGCCTCTAATGCTAAACTATGAAACCTTGTTTGGAGAGGATACGAGTGATGTTGTTCACAAAGACGATGCATGACTGACATGCATGGGGATTGCCATTATGATTCTCAAATGTCTCGAAGATAAAACAATTTCCTTTTCTACATGATTGTATAAAGGGGAGGGTGTTAAACTGTGGTCAGAGACTTATCTTCAAAAAAAGAAAATATTTTGTAATTGGGAATCTTTAAAACCCATCTTTTATTCCTTTTCCATGTCAATTTTTTATGATAAATAAAAGAAGAGATATTTTGTGACACCACTTAAGGTAACATATCCATTGTCAATTGGAGTAGGAACCTTCACCTCCTTAAATGCCATATATAGAATCATACCAATGAAAATAGCTTGGATTGTTTCATTAATAAGTTACATGTCACAATGTGACCCTTTGTCACTTCAAGGTTGAAATTACCTTTTATGTAAAGACATAGTCTCTACTATAAAACATGATAAACAAATACATCGATGGTGTGGCAGTAGAAGAAATAAACTTGACTATATTCAAAGTGTATAAAGTGTACATTACAAAATTTTTCCCAAATGGGGTACATCTTTATACAAGATCAAGGATCTAGGTAGAGGAAGACTTAGACTAAGCCAATATTGCATCCAAACAAAACAACTTAATACATAAAAGCAACTATGATCATGAAAGCTATATGTTCCCTTTTATTCTTGTCCTATCCTTAGCCTTAGGTTCACCAAGCTTCCATGCACACTCTGATCCTAGCCTGGATGGTTGGGGTCATCCAGCAAGAGAAAGATAAAAGTATGTGTCAATCAAAAGGAATTGGACAAGTAATAGTCAACAACATTGCATAATAAAAGATTCTCTATGCTACAAGATTTTAAGAGAATGAGACAAATATTCAAATAATAAAAAGAGAACTTCCATAATCAATCACCACAATAACAATCACATAGCATGAATATATCAAGACACAAAGTCATCTCAATGTTGGGTGAGGCCCCTACCGCACCTCACCAGTGGCAGGGGGACTAAAACCCTAGTGCCTATAAAAAGTGGTAGGGGGACTAAAACCCCAATGCCTAATATATAAAATGGCAAGGTGATTAAAATCCAATGCCCGGCAGGAGGACTAAAACCGGAGTGCCCTATGGGTGGTTTGTACTCATGTACACTACATTGTCATTTGGCCTAAAATACATCATGCTTAAGTAGTCACTTGGCAGTATTGAGAAATATAAAAGTAACATTTGCATCATATCATTGGGAATAAAACCCAAGAAACAATCTCAATAAATGGGCCATCATAGGCAACAACATTGTCCAAGTATTTCAAAAAGATGAGCCAACATAGGCAATAGCAAGATTAAGCATTTCCAAGTAAATGAGGCAACATATGTAGTAGCAAGATTCACATGATTCAAATGAATGAGCCACAATGGCATTAGAAGCATAAAATAAGTAAAGAACCAATAAATGCAGTTAGAAGGATAACAAGGTTAGCACAAAATGAAGGTAGGGATGGATAAAAGCCCAACTGAAGGATAGGTAATTTGCACATATCCATTCCACATAGATTTCACATTCATCATAGATGTTCACATAAATATGATTCACATACATGTTTTAATTAATTACCATCATATTCACCAATATGATTGTATCACCATTCCATATTCCCCTAGTTATAAACATTATCATGTATTAGAATGTATTAAGGCATAAAGTATATGAAAAACCCTAATTTTGGAACCCATCTACAATCCCATTTTCCCCTTGGTACGCCTCTGGCTCTCCAAGCTGATCTAGATTCTTCCCCGTATGCTCGCAGCTTCTTCTCCATGGCTATGGTAGGAAGATGCCTGGTCGTGTAATGACCAGGGCATCCTTGCCCCCTTAATTGGTCGATTATTATGACAAGGACAATTCAGACATTTTATCATCTTGTTTTATTTCTCGCTTACAGATTTTGATAAATACGAATAACGTTAATGTCCCCAACATTTTAATAGAATTGATTTACAAGTAAGGGCATTTTAGTCTTTTCCATCTTTGTTCTCTCACCTTTGACTGAAGCCAAGTAGGCGCAGACCATGGTATCAGAAAAAGGTAATTTCAACATTGAATTATGCTCAAATTGCACAAGGAGTCCAAAAAGAATATAAAAGAAGGGAAATTTATGAAACTAGTCCAAAAGGACTTGAAAGAAATGAAAAGATAGAATATGGGTAAATTGTAGGGAAGACCCTGAGATTCAGTATGTTACAACACACAACCCCTTAAAGAGGATTTCTTCCCCGAAATCACAACAAGAGGAAAGAGAGGGTGAGTGTGCAACTTCACAACCTTAAACACTAGGTTATAACCCTTAATCTAGGGTACAGCACAAAATCTACATAAGACAGGTGTTACTAAGGTTTCCAAAAAACCTATAGCCTTTTATCAAACTCAAATTAACATTGTTGCCTTATTAGCATAATCTCCATCATGAAAAGCTATCATATTTATTATACTATCACTTGTGCCACATTTTATTCAAAACAATTACATCTCAATATTATATCATGTGTATTTCCCTCATCAAGGATTTTAAGCACAATTAGGGTTTTCTAAGTCATTTCAACATTTATTAATGTATTAGGTCAAAAACCTTAATAACATGAATTCATTTTCCATTATCCTCTTAAAACTATCATTTAGAATTATCAAAAATTATTTTGTAGAAAAAGTTAATATTATCCAACAAGTTATTAAGCCTATAATAATTCCAAATAATATTCATATTGCACATTGTCATATCATCTTTCATTCTCATATTATTTTTGTCCATTACACTTCATATTATAAATTATACATGTTTTACTTCCCATTAGGCATTTATGAATATTTATGTGAATCCAATTATTCAATATCATGTTTGAGTCATTATATGCATTTTCATGAACAGGATGTAATCCATTAAATATTAATGAATTAATTCTTATATCAAGTTATGATGAGGTGTTCATTAGAGAACAAGGTGATATACCTTACTTATATTGATAACTTTGTGACTATAATCCATTTATATACATTAAGGTATATTATGTGATGATGACACCTAATGTCACTAATGTGTCATGAAAGGCATTAAGGGTATATATATGTATATGTTGTGAAGGATAGATGATTACATATTAGGGTTTAGGTAAACATGATCATTACATGTTAAAGCATCCTTAGGGTGCATTATCCATACACATTTTACCATTAGGGTGGCATAGTCAACGTTATGTATATTCACAATTAGTAATGAGTAACTCATTATTATTTGTATCAAAAATATACTATGGTTCAAGCACAAGAATTATTCCTATATGACTTACTACATATTCATGTGTGTATAAACAAACAAGTTGAATTACAAGCATAATGTGTTTGGTAAATTCTTGTTCACATAAGTTATTATGTACATATGTCCACATAGATAGGGTTTCTAACTCCAAAGGTATTTGATTTTGCTTTTAATTGGGATTCCATCCCCCTAAAAAGGGATTTGGTCCTCGAAACCAGATTTGCAGAACCAAATAGGGTACCAACACCATTACCCTCACTCCACCCCTTAAAAGGGTTAACTAAGTCAAACTAAGCTAAGGGAAAAAGGGTACATAAAACTCAACACTAAAAGGATTTACTAACCAAGCTTCATGGTATAACATAAGGTACACTAAACCCTAAACATAGGAGTATAAGGTATTTAAGGATGATTTTTGTGTAAGAGATCAAATCATCACTTATGGTTTTCCTAAGGTATTCAAAAATTAGGCAACATGCCCAAAGATAGACTATTTCGAGTTGTCTGTATCAGATTAGGCCAAGCCAGGTCATATGAGCTCAGGAGTCCTCGTGACCAAGCTAGTGGGGTGGAGGAAAATATTGTCAGCCCCCAAGCTCTGACCCTTTCTAGACACCATCACTTTCAACTTCTTGCTCTAGTAGCTTCTCAATAGACAATTCACCAAAAAGTTGACAAATTCTATTTCTATTATGCAATTATTATGATCCTAAATCAAACTTTCATCATAGGTCAAACTCTAAGGTGAAAAACTTACTAAAGAAATTATATATGGTAAGGGTTCTATCTAGGAGACAATTTGAATTAGTCAAGAATCCGACTACCTTGATGCTCTGATACCATGTTGTAAAGACATAGTCTCTACTATAAAACATGATAAACAAATACACCAATCGTGTGGCAGCGGAAGAAATAAAACTTGACTTTATTCAAAATGTATAAAGAGTACATTATAAAAAAATTCATAAAGGAAGTACAACTTTATACAAAACATAGGATCTAGGTAGAGGAAGACTTAGACTAAGCCAAATTTGTCTCCAAACAAAACAACTTAATATATAAAGGCAACTATGAACATGCAAGCTATATGTTCTTTTTCTTCTTGTCCTATCCTTAGCCTTAGGTTCACCAAGCTTCCATGCGCACTCTGATCCTAGCCTGGATGGTTGGGGTTATCCAGCAAGAGAAAGATAAAAGTATGTTTTATTCAAGAGAAATAAGACAATTAAATAATCTAAAGCATTGCAATATAAAAGATTCTCTACAATAAGAGATTTCAAAAGAAATGAGGCAAGTATATGAATAATAGGGAGAAAACTGCCATAATCAATCACCACAATAATAATCACATAGCATGAATATATTAAGACACAAAGTCATCTCAATGTAGGGTGAGGCACCTACCGGACCTCACCAGTGGTAGGGGGACTAAAACCCCAGTGCCTAGAAAAAGTGGCAGGGGGACTAAAACCCCAGTGCCTAATATATAAAATGGGAGGGGGACTAAAACCCCAGTGCCCGGCAGGAGGACTAAAACCTCAGTGCCCTATGGGTGGTTTGTACTCATGTACACTACATTGTCATTTGGCCTAAAATACATCATGCTTAATAGTCACTTGGCAATATTGAGAAGTATAACAAGATTTGCAACATTGCAAAATGGGAATAAAACCCATGAAATAAAGGAGCCAACATAAGCAACAACAATATACAATATTTCCAAGTATTTCAAAAAGATGAGACAACATAGGAAATAGCAAGATTCACATAATTCAAATAGATGAGTCATAATGGCAACAAAAGCATCAAATATGTAAAGAGACAAATAAAGGAATATTGAAGGATAACAAGGCTAGCACATCATTAGGGTAGGGTTGGATAAGAGCCCAACTGAAGTGTAGGTTGATTGCACAATATACATTCCACATAGATCTCACATTCATCATAGATGTTCACATAAGTAGGTTCCACATACTAAAATAGGCTTCACATACATAAATAGGCTTCACATACCTATTTTAATTAATTACCATCACATTCACCAATCTGATTGAATCACCATTCCATATTTCCCTAGTTGCAAACGTTATCATGTATTAGAATGTATTAAGGCATAAAGCATAGGAAAAACCCTAATTTTACAAAATCGTGATTTAAGGTTCAAAACCTAGTCTAATAGATTAGTCATATTCTCCCGAATAATAAAACATATTTTATTTTACAATTTGGACTCAAAATGAATTAATTATGTATTTTAGAACATTTTATACACTTAAAAAGGCATTCAAAGCAAATTTCAAAAAAGGAATCCAAATCATGACTCAAAAACCATAAAATCCTATTCTACATGAAAAATCCTTTCCAATGACTATTTATTTGCATTTTTCTGACCATGGATCAATTTACTATGAATTAAGTAAAATCGGCCAATGAGAATGCAAGAAAACCATAGTGTGACCATAATTTAAATGAAAATGTGAATCGATGTAAATAATAGGTGAAATGACCAAAATTCCCTTGCGTATAAAATGAAATCAATTAAAAAGATGGGGTGACCAATGTCATGTGTTCATCTCAATCGTTACAGTGAGAAAACAAAAACAAATGTGAAATTATGATATTACCCATGCATTATCAATGGGCTTATCAAAGCCGTGGGGGCTCCCTGGTCAAACGATGACCTGGTATGCTCTTCTTCGAGCCATGGAACTGGTGCAGCAGACAGGGAGTCGAGACCAAGGCATTAGCTTGCTATACCCAGCGTACAGATGTTCTGAGATCGGAAGCAAGTTCGCAAGGATCTCACGATCGCTGAGAACCCTGAAACGAAACCGAACTTGGCCCAAGTCATCGGAACCTGGCCGACACTGGGGAGATCACCATCAAAGGCAAAACCCAACAAAACGAATGAGAAACCATCTATTGAGGTTGTCACTAAACTCGCGGAGGCAGTGTGAGTCTAATGCAAGCCTTGCCACAGGCAGAGGAGCCCCGAGGTGGAGAAACACTAGGCGCCGCCAAGCACGTGAAACCCGGTCTATAGGACCTAGCGTTAGGGGAAGCCGAGAGGAAAACTGAGAGTACAAAATGGAAGAGAGGAGGTGGAAGATGGTTATCGTGCTTCCGATTAAGCTGAGGAGGTTGGAGGTGCGAGTAGCAGGTCACCGTTGTTGGGGAAGATGATGGACTAAGCTGGGGAGCTTTGGGGCGATGAGGAGCAATTGGATGAGGAGGAAGGTAGGTCGGGGGTTGACGGTGGTATTTCTGGCCTTTACTAGGCATTAGAGAAACTCTAGAATGCTCTGTGGATTTGCGGAGGAGAATATAAGAAGCGTATGATTGAGCATTTCACGCTCGGACCACCACAACGGATGAGAAAGGGCTCAAAAAGACCGACATTGAAAGACGAAGCCGTTGGAGGAAAAATCAAAAGAAACAGTTCGGCAAGGAGGGAGAACGTCATCGGGGAGTCGAGGGGCTCTGACCCGCAGCCTGCTAGATGTTGAAGGAGGGTCGTTTGCCGTCGGATTGCAACGTGTGAAATTCATGGCCATTGGATGTGTGTCCATCATGGAGCAGGTGTGTGACAGCTAAAATCGGCCCAACTATAGCGTTACACATCAATTTAATGAAATTGATTAAAATCCCATAGTTATACTTTATTAAAAGCTTATAAAATGGATTTGAAGGGTCAAATGAAGTCCAAAAGGCACCAAATTTTAACCACGGGCTCATATTAAAGTCTAGAACAATGCTATGTAATTAGATTCTCGTTTTACTCATTATTTGGCCCTTAATAAATATATTGCTCATTAAAGTGTATATTAACATATTAAAATGAATGAGTTATATGAAAAGTCTTCTTTTAATTAATTACATGAGTGAATTTCGAGATATTAAACACATTAAGATTTCAATAATCATTTCTCAATTAAATAACATATTTTCATGAATTAAAATCATATTTTGAGGAGAGAGAAACAATTAAGGTTAATGTTCTCATACATTAACTCAAATACACATTATTGCTAATATATTTATCCAAAAAGCTCCAAATTAACATTATCTACTTATTTTCTCTCTTAAGTGTACATTGTGTGGGTTATTACATTGTGTGGGTTATTTGTGCAAACACCCCTCCATTTATATAAATGAGGGAAAAAGGTAATTTCAACCTTGAATTGTGCTCAAATTGCACAAGGAGTCCAAAAAGAATATAAAAGAAGGGAAATTTATGAAATTAGTCCAAAAGGACTTGAAAGAAATGAAAAGATAGAATATGGGTAAATTGTAGGGAAGACCTTGAGATTCAGTATGTTACAACACAACCCCCCTAATTTTTATATTACTTACCAAATGGCCCTTACCATGGAAAGAACATTGACATTTACTATGAAAATTGTTCCTAAGGTTCTCAAGATAGGCTCCATACAAGTAACATGAAACCAAACTTAAATTAGTGGGTAAAAGGACTTCCATAATTACTCTAATGGATTGATGAACCCACAACACTTGAAGAAACTCCAAATTACATAATGCATTACTAGGAAAATATCTAATCAATCTACAAGAAGTTGTGGTATGTCTACTTCACACAAAACATCATTGTGAAAATAGTTGATCGACATATAAAATTCTATTCCAAGTCTATTTAAAGCATATTATGGTGCCCTCCAAGATAACATTAAGGACAAGGAAGTATAATTCAATATACATATAACCTCCATAAATAACTAGTGTGGTTTTGTACATCATTGTGATTAGTTCACTCAAGATAACATTCTGCATGTAGTTCCTAATGTGCATGCTTACAAGTTGGCTAAGCATATAGATCTAGAAGCCACATAAACTAACCCAAATCAAATAGAGACAGAGCACAAGAATAATGTCAAGGACTATCTTCAATTGTTAAATATTGGTTACATATTTGAGAGTGTGGGTTACTGTATGCAATGTCACCAAACGTGTCTAATGTAAATGAGCAAATTCACATTTGAAAACCACCTAACTAGTTAACTAAAAAATAAAGGAAACACATAGGACAAAAATAAAGATCAAAAGGCCTTGAAAAAAATATTAACTATTTATTGGGAATAGAATTTCTAAATTGAAGCCTACCTCACAGACGATTCTGTAAAAGAGGAGAAGTGAAACTATCACCACTAGTTATTTAGTAGTATGATTAATCCTTAACATATAGATATGGGAGTATGTGACAAAGTGAGTTTTTATAGTATTTTTCTCTCTCTTAAAAGTTTACTATCAAAAATTGTAGACCAAATTACCCTCATATATTTATCTCACTTAATTGGACTAATATGGGTCACAAATTGCAAAAATATGCAAACCCTAGTATGATTTTATGATAGAATACATATGATAATGTTTTTAGTGAATAAACACATCAAACCTTCGAATCTGGGTTTCAAATTTTTTTCATAGTAGCATAATGACCTTGTGAAGCTACACCTCAAATTTCATTAGAATTGGAGTTACCAATCATGAGATATGGCCAATTTAATAAATCAACCTAGATATATGTCCTAGACCTAAGTTTCCATTTAATCAAGGCTAAATAATGTGTCACGCAGCCTTTAATAACCCGACCCCCTCCTAACCGTTAGATCGGGCGACCCATGCATCTGCCCTTATCCAACGATGGATACTTCGTATCCTACCTCCCGCAAACGGCGGCGAGGAAACAGGAAACCGAGCCCAGTTAACCTCACCAACTCACACCTCTCGTATTTTAAACCCAACGATCATCTCCTAAACTTCGCGGTGACCCCGTCAAGCCTTATCTTGACCCCCCTCGCTCTCGGAGCAGGAAGAACCGACCCCCCGCTTCTCCGCTCTTCTCACCCCGGTGGCGGCTGAGTTTAGGGTTTCCTTGCCCAGCTCCCCTCACGACTATATAAGACCCTCATTAGCTCCGTCATGATCCCTTTAACCTTTTCGCATCTCCAATTGCAAGCGCCAACACCGCGAGCACTTCTCCCCTAGCCACCTTCTTCAACCTCGGCTCCTTTTCACCTTCAGGCCACCACAACACCTCCCCGCTCAAATCCTGCCCTCCACCACCTTCGCCAACCCATCTCGATCGTGGGCGACCAGGAAGCAGGATCCCAGAGTTCCTCACCACCCTAAACCCCTCTCACGCCGGCGACCTCGCCTCTCCTGCGACGGCGCTGAGTTATAGAGGGAGCCACGACCTCTAAACCCCACCTATCTGTACGGGGCAGACTCGCAAAGGTGAAGGCACCTTCTTCCTCGTGGCAACACCACCCAGGATCTAGCAGGAGCTCGCCGGAGCTCGATCCAGCTGCCTGGGCTAGCATCGAGCGAGAGGAAGCAGAGAAAAAGGGGAGAGACGCCGAGTTGGACCAATAGTTTCTCGCCAAATCAGCCAGAGGAATCGCGGGCTACCTTTTCAACTCAGTGATCTGTGCGTTGTTCTGAGAGACCTTGGATCAACCTGGGCCGTCGATCCAGTAGGATCCGACCATTGATCAAGGTAAGATCATCTTCTTCTTTTTCTTTTATTCAAGGAAATAGGTTATCTTAAGAAAATCATAGAAAATTTTAGGAGTAGCATAAAATAGCGAACCTATATACCATTTTGATCAGAAAAATATCCTCTATCCATATAAAATGTTATCAATACCTGAATCCATTCCCTATTTCCAAAATAATTGTCTAAAGCCTAAAGGGCATCCTTAATCATAATTAATTATTAAAAATGGCTTTCTTGATGATATATGACTTCTAAAATGCTTGTAACCATTAGATACAACCTTGATTTCAGACTAACTCGAAATCCTATTCTAAGTTGGTAAGTGATCAAAGGATTAGAAGAAACCCTAATTTTAGCTTCCTCTTTCTACATGAATTTAAAGATATATTTCTTATGTCAAAATTAATATTGTTAGATGATAATTAGTGTTTATTAGTTGGTCTGAATCTATAAAACGAACCATGATGTTATGAATGGTTAACATGTTAAGGATTACCCTCCCTTTTTCTTTAATCATCTTAGAAACCCTAATTTTGGGAAATCTTCTAATTAATCAATTAAATATTGCCTTCAATCCAAATAGTTATAATGGATCAGACCTGATAATATTTGTGAACCTAATTAGAATATGGGGAAATCCCTGATCTAAATTAAGATAACATAAAAAGGAATAATCATTAAGAACATAACTTAGTCTTGGTCACATGGACCAATAGTAATGTTGTACCCTTGCTTTCTTTACAGGGTGACTAAATTCTTGATTGAATCTAGATCTGTGGACTTTTGATTGAACAAGCAGGTACGTGGTCATATAAGTATATGACTAGATTTTTGGTTGCCTATGATATGTATACCTTGAATGATCATATTTGAATATTATTTCTTGGTTGACTAGTATGAGATATTTTTCGCCAAACCTAATGAAACATAAATGGTTATGATGGGTTGTAGCTACTATAGCACATAGCCTGGTGTGGATGTATGTTGCCTAACATGGATGTATGTTTTCCTTGGCCCATGTTAGATGTATGATGATAATATGTTGCCCACACTAGATGTAAGATAAGTGCAATGTGTGTAGTACAACCGCATCAAAATGATTGTTATAAAAAGGATGTTTACCTGATTTTTGCCTTAAGAAATGGTTTTGGTTCTCCTTTCTTCTTGTTCAAATACTTTCCTTTATGCAACCTTATTAAATGTAACTTTTACCACGTACCGGCTTTGCTGATGTTTCGTTTCTCATATTTTCTAGGTGCAAGGAACATTTGACAACAAAATGAAATGCATGCTCAAAGTACCTGAAGGCACAAATAATAAACTTGGAGGATGTAATTGATAGATTCTTTTCCTCTTACCTCATTTCTTGCTAGATGTTAGTTTATTTCTTTCCTTATTGATCTTGAGGATGATTTAAATCCTATGTAATAAGTTAACTTTCTTTAGAACCATATTTTCTCTCCATATGTAATGACTTTATTATCCTTATGAATGAATGTTTGTGTGGCTTTATCCGATGATGTGAACTAGATCTTGGCTTAATCTCTATCTTAGTTGACTACCTTAATCTCTTATATTTTCCCTTTTGACATCTATAGATATGAGTGCACGCATGTCTAGGAATGTCACTATGGAAAGTATATAGAAATTGGGGGACGTCACAGTTGGTATCAGAGCCAATGTTCACACATCAAGTCACATGAACTTCATTCGCCCTATTTTGAATCTAGGGTAGTCCTTGAGTTTGGGATGTGAAGGGTTGAGGTGTCTAGGATAGCATCTGCCATGGGTCTGACTAAAGTCTCTGAGCCACTTAGCTTGGCAATCACGAGGCTACCTTTATGGCAGTATAAGTCTACCTGGCCGATATCCTAAGTGTCCCCTATTCTTGGGCGTACCTTAATTTAGGAACCTTCTCATATATAGATTCCCCCTCTTATCTCTTTTGTAGGAAAAATTTCTCCCTCTCATCTATGTTTTAAAATAAATTAAATTTTTTTCCCACTTACCTCTGTTATAAGGTTAGGAAGGAGTCTCTCTCTATTTAGAAAGTCCTAAGGATCGACTGATAAGGATTCTAGGATATCCTCCATAAATCATAACATTAAGAACATTAATCATTGATAAAGGAGAATAATGAAATATCATGTGATAATAACAATGATAATGATGAGAATATGTGTTGAAGTAATAAATCTAATATGTTGAAATTAATTACAGGATGCCTCCTAAGACTCGCAACTCAGGGGAATCATCCTCTAAGAAAAGAAAAGAACCTAAAACCTCCGAAGTACCTGATTCTGATGCTGAGGCCAAGGAAAGATGGGAGGAACAGAAGAAAATCCTTCTAGACTTTATGGAAACCCTCGCCACCAAAGGAACCCCTGAATCTAGCTCCTCTAAGAAAAAGGAAGTGATAGTGATAGACTTTATTAAGTTCAACCCTGATAGCTTTTGGGGGGGAAGACCAACCCGAAGTCGTGGACAAGGCTGAGGCCTGGGTCCTTTCCATAGAGAATGCCTTCCGTACCCTAGAAGTATCTGAAGAAAAGAAAGTTAAATTCGCCACCCATTTGCTTAAGGGAGGGGCGAAGATCTGGTGTGAGAATCATGGTGGGAATCGGGGAGAGGAAGTAGAAAACTTGGGATGGGAAGCCTTCAAGACCCTCTTCACCGACCGTTTCATGCCCATAGCTGAGAGGAAGAAGAAAGAAAAGATGTACATGGAGCTTAGGCAGGGTAGTCTCTCAGTGGCCGATTATACTCGGAAGTTTAGGCTTCTGGAATGCTATGCCCCTATTCGGACTGAGGACCGCCTCACTGAGCTCTATGTAGACTGTCTCTCCGCACACCTTAAAACCCTAGTTATAGCCTCTCGTCCCCAAAGCATTGATGAAGCCCTAGACATGGCCCTTAAGCAGGAAAGGGACCAGGGATTGCAGAAGCCTTATAGCATGGAATATTTAGGGTTGACCACCACAGAGGAAGAAAAGTTCAAGAAGTTCCACCCCGGCCATAACAAAGGATCAGGGAAAGGAGGAGTTTTAGGGAAGAAAGGACCAAAGAATAGCAAGCTGATGGATTACCGCAGCAAATGCAAGACTTGTGGATGAGGACATGACGGGCCTTGTCGCTACACCAAGCCGGTCTCCTACAACTACAAGAAGGAGGGACATTTTCTTGCCAAATGCCCCAATGCATCTATCCTTGGCAAACCTCCAGTGGGTGCTCCACCCCCTCAGGGACACCGCAATGCCAGGGTGTTCCCAGTAACCGCAGAAGAGGCTAGGGCAAATTCGAACCAGCTTGTCAAAGGTAACCTTAAATCTTTTTCATATATCTAATATCTTGTTCAATGCCTTCAATTATTTAAAATGTAATTATCATTTGTAGGCATTGTTTTCTTGAATGGACATCCTGTTAAAGCATTATTTGATTCTGGATCTACAAATACGTTTGTGTCTCAAAATCTGGCCTCAATGTTGCACTTACATATAAGGTACTTGGGATACATTCTGGATGTGTCAACTCCTAGTGGCAAAATATTCACTACATTGCAGAAAAATGATGTTCTCCCTCTTAAATTTGAAAATCATGACATGCCCTTTGAATTCATTCTCCTAACTATGGAAGACTTTGATGTTATTCTTGGCATGGATTGGATGTACACATATCATGCTTATGTTGACTGTAGAAACAAGATGGTAGTTCTCTCTCAACCTCATTCCTCTCCTGTAGTGATCCCTCGGGGAAGAGGATTCTGTAATAATATAATAATTTCCTCTCTTAAAGCTAAAAAGCTCATATCTAAAGGATGTAAAGTCTTCCGCGCATTCGTCTCAGAGTCCAGTCCTGACAACGGGCCTGTAGAAAGACTAGAGGTGGTACGTGATTTTCTTGATATATTTCCGGAGGAGCTTCCTGGGCTGCCTCCAAACCGAGACATTGAGTTCTCCATAGATCTTCTTCCTGGAACCACTCCGATTTCTAGGGCACCGTATAGGATGGCACCTGCTGAGATTATGGAGCTGAAGAAATAATTACAAGAACTTCTCGATAAGGGTTTTATCCGCCCTAGTGTTTCCCCTTGGGGTGCACCTGTTCTTTTTGTTAAAAACAAAGACGGTTCGATGCGGATGTGTATTGACTATCGCATGTTGAACCAAGCTACCATTAAAAACAAGTATCCTCTCCCTCGTATTGATGACCTCTTTGATCAACTTCATACTGCTAAAGTTTTCTCAAAAATTGATCTTCGTTCTGGCTACCATCAACTTAAGGTCAAGGATTCTGATTAATCTAAGACTGCTTTCCGAACTCGTTACGGGCACTACGAATTTCTGGTAATGTCGTTTGGGTTGACCAACGCACCAGGCGTATTCATGAACTTGATGAACAAAGTCTTCCAACCTTATCTTGATGAGTTTGTGGTCGTCTTCGTTGATGATATTCTGATTCTATGGAGAAACATCAAGAGCATTTGAAGTTCGTCCTTGAGATTCTTCGTGCCCAGAAATTCTATGGCAAGCTTTCTAAATGTGAATTCTGGATTGACAAAGTTATGTTTCTTGGTCATGTCATTTCTGGGGGTAACATATCGGTTGATCCCACTAAAGTATCTGCTGTACTTGATTGGAAACCTCCTCGCAATCCTTCTGAAATCCAGAGTTTCTTAGGTCTGGCCGGATATTATCGTCGTTTTATTCCGAATTTCTCCAAAGTAGCACTTCCTCTCACTAAGCTTACTCAGAAGGACGAGCATTTCATCTGGTTAGCTGCTTGTGAGTCTAGCTTCCAAGAGCTCAAACAGAAGTTGACATCACCACCTATACTTGTTCTACCATCTGGAAATGAAGGATTTGTAATATTCACCGATGCTTCCCGACATGGCCTAGGGTGTGTCCTACAGCAGAATGGGAAAGTAGTGGCCTTCGCTTCTAGACAGCTGAAACCCAATGAGTTGAATTATCCTACTAATGATTTGGAGTTAGCTGCTATCATCCATGCTCTCAAAATCTGGAGGCACTACTTGTATGGGGCAACATTTGATATCTTCATCGACCACAAAAGCCTCAAGTACATCCTGACGCAAAAAGATCTGAATCTGCGACAACGACGATGGATCGAGTACCTGAAGGACTATGACTTTACCATTGGCTACCATTCAGGCAAGGCCAATGTGGTTGTAGATGCTCTTAGTAGAAAAAGAGCCACTTGTGCATCCCTATCTGTACCCGAATGGAGGAACATGGAGGAACTAGCAAGCTGGAGACCACAATTCCTGGCTGATCGTATGCATGTCAACAACATCTCTATCACATCCAACCTACATTCTGAACTTCTGGAGGCACAGAAAGTTAGTCCCAAGCTTGCAGAGCTCTCCTCTCTCCTGGCTAAACCTCATACACATCTGTCAGTGGGTCTTGATGGTGGTCTTCGATACAAGAATCGTATGTGGGTCCCTGAGCCGTCAGCTGTAAAGACAACCATTCTCAGCGAGGCACATGGGTCCAAGTACACAGTTCATCCTGGCGCGACCAAGATGTACAAAGACCTACAACGACAGTTCTGGTGGAGAGGTATGAAGCACGACATTGCAGATTTTGTATCCAGGTGTCTGACGTGTCAACGAATCAAGGCTGAGCATCAAAGACCAGGTGGTCTACTGCAACCCCTCGAGATTCCGGAATGGAAATGGGAACATATCACTATGGATTTCATAGTGGGATTACCCAGGACTAGGAAGGGGTACGACGCTGCATGGGTCATCGTGGATCGTCTCACCAAGTCAGCTCATTTTCTACCGGTGAAAACTACTGCGAAAGTTTCTAAGTTGGCCGACATTTATATACGGGAGATTGTACATCTGCATGGAGTTCCAGCATCCATTGTCTCAGACCGGGACCCGAAGTTCACCTCAACGCTGTGGAAGCAGGTTCAAGAGGAATTGGGCACCAAACTAAATTTCAGTACAGCATACCATCCCCAGACAGATGGACAGTCAGAGCGAACAGTGCAGATTCTGGAAGATCTTCTACGAGCTTGTGTGCTCGACTGGGAAGGCTCATGGGACCATTACCTGCCTTTAGCTGAGTTGGCCTATAATAATAGTTATCAGGTGAGTATTGGGATGCCACCATACGAAGCTCTCTATGGCCGACTGTGTAGATCTCCATTACATTGGGACGATGTCGGGGAAAACACCTTGATGAAATCTGAGGAGATGCAGCTGTATGCAGATAAAGTTGCACTGATCCGGCAGAGAATGAAGTGAGCACAGGATAGGCAGAAATCATATGCAGATGCTCACCGGCAGGAATGTCAGTTCAAGGAAGGTGATCATGTCTTTCTGAAGATCCGACCAATTCGAGCTTTGGTCAAGAATAAGGGAAAGCTCAGTCCTCGTTATGTGGGACCCTTCGAGATTCTTGAAAGGGTTGGAGAATGTGCCTATCGTCTTGCTTTTCCACCTCAGTATAGTGCCATGCATAATGTTTTTCATGTATCCAATCTAAAGCCCTATGTCAAAGACCCCAGTCACATTCTAAATCATGAGCCTCTTGAGCTGAAAGATGATTTGACATATGCTGAGTCACCAGTTAGAATTCTTGATTTCAAGTTAAAGGAGCTTCACAATAATCGGCGTATAGATATGGTGAAAGTTCTCTTGAGCCACCATGATCAAACCGATGCTACATGGGAGCTCAAGTCCGAAGTCGAGCGGAAATATCCACATCTCTTTCAGGCTGCTTGAATTTTGAGGGAAAAATTCTTAAAAGGATGGGAAAATGTGACAAAGTGAGTTTTTATAGTATTTTTATCTCTCTTAAAAGTTTACTATAAAAAATTGTAGACCAAATTACCCTCATATACTTATCTCACTTAATTGGACTAATACGGGTCACAAATTGCAAAAATATGCAAACCCTAGTATGCTTTTATGATAGAATACATATGATAATGTTTTTAGTGAATAAACACATCAAACCTTCGAATTTGGGTTTCAAATTTTTATCATAGTAGCATAATGACCTTGTGAAGCTACACCTCAAATTTCATTAGAATTGTAGTTACCAATCATGAGATATGGCCAATTTAATAAATCAACCTGGATATATGTCCTAGACCTAAGTTTCCATTTAATCAAGGCTAAATAATGTGTCACGCAGCCTGTAATAACCCGGACCCCCTCCTAACCGTTAGATCAGGCGACCCACAGATCTTCCCTGATCAAACGATGGAGACTTCGTCTCCTACCTCCCGCAAAGGGTGGGGAGGCAACAGGAAACCGAGCCCAGTTAACCTCACCAACTCACACCTCCTCTCGAATTTTAAACCCAACGATCATCTCCTAAACTTCACGGCAACCCCGTCAAGCCTTATCTTGATCCCCCTCGCTCTCGGAGCAAGAAGAACCGACCCCCCGCTTCTCTGCTCTTCTCACCCCGGTGGTGGCCGAGATTAGGGTTTCCTTGCCCAGCTCCCCTCACGACTATATAAGACCCTCATTAGCTCCGCCATGATCCCTTTAACCTTTTTGCATCTCCAATTGCAAGTGCCAACACCCCGAGCATTGCTCCCCTAGCCACCTTCTTCAACCTCGGCTCCTTTTCACCTTCAGGCCACCATAACACCTCCCCGCTCAAATCCTGCCCTCCACCACCTTCGCCAACCCATCTCGATCGTTGGCGGCCAGGAAGCAGGATCCCAGAGTTCCTCACCACCCTAAACCCCTCTCACACCAGCGACCTCGCCTCTCCTGCGGCGGTGCTGAGTTACAGAGGGAGCCACGACCTCTAAACCCCACCTATCTGTACGGGGCAGACTCGCGAAGGTGAAGGCACCTTCTTCCTCGCAGCAACACCACCCAGGATCTAGCAGGAGCTCGCCGGAGCTGGATCCAGCTGCCTGGGCTAGCATCGAGCGAGAGGAAGCAGAGAAAAATGAGAGAGACGCCGAGATGGACCAATAGTTTCTCGCCAAATCATCCAGAGGAATCGTGGGCTACCTTTTCAACTCAGTGATCCGTGCGTTGTTCTGAGAGACCTTGGATTAACCTGGGTCGTCGATCCAGTAGGATCCGACCGTTGATCAAGGTAAGATCATCTTCTTCTTTTTCTTTTATTGAAGGAAATAGGTTATCTTAAGAAAATCATAGAAAATTTTAGGAGCATAAAATAGCGAACCTATATACCATTTTGATCAGAAAAATATCCTCTATCCATATAAAATGTTATCAATACCTGAATCCATTCCCTATTTCCAAAATAATTGTCTAAATCCTAAAGGGCATCCTTAATAATAATTAATTATTAAAAATGGTTTTATTGATGATATATGACTTCTAAAATGCTTGTAACCATTAGATGCAACCCTGATTTCAGACTAACTCGAAATCCTATTCTAAGTTGGTAAGTGATCAAAGGATTAGAAGAAACCATAATTTTAGCTTCCTCTTTCTACATGAATTTAAAGATATATTTCTTATGTCAAAATTAATATCATTAGATGATAATTAGTGTTTATTAGTTGGTCTGAATCTGTAAAACGAACCATGATGTTATGAATGGTTAACATGTTAAGGATTACCCTCCCTTTTTCTTTAATCATCTTAGAAACCCTAATTATGGGAAATCGTCTAATTAATCAATTAAATATTGCCTTCAATCCAAATAGTTATAATGGATCAGACTTGATAATATTTGTGAACCTAATTAGAATATGGGGAAATCCCTGATCTAAATTAAGATAACATAAAAAGGAATAATCATTAAGAACATAACTTAGTCCTGGTCACATGGACCAATAGTAATGTTGTACGCTTGCTTTCTTTGCAGGGTGACTAAATTCCTGATTGAATCTAGATCTGTGGACTTTTGATTGAACAAGCAGGTACGTGGTCATATAAGTATATGACTAGATTTCTGGTTGCCTATGATATGTATACCTTGAATGATCATATTTGAATATTATTGCTTGGTTGACTAGTATGAGATATTTTTCACCAAACCTAATGAAACATAAATGGTTATGATGGGTTGTAGCTACTAGAGCACATAGCCTGGTGTGTATGTATGCTGCCTAACATGGATGTATGTTTTCCTTGGCCCATGTTAGATGTATGAT
Source organism: Alisma plantago-aquatica (assembly GCA_963693085.1). NCBI lineage: Eukaryota > Viridiplantae > Streptophyta > Magnoliopsida > Alismatales > Alismataceae > Alisma > Alisma plantago-aquatica. The sequence continues at coordinate 502,555,063 of OY856413.1, forward strand.
GATAATATGTTGCCCACACTAGATGTAAGATAAGTGCAATGTGTGTAGTACAACCGCATCAAAATGATGTTTACCTGATTTTCGCCTTAAGAAATGGTTTTGGTTCTCCTTTCTTCTTGTTCAAATACTTTCCTTTATGCAACCTTATTAAATGTAACTTTTACCACGTACCAGGTTTGCTGATGTTTTGTTTCTCGTATTTTCTAGGTGCAAGGAACATTTGACTACAAAATGAAATGCATGCTCAAAGTACCTGAAGGCACAAATAATAAACTTGGAGGATGTAATAGATAGATTCTTTTCCTCTTACCTCATTTCTTGCAAGATGTTAGTTTATTGCTTTCCTTATTGATCTTGAGGATGATTTAAATCCTATGTAATAAGTTAACTTTCTTTAGAACCATATTTTCTCTCCATATGTAATGACTTTATTATCCTTATGAATGAATGTTTGTGTGGCTTTATCCGATGATGTGAACTAGATCTTGGCTTAATCTCTATCTTAGTTGACTACCTTAATCTCTTATATTTTCCCTTTTGACATCTATATATATGAGTGCACGCATAACTAGGAATGTCACTATGGAAAGTATATCGAAATTGGGGGACGTCACAGTTGGTATCAGAGCCAATGTTCACACATCAAGTCACATGAACTTCATTCGCCCTATTTTGAGTCTAGGGTAGTCCTTGAGTTTGGGATGTGAAGGGTTGAGGTGTCTAGGATAGCATCTGTCATGGGTCTGACTAAAGTCTCTGAGCCACTTAGCTTGGCAATCACGAGGCTACCTTTATGGCAGTATAAGTCTACCTGGCCGATATCCTAAGTGTCCCCTATTCTTGGGCGTACCTTAATTTAGGAACCTTCTCATCTATAGATTCCCCCTCTTACCTCTTTTGTAGGAAAAATTTCTCCCTCTCATCTATGTTTTAAAATAAATTAAATTTTTTTCCCACTTACCTCTGTTATAAGGTTAGGAAGGAGTCCCTCTCTATTTAGAAAGTCCTAAGGATCGACTGATAAGGATTCTAGGATATCCTCCATAAATCATAACATTAAGAACATTAATCATTGATAAAGGAGAATAATGAAATATCATGTGATAATAGCAATGATAATGATGAGAATATGTGTTGAAGTAATAAATCTAATATGTTTAAATTAATTACAGGATGCCTCCTAAGACTCACAGCTCAGGGGAATCGTCCTCTAAGAAAAGAAAAGAACCTAAAACCTCCGAAGTACCTGATTCTGATGCTAAGGCCAAGGAAAGATGGGAGGAACAGAAGAAAATCCTTCTAGACTTTATGCAAACCCTCGCCACCAAAGGAACCCCTGAATCTAGCTCCTCTAAGAAAAAGGAAGTGACAGTGATAGACTTTATTAAGCTCAATCCTGATATCTTTTGGGGGGAAGACCAACCCGAAGTCATGGACAAGGCTGAGGCCTGGGTCCTTTCCATAGAGAATGCCATTTGTACCCTAGAAGTACCCGAAGAAAAGAAAGTTAAATTCGCCACCCATTTGCTTAAGGGAGGGGCGAAGATCTGGTGGGAGAATCATGGTGGGAATCGGGGAGAGGAAGTAGACAACTTGGGATGGGAAGCCTTCAAGACCCTCTTCACCGACCGTTTCATGCCCATAGCTGAGAGGAAGAGGAAAGAGAAGATGTACATGGAGCTTAGGCAGGGTAGTCTCTCAGTGGCCGATTATACTCGGAAGTTTAGGCTTCTGGAACGCTATGCCCCTATTTGGACTGAGGACCGCCTCACTGAGTACTATGTAGACTGTCTCTCCGCACACCTTAAAACCCTAGTTATAGCCTCTCGTCCCCAAAGCATTGATGAAGCCCTAGACATGGCCCTTAAGCAGGAAAGGGAGCAGGGATTGCAGAAGCCTTCTAGCATGGGATATTTAGGGTTGACCACCACAGAGGAAGAAAAGTTCAAGAAGTTCCACCCCGGCAATAACAAAGGATCAGGGAAAGGAGGAGGTTCAGGGAAGAAAGGACCAAAGAATAGCAAGCTGATGGATTACCGCAGCAAATGCAAGACTTGTGGATGAGGACATGACGGGCCTTGTCTCTACACCAAGCCGGTCTGCTACAACTGCAAGAAGGAGGGACATTTCCTTGCCAAATGCCCCAATGCATCTATCCTTGGCAAACCTCCAGCGGGTGCTCCACCCCCTCAGGGACACCGCAGTGCCAGGGTGTTCACAATAATCGTAGAAGAGGCTAGGGAAAATCCGAACCAGCTTGTCGAAGGTAACCTTAAATCTTTTTCATATATCTAATATCTTGTTCAATGCCTTCAATTATTTAAAATGTAATTATCATTTGTAGGCATTGTTTTCTTGAATTGACATCCTATTAAAGCATTATTTGATTTTGGATCTACAAATATGTTTGTGTCTCGAAATCTGGCCTCAATGTTGCACTTACATATAAGGGACTTGGGATACATTATGGATGTGTCAACTCCTAGTGGAAAAATATTCACTACATTGCAGAAAACCGATGTTGTCCCTCTAAAATTTGAAAATCATGACATGCCCTTTGAATTCATTCTCCTAACTATGGAAGACTTTGATGTTATTCTTGGCATGGATTGGCTGTACACATATCATGCTTATATTGACTGTAGAAACAAGATGGTAGTTATCTCTCAACCTCATTCCTCTCCTGTAGTGATCCCTCGGGGAAGCGGATTCTGTAATAATATAATAATTTCCTCTCTTAAAGCTAAAAAGCTCATATCTAAAGGATGTAATGTCTTCCTCGCATTCGTCTCAGAGTCCAGTCCTAACAACGGGCTTGTAGAAAGACTGGAGGTGGTACGTGATTTTCTTGATATATTTCCGGAGGAGCTTCCTGGGCTGCCTCCAAACCAAGACATTGAGTTCTCCATAGATCTTCTTCCTGGAACCACTCTGATTTCTAGGGCACCGTATAGGATGGCACCTGCTGAGCTTATGGAGCTGAAGAAACAATTACAAGAACTTCTCGATAAGGGTTTTATCCACCCTAGCGTTTTCCCTTGGGGTGCACCTGTTCTTTTTGTTAAAAAGAAAGATGGTTCGATGTGGATGTGTATTGACTATCGCATGTTGAACCAAGCTACCATTAAAAACAAGTATCCTCTCCCTCGTATTGATGACCTCTTTGATCAACTTCATACTACTAAAGTTTTCTCAAAAATTGATCTTCGTTCTGGCTACCATCAACTTAAGGTCAAGGATTCTGATATATCTAAGACTGCTTTCCGAACTCGTTACGGGCACTATGAATTTCTGGTAATGCCGTTCGGGTTGACCAACACACCTGGCGTATTCATGAACTTGATGAACAAAGTCTTCCAACCTTATCTTGATGAGTTTGTGGTCGTCTTCATTGATGATATTCTGATCTATTCTGATTCTATGGAGAAACATCGATAGCATTTGAAGTTCGTCCTTGAGATTCTTCCTGCCCAGAAATTCTATGGCAAGCTTTCTAAATGTGAATTCTTGATTGACAAAGTTATGTTTCTTGGTCATGTCATTTCTGGGGGTAACATATATGTTGATCCCGCTAAAGTATCTGTTGTACTTGATTGGCAACCTCCTCACAATCCTTCTGAAATCCGGAGTTTCTTAGGTCTGGCCGGATATTATCGTCGGTTTATTCCGAATTTCTCCAAAGTAGCACTTCCTCTCACTAAGCTTACTCGGAAGGACGAGCATTTCATCTGGTCAGCTGCTTGTGAGTCTAGCTTCCAAGAGCTCAAACAGAAGTTGACATCATCACCTGTCCTTGTTCTACCATCTGGAAATGAAGGATTTGTGATATTCACTGATGCTTCCCGACATGGCCTAGGGTGTGTCCTACAGCAGAACGGGAAAGTAGTGGCCTTCGCTTCTAGACAGCTGAAACCCAATGAGTTGAATTATCCTACGCATGATTTGGAGTTAGCTGCTATCATCCATGCTCTCAAAATCTGGAGGCACTACTTGTATGGGGCAACATTTGATATCTTCACCGACCACAAAAGCCTCAAGTACATCCTGACGCAAAAATATCTGAATCTACGACAACGACGATGGATCGAGTACCTGAAGGACTACGACTTCACCATTGGCTACCATCCAGGCAAGGCCAATGTGGTTGCATATGCTCTTAGCAGAAAAAGAGCCACTTGTGCATCCCTGTCTGTACCCGAATGGAGGAACATGGAGGAACTAGCAAGCTGGAGACCACAATTCTTGGCTGATCGTATGCATGTCAACAACATCTCTATCACATCCAACCTACATTCTGAACTTCTGGAGGCACAGAAAGTTAGTCCCGAGCGTGCATAGCTCTCCTCTCTCCTGGCTAAACCTCATACACCTGTCAGTGGGTCTTGATGGTGGTCTTCGATACAAGAACCGTATGTGGGTCCCTGAGCCGTCAGCTGTAAAGACAACCATTCTCAGCGAGACACATGGGTCCAAGTACACAGTTCATCCCGGCACGACCAAGATGTACAAATACCTACAACGACAGTTCTGGTGGAGAGGCATGAAGCACGACATTGTAGATTTTGTATCCAGGTGTCTGACATGTCAATGAATCAAGCCCGAGCATCAAAGACCAGGTGGTCTACTGCAACCCCTCGAGATTCCGGAATGGAAATGGGAACATCTAGCAATTTGATAAAGAAAAGCAATTCAACCGAATCATACTCCCCTTCAAAACCCTTTCTATTTGATAAAGAAAAGCAATCCTATGTCCTAGTTAGATATGGACTTGAGTAGGAGTTGGCTTGTGCTACCAATCCTAATAGGAGTCAAATCTATAAGGGAAAGAATGTCTTTTCCTATGTCCAACATGGTATTTGATTAGGAATTGGATTAGGACTCCTAGTTGCAACCACATACTATGGAGGTCTATAAATAGAGGCCCTAGGGGAGGCCATTGAGATATCCCACATGTTGGTGTGTGACTCCTCCAGTTGCATGATGGTGCTTTCTATTGTAGAAGAGCTGAAAAACAAGAACAATGGGAGGAGATTTCTTAATTGATTAGAGAGGGTCTGTGACTTTTTCTTGAAGAAAAGTAGCGGCTTACAGTCGGTGATGCATTGGGTGCACTGAAATATTAGCTCTCATGGTATATAATAGAGGGCCACTGACTTTGCCTTGAAGAAAACTTGCAGTTATCAGTTATAGACATAGTTTTTCCATAGCAGGAATAGTCCAACCCAGTCACCAGTCATAATGGCATCAAGCGGTCCGCAACAATGACAACGGGGTCATGTGGAGATCAAGTAAAGAGGGAGGTTTTGTACACATTGGGTGTGATTCTCTTCTTCCTCGTCTTTGTTCTCATGTGTGGGAGGGCTAACAGGATTTAGGGGTAATTAAATTTGAATGGTGTGAGTTGTTATCTTAATTACATAGTGTCTGTTGGTCAGTGTTTGTTCTTTGGGTTAAAAATCTTGTCGTAATGCTTGCACAATAAGTTTTCGTCACATCTAGGACCGTGTTGGTACAACATTCCTAATAAGTGGTATCAGAGCACATACTACATATACTAGTCCAAATGGGAAAGATTGAGGATGTGACAATGATAAACTAGACAAGCACAAATTGGGAGATTTTAAATCCCATGATGGATGATATTCTCTATTGCAAATATATGTATGATCCGATAGTGGGACAAAATCCAGAGAGTATGTTTGATGAAGACTTGAAGAAATTAAACAGGAAGACCAGATGAATAGTGGGAAAGTGGCTTGACATTTCTGTGTTCCATCACATCTCTGAAGAGACCAATCCCAAAGATATGTAGCATAAGCTCAACAAATAATATGAGTAGAAGACTACTATGAATTAAGCTTTCTTGATCAGATAGTTTGTGAACCTCAAGTATTGGGATGGTACAAGCATCACTGAGCATATGAATTAATTATAAATCGTTATCAATCAACTAGGGTTCATGAAGATGGTTCTTGATGATGAACTCTAGGCTCTACTTCTTCTAGGATCATTACCTGACTGCTGGGAGACACTCATAGTGACAATCAACAATTATGCATAGGAAGACAAGTTGACACTTAACATGGTTAAAAGCAGTCTACTGAATGAAGATTCTTGATGACGAGCCTCAGCGATAGAATATCAGAGGTGAACTTCACATAGAGAAGGGGTGTTGGTAGAGTGAGGAACCATGGTAGATCCAAGAGTGGTGGTAAGTCCCAGGACCATGGGAATTCTCATGGTAGATCCAATTCGAAGAGTAGCAGGAGGGTGCTTCATGCAAGCCAAGTTATTTTAAAAGGGATAGCAAGGTTTGGAAAAAGAAACATGGATCTAAAGCCAAAGACAAGCAAGATGATGATAAGAATACTACAACGAAAATCTCATATGACAAATGATGATGATGATGTGGTCTTGACAGTCCAAGAGTAGTGCTTGCATGCTAAGGATGATGATTCTGAGTGGGTGGTGGATACTACATCTTTGTATCATGCTTCACTGAGTAAGTAATTATTCACTTCATACAAGTGGGGAGAATTCTGTAGGGTGAACATACAAAATTTCAACTTCTCTAGAATTATCGAGATAGGAGACATTTGTTTTCAAACAAGTGTTGGTTACACACTCACACTGAAGGATGTTTGTCACATTCTAGAGTTGTGGCTGAGTTTGATATCTGGTTCATTATTTGATAGAGAAGGTTGTCATCTAGATTTTGGTAGTGGAAAATTTAATATACCAAGGGATATTTGGTTATTGTACAGGGCAAATTGGGACGCACATTGTACAATTGTTCAAAGGTTGCCATATATGCAGTTGAGGATCACCACACATATGTACGGCATAGACAACTATGACACATGAGTGAGAAAGGCTTGAAGATTTTCTCAAACTAGAGATTGATACCTTGTGGCAAGGATAATAGAATCAGTTCATGTGATTCCTGTTAGATAGGAAAGCATCAATGTGTTTATTTCAAGGCAAGATTAAAGGTGAAGTCACAACTTCTATCAGTTGGTTCATTCAGATGTTTGTGGTCCATTTGAGGTAGCTTCAATGGGTGGAAATAGATATTTTATCACAATTATTAATGATGCATCTAGAAAGGTGTGCATCTACTTGCTAAAGACCAATGACTACATTTTTTAGTGTTTTCAAAAATTTCATGCCATCGTAGAGAGGGAGATAAAGAAAACATTGAAGTGTCTCCACACATACAATGGAACAGAGTACACCTCTAGAGAGTTCTAGGATTACTACACACAATGGAATACGACATGAAAGGACAAGTCCCATCACCCCATAGCACAATGTTACAGCTGAGGAGATGAATCGTACCATAGTGGAGAAACTTAGATGCATGTTGAAGATTATAAAGGTGCCAAAGACATTCTGGGGAGAGGCAATGTGTACTTCCTACTAGATGATTAATTGATCTCAATCAGTTCCTATAGGTTTTGATATGCCTGAGAAGGTATGGACAAGATAGGATGCTTCTTATGCTCATTTTTTAGTATTTGGGTGTAAGTATTATGCACATTCTCTAATGGTAAAGAGGCAAAACCTAGATGATAAAGTAGTGCCATGTATCTTTCTTGGCTATGAAGATCAGTAGCTTGGTTATAGGTTATGGGACCCTGTGAAAAAGACCACGGGCAGATACATATATGTGATAATCTGTGAGAGTCAAACACTTATAAAGACGAGGAGTGATGAAATAGTGGATGCAATATCAAGTGATAGTTCTTTTGATAATGAATATGAGGATGCTTCATCTTCTTCACTGGTGCATTCTTTAGATGATGCAGAAGAGAAGCATGATCACCTTGAGCAGCCGAGTGATAGCACATCCAATGCTCCTGTTCTAGATGCACTAATGAGTGGTGCAAACTCACAGCTAGAGACTTTTGTGAAGGGGGAGAAATATCATCACCAAGAAGAGTCCTTAGAGAATCTGTTGAGGAGGTATAAAAAATTTCTTCATCCTTCATCTAGATATCCAACATGTCTTATATATTCTCCTCGTTGATCAGGGGGAGCCAGAGACTTAGCATGTGGCAAAGACTCATAGAGATAGATCACAATGGCATTAGGTGATGCAAGAGGAAATGTCTTCTTTGTAGAATAATGATACCTATGAGCTTGTAGCACTTCCAAAGGGTCAGAGAGCACTAAAGAAAAAGTGGATTTATAAGATGAAGAGAGATGACAATAGTAAGGATATCATATACAAAGATAGACTACATGTCAAGGGGTTTGGTCAAAGACTGGGGGAGCATCATTAGAAGGTTTCTTGACCTTGGTATAGAAGGTTAGAAACATGATTTTCATCCAGGACAACTCGATCAATTAGTCAGAGGGAGCCAACAAAATTCTATGTGTGAGCATGGATATAGAAGAAACATTGCTAGGATACTTTTACTCAATATTCTGATAGAGTGAAGTCATGGTGGGACTTTAGCAAGATGGATGAAAATAACAGGCTGCTAACATGTTTGAGGAGAGTGGATGCATCACATGTGGTGAAGTGGTCCAGAAGCTACTCCAGATGATTGTTGAAGACAATGTCTCTCTCATGGGCCGTAGAGGGAGATTGTTGTAAAAAGAAAAGGAATCCAAACCATGTCCTAGTTGGATTTGATATTGAGTAGGTGTTGTATTAATCTACCAATCCTAATAGGAGTCAAATCTAGAAAAGAAAGAAGATGGTTTCTTATGTGCAATATGGTATTGGATTAGGAATTGGAGTAGGATTCCTAGTTGCAACCACATACCATGGAGGTATATAAATAGAGGCCATGAGGAAGGACACTGCGATATCCCACATGTTCATGTGTGGTTTCTCCAGTTCCATGTTGGTGCCTTATGTGGTAGAAGAGACAAAAAATAAGAAAAATTGGAGGAGCTCTCTTAGTTGACAAGATAGGGTCAGTGACTTTTTTTTGAAGAGAAGTAGTGGCTGACAGTCGGTGACTCACTAGGTGCACTAACAGATTAGCTCTCTTGGTAGATAGGATAGGATCTACGACTTTTCCTTGAAGAAAAGTAATGGTTGGCGGTTACAAACATAGTGTTTCCATAGAGGCAATGGTCCAACCTAGTCAGCGGTCATAGTGGCATCAAGCAGTCCCTAGTAACAACAACAACAACGTCATGAGGAGATCAAGTAAAGAGGGAGGTTTGTACACATTAGGTGTGATTCTCTTCTTCCTCATCTTTATTCTCATATGGGGAGGGCTACTCGAATTTAGGGGTAATAAAATTTGGGTGGTGTGAGTTGTAATATTAATTACATAGTGCTTGTTGACTAACATCGCCCTGTGGGTTTTCTCCTCATCTTGAGGAGAGTTTTCCTCGTTAGATCTGGTGTTTCTTCCTTGGGTTTATACGTTTGTTGGTAACTCTTTAGCAACAAGTTCTCATCACATCTGGGACAGTATCGGTACAACATCCCCAACATTTTCTCCAAACTACTCTTGTTTGTCCCCTTTTCTGTTGCATCATTGTTTCTCAACACCATTGTTGAGTCTTTGTCAGCCAAACACCACCCATAATGAAATCATTGTTACTTTCCATCTAATTCATCTCACAAATCCAACCCCAAGAAAAACATGTTTTTGTGAATTTAATCTCATTGGAATAATCATCCATGAGTGAAGGCATACTCATTCTGAGATCCCTCACAATCCATGCCCCTCAAGAAAGCTTTTCCATGTGATTTCAATCTTCCTCGTGATCCCCTCCCCTGGGTGAAGCACCACCATTGAGATTTACAATTAAGTATTTTTGGTGATTCTTGTTGCTTCGAAATCGATGACACCAAGCTCTATATAGTAGAGTCATAGACTTCTAGTAACCAGTGACCAATTTACAACTAAGTAATTACCACCCAAATATTTCAAAGAGAGCTATCTTCTAGAGAGAAAAATAATCTATCACACAAAAAATCTAAGATTCAAACTTTTGCATATAGGAACACTATTTCAACCACAAAGTTCATGTTTAGTGTAAGTGTCCTCTCTTCACCACTACATTTTACAAAAACCATTTTGATTGATCCATCTATAAAATAAGTTGTCAAATTATATGTAGAAGACATAAATCAGAAAGGATGATGTAAAAATATCATTGAACTGAATACTAAAAAATATCACATTAGCTTAATTTTAAGTTTAATATATATATATTGGGGCATCTACTATACAAGGCATGTGTTCATACTTTAAAGTGTGTCATATGACTAGACATAGGATATAATGTCAATGTCTTTTACTCAAAATCAAAGAACTTTTATTTTTCTATCACATATGAATGGAAACATTATACAAATTTGAATATATAATGTCTGGGGAGAGGCTTTAACGAGAGGAAAGTTTTGAAAAAGCATTTTCTTCTATACAAGGAGGAAGAATAGCAATGTGAATAGAAGAATCAAAGTGACTGAAGAAAAAGTCACACATATTAAACCATGATCGCATATTCAACATGTAGCTGTGTAGGATCTTATGAAAAGATCTCAAATGTATTAAGAACAAAGTCTCCGTATGAAACAATATCACTTATACCACCTACATGAATGTAGATACAACTAAAGAACAATCACTAATCAGGCATACACTATAATTCTAATCAATACTTTCTAAATACCATAAATAAGAGAAGAAGAAGTCCTCTAGCTCAAAGGAGAACTGGTGGACAACCGTTCATCAAGACAAGGAAACATGAATCACAACATGGAAAATTATCATTCCATTTACACTCATTTTCTAAAGGTTTCATCTACTACAACTTGAAACAACATAGGAAAGAAGAAAACTTAATCACATAAAAGCCAATAGCTTTACACCAACCAACAAACTATACTACTACCTAGAAAAAGATAATTTTCCCTTCTTGTCAATTGTTGGAAACAAAGGAAAAGTTTAGGATACTTAATCACAGTTAACTACCCTTTTATCTAGAAGTATTAAAAATGTAATAAACACAATAGCCTTTAGTTAACTAGGTACCAAGAATGATGGTTTGTTTATCTAGTGGTTATGGAGGGTGTGCCCTCATGTGAATGTTGCCCACTAGGGTTCCGGGTTACAAAAATATGTAGTTCTAAGTGTGTTCCTTTTTTGTAACTATATTTTGTCTCGTATATATACTTTTGTTGTTTTATTTTCCAGTAACACTTTATCTTAGTATGTATGCTAAAAACTATCAAAGGTAATAACAAATTTTGGGGCTTGACATCAAAAAATCATGACCTAGCATCAAACTGAGTTTTGTTTTTTATTCCTATAGATAATATGTTGGATTTTTCTTACAGTGGTGGTCAATAATATCAAAATGAAGGGATTGAAAAAGGTCCATGCAACAATATTACATGAACATAAGGGAAATAGTAAAAGGGTTTCTTCTTCTATCATGTAAATTCTATTCAAATGCTCAAGAAATTAAATAGCACAATTGTTCTTACAACTTATAAGGGGTGATTTATGAACTAAATTTTGGATTTTTAATTGCTACCTCTTTTGTTATTCACTTATGGACAAATTAAAATACATATAAAAGTCAACATATTTTATTTTGGGTTTGGAGAAGAAGTTGACCAAATTGTCTTCATGAACCCCAAATAAGAATGAGTTCAAAAGAATTATTGCAGTTTGTGAAGCACTAAAGTTTGTACTTTTATTTCAATAAAATAAATCATATTTTTCACATCATCAACTGATTATTATTTTTAGTAATACTATGAGTCTTTTTGTAAATTTATTACACTCTAATGTTTTGATCATGTTCGTTCCTTTTATATTTGTAAGCGTGAGCCTGAGATATAAGGAAATATCTTTCTATGTCTTGTATGTGAAGTCAAAGATGTAGTAGCTATATTATACAAAGTTTTTCTATCTCACTAATAATATTGGAAGAATATACTGATATGAATAAGAAAATGCACTTCAAGAGGCATTTCCTTTGTTATACTTTTTCTTGGGGAAAAATAACAACACTGTGTAATTTCGTTGATAGTTCTGGTAATTTGTTTACTTTTGAGGAAGATTTCTAGGAATATTTCATATATTGTACTCTATATATTCAATGTTTAATGAGAATGTATGTAATATTTGATATGTTTTGGACTCCTTTGATCATATTATTATGAATTATAAAAAAATTAAATTCATGAAAATGAATTTAATATTTCTAATTGTTTGCTAACTATATTTATATAAATATTTACTCGGATGTTTAGTGATTTTAGTATATCTTTGAATCTAAGAAAAACATGGAAGGTCTTTGATTATGACTGTATGAAATACTAATGGTACAGTGGCCCCACCTATTCTTGATTAATGCCATGTTTTGACATATGTAATATCAAACACTCTATCACTTATGGATTTAGCATTCCAAACTTCCTTATATCTATCATTGGATTACATTATTTATAAAACCATCGGATTTTGATTTCGTTATTCTCCAATGTTATTCTCTTGTCTAATGGGATTCACATAGAAAGTCCCACTCCCCCTCATATCATATGGCAGAAGTTAGACACCATAGAGGGTTATATATATTTTTATCTTGTATTATGGTGATGTTGATGGAAGCCATATTTAGTGGTTGTAGTTCACATGGGGATATCATGTATTATCTTACATAAGTGTTTACATATATGGTATTGATTCATTTTTTAAAAGAAAGTGAGTTGTCTTTATTTGCAAGGTTATCCTCCTATATTTTGTACGCCATTATTGAAATTCAAGTTCAATATGTATAAATAAATGTCTAACTCACTAGTTTAATTGAGATACAATGCCTGAGCTTATTGTATTTCTTATTCTAAAAGTTTAATGTATGTGCAATCTTATTAGTCATATATAAAAAATTTATTAGTCATATATAACAATTCTATTTGACGAACTGGATTTGTGAACCCCATTCCATTCTCCTCATTAGTAATAATGAGTTCAAAAAATTATTGAAGTATATGATGCCCTAAAGTATGTACTTCTATTTCAAGAAAATAAATTAAAACTTCATATCCTTAAAATGTATGAAATCCTATTTTTTATAATACTCAAAATAGTACTTTTTAGAATAATTCTTTGAGGCTTTTCCTAAATCTAATACAATCTAATGTTTTGTTCATGTTCATTAATATTATATTTGAAAGCATGAGCTTGAGATATCTAATGAAATATCTTTCTATTTTGTAATGTGAAGTCAAAGATGTAGCAATAATAATTTTTCAAGTGACTAATAATATTGCAAGACTACATTGGTATGAGTAAGAAAATGCAGTTCAAGAGACATTTCCCTTGTTATACTTTTTTTGGAGTAAGATAGGAACACTATGTAATTTGTTGATAATTTTGGTAATTTGTTATCTTTTTATGAAGTTTTATAGTAAGATTTCATATATTATACACTATTTATTGAAAATTAACATTGAAAAAAATACATTCGTGAAAACAAGTTAATATGTGCAATTATTTGCTAACTATATTGGTTTATATAAATGTGTATAAGAACATTTGGTGATTTCAATAGATCTTTGAATCTTAGAAAAATATGGAAGGCCATTGATTATGATTGTATGCAATACTAATGCTAGCGTGGCCCGACCTATGCTTGATTCACGCCATGTTTGACCATTTGTAATGCCCAACACTATATCATTTATGAATAACAACATTTCACATGAGCTTATCTCTCTCTTCGTGTTACATTATCTATAACACCAAATACCATTGCATTTAGATTCCACCATTCCCTAATGTTATTCTCTTGTGTTATGGTAATAGTAGAGAAATATTCCACCCTCTGATAGCATGTGTTGATGCTAGACATGAGAGAGGGTGATATATTATTATATTGCATTATGTGACATGGATGGAAGTCATATTTAAGGGTTTCAGATTGATAGGGATTTACAATATGCCCTAAAATGCAAGTGCACACTATCAGAGTAATATAGGCCAATGAGGCTCAGACATCAAACATGGGGAAACATAAACTCCAAAGACTACTACTAACTAAAAGACAATCAACTATGCCGATGAAAACTTTGATTGAAGGTTTTAATTATCTAAGATACAAGAAATAAATCTATGATTATTGATTGTTGATCTCAAATGGAGTCCATTCCTTAGGGTCATTGTTTCACCTTAGTTAAATTGCAATTAACATCATAGCATTAATAAACATCTCTCCTAACCCTGGACTAAGAGACTTTTAGTAAGAATTACACCCTCTCATGACATAATTCAATACCTAATCTAATATCAATCCCACTCTGGTAACGATTGTTTTATTAGTTAGGTGTTATACTAAAACTATGGGTAGTCTCTTCACATTTGTAGGCCACCTTTCTTAAAGGGTGATATAAAATATGTATCTATGAATTTTCCAACTATTAATTCCCTCTTTCAAAGAAATTAAAGGTCTAATTTACTACCTATGGTGATCAAACATGGATAGTTCATGAAAATCTCATAGAAATAAGTCCAAAAATTAAGAAAATTGTATATTCATGAATAAAAGTCAATTACAATGCATAATCGGGCTACACCCGAGTCCTGAGGAACAAGGGGATTAGCTCGGTATGATTTCCATAGTTAAAGACATAAGATAGAAGAAGAAAAATGTGGGAAACATTTAGATAACTAAAAGAACACATGAAGAGGTTGGTATGGGTGATTCCCTTCGATGTATGTGACAATTCACCATCCCTTGGCTACAAATCCGCCCACTGGAGGTGCTTCAATCTCTAGAACGAAGCTTTCTTCTCTGCTTTTTCCTCTCCTTTCTCTCAGCTATTGTATGATGGAGTAGAATGAGATAGGGCCTTGACAAAATTCCCCTAAGTCATAAACACGACTTAGGGGGTCCTTTTTTCCCAACCATTGGATTAAACAACAACCTAAATCTGGATTGATCGCACTATGTCGGTACTACCGACTGGATGTCGGTAGTATTGACAATGTCGAGATTGCATGCTTCCTTTGCATTAGTCAGTTCTACGGAGTTGACTGTCAGTAGTATCAAAATTAGTCAAAATTGTCTCTAGATCTCCCTATTGAATTTGATGAATAAGTCGGTACTATGTAGTTGATGTCGGTAGTACCAAAATTAGCTTTGACCATCCCTGTTACTTTTTTGCAATTTGTCAGTACCACTAAAACTAAAGTCAGTAGTACTGAGCTATGACGATTCTTATGCATTTATTGAAATCACCCGAAAATGCCATAAGTTCTAAAGTTACTGATAAATAGATACAAAATAATAGGAATAACAAATATTTGATGTAATTGAGTGTCACATGCTATTAGTGATAAATCAAGCACAAATAGTATCAAACTGAGTAATAAGTGCACAAAATGCATACTAAAAGAGCCTGTGAAAAAGCAAAAATAAAATTTGTGCATCAAAATCCCCTAAGCTTAAATGTTGCTCATTCTTGAGCAACACACCCTCATATCTATTTGAGATAAGTCAGCAAAAGGACATGAAACATATATTTCTATTCTCAACTACTCCCACCTTGGCAGTCCCAAACCAGCCTTTACTGACCAATAAATAATCAACTGCTCTCGAGTGACAAAAAATATCAGCAAAATAAGTCCACCCTTAGGTTAATGAAACACTATCAAAAGAGCAGTTAATATCATAATCAACTAGCATTTGCTCGGTGCATCATGTGATTCCCTATCTACATTGCTCTTTTTCTAACTACCAACTACTTGGTAGTAGTTCTCCTTAAAAGAATGATTGAGGAGAATAATACTTTTAGTAGCCTATCGATAATCGCAATGAATGGAACGAATTAGGTGGCTTATGAAGAATCACAAGTAGCATCTGGACTATTTATGCAAAAATTAAACATAATGAACCTATATGGTGAAGAAAATGACAAATGCATGAATCTTAATGCCTAATATTATTGGTTGAATGATGCATGTATTGAAAATATCATCAAATGAATGAGAATAAAGTCAAGAATACATCATATGAATGCTTCCATCTTGTGCAAAGAAATTAGGGAATCCTTTCTCCCTTTTTATTTCAAGACATTTTTTTCTTTTTTTCATTAGCCCACTATTTTTAGCATTATGGAAAGTTATGCTTGGGCTTCACTAACATGTCACATTTATTTCATCTATTATGGTTTTTTCTTTGTTTTTTTTGTGGGTATGGATGTGTATCCTTGCACTATAATTTCAAAGGAAAACCATATAACCACATTATGTGAAAATGAATGATGAAAATGCATGCAATCTACATGTAACTGTTATGCAACTAAATGATATGCATAGAAACTATTCATTCATATATATGTCATTTTTTCATTTTGTCACTAATCCAATAAAATAAAAACTAACTATCACATAGCCTACTATGCCATCCAATGCAATAAAAGGGAAATAATTTCGATTACTTCATCATCTTAAGGTGGTGAGTCAACATGAGTGGAAAGTGGATGGAATCACATAACTAAGAGATAGTTCCTTTCATGCACTATGATATATCCCTCTCTAATGACCTGTGTACAAGGTAACCTTAGGATTTCTTTCTTAAACTTCAATTTAAGGTCACATTAACTATTTGATCAATTCAGGCTCAAACCCCATATTCATTACATTTCAGGAATAATTAAGATGTACATTCATATTAAATGTCCTTAAGCTAACTAATCCATACACTTCCTCTAGGTGGTGTAACTCATGATATATACAAAAAACCCCATGTTTTAATTTCTTTCTTCCATTACAAACGTCTGTAAGCACATGATAATGACATGATTCATGAATTAAGCTATACTTCTACGCAAGATAGAGTGTGGATCCTACCACTTGGAAAAATAAAATCTAAAAAGCAATAAATATAGAAATTGTTCCATCACCCCCTAATCTTGAACTTCACTATGTCCACATAGTCAAAATCCAACTTAAGAGGTGGAATAGAGGTATTGATTCATTGCTCGGGTAGCGGGTGCAGCATGATAGGATCAAAGGGGTAGAATGTCTCTTGGAACATCATGGTCAGAGGTGGCATCTCTGGTGGTTGTGGATACCGACCAAAGTAGCCCTGATTCCAGTAGTGGTCAAAGAATGTCTGTTGATATCTCTCCATCCATTGTAGGCGTGTGTGTGTGTTCTATTGGTTGGCCAAGAGAAATCACTCATTTTCTAAGATCGGTAGCAGGTTTTGATAGAGCCATCCTTGGACATCATGGATGACCACAAGTGTAGTCGTTTACTATTGTTGCCCTTGATGTATCTCCTGTAGAATCTAATACATACCTTCCATTGAGTATGGGTCTCGACTTTGTGCATGTGGTTGAGCAGTAGAAGTGGAAGCTCCATGTCCTTTGGACTTCTTGTGTACGACCCTCCTTTGTGTGAATGGCATGGTTGCTTCTTCCTTTTCTTCTTCTTCATCTTGATCTTTCTCCTGATCGGCTTCTTCTTCTTCCTCTTCTTTTTCCTCCTCTAGAGTCAAGATCTTCTAAAGGATGTAGAGGTCTAGGGACTACACCTTCCCCAACCCTTGTGCAGACTTGGCAAAGATAATGTTTGTGTGGTAGTGATGCAGAATCTGAGCAAATGGATGCTCGATGTGGGTGACAGAATTGAGATGCTAGATTATTGTGTATCCATGTGGCAAGACCTCTAGTATCCTCCACACGTGTGAGAAATCAAAATTATCGGTGGTGTAGTGCAAGTTCCCCGCTGGCCATCCATATACTTGATTGAAATTTGCCTGGGTCATGTAGCGTG
The DNA here is from genome assembly GCA_963693085.1 of Alisma plantago-aquatica. Lineage (NCBI taxonomy): Eukaryota > Viridiplantae > Streptophyta > Magnoliopsida > Alismatales > Alismataceae > Alisma > Alisma plantago-aquatica. Next base: position 502,572,831 of record OY856413.1, read on the forward strand.
GGATGTTGAAGAGAAGAAACTTCACTCATCCCTCTCTCTAGCCCTCCCTGTTCTCTGGAATGCAACACACTTCAAAAGATGCCAAGAACTCAAAGTGATCTCTTGTTAGGAGGTCCAATCACCGATGAATGGGTGATCGTCCACCATGCCTTGGGCAATACACACCTTCCTAAGACTGTCGGTGAAGCCCGTCTTGTCGAGGAAAGCACATCACCATAATGTGTTGGGACAAACTCCCTCTTAATTAGGAGGCATAAATATTCCTCTAGTCTTCAGAGATGGACGCCATTGTTCCTGGCTTTGGCACCCACTGTTGAGGAAGCATCCCTTCTCAATGCCATCAAGCCAGAGGAGAAAGAGATGGAGGGAAAAGGAGCTCGGTGGAGACTCTAATTGCCCGGATGCACTAGCCTTGCTATTCTTGCTTAAGAGCTATGGTGGATGTGAATGAATTGCTTCCCACACTTCTCCTTTTATAGCCAATGAACAACCTCTAGAGCCCTCGTTGGTACTACCGACATGGTGTTAGTTGTATCGAGTTTTCCTTTGCAAACCGCATGAAGTCGATCTCAAACATTGTTACCGACTCTTCCCATCCATTGATAGAATGCAGCGCGCATTGCATAATTTCGGTAATACTGACCTTGAAATGTCGTGTCAGATCGGTACCACTGACCATTCGATAAGGCAATTCTTGATCCTTGATGATACATCCACAAATTCTGGGTTTTTTGGGTCAGTACTACCAATTGATATGTCAATAGTACCAAGCTGATATTTTAATGCCTGGATTGAAAAATGGAACTACTGTCACCATAGAATTTGATAGTGCTGAGATTGTATTTTTCTCGGTACTTTCAAACTGCCTCTTGATGTCCCGAACATGGAGCATCATCAATTGTCGGTACTACTGACTTTTATGTCGATAGTACCGAGTCTACATAGTAAACACAACTCCTCTCCACTTTTCATTGGTAGTACCTACCTCCCCTCTAGTAGTATGGAAATTAACTGTGTTTGTTTTCTGTTGAAAGTGTTGTGTCCTTCTTGAATTTTCACCCAATCTATCGGTAGTACCGACTTTGTTGTTGGTAGTATCAAAAATAGCTCGGCCTACACACTAAACACACTGATCAAGGTACCTTTTTTACAATCTAAAAATCTAAGCAAAGTAAAAACAACAAGTGACCTACAACTACTTCTAAAACTACAAAAATTAAAGATGAATCATAACAAAAATGGTTGGGTTGATTCCCAAACAAGCATCGTCTTTTTACATCTTAGGCTAGACGAAGAAATCAAGCACTTAGTGAAGCTCAACAAGCTTCAACTCCTCTTCTTTCCTAATCACATCTCCCCAGAAGTATTGTTTAATCCATTGGCCATTGACAAGGAATGGCTCAGCCCCATTGCTTATCTAAATCACCCCATGGGGAAAAAGCTTAACTATCTCAAACAGTCCACTCCATATAGACCTCAATTTACCAGGGTGTAATTTCAACCTAGAATTAAATAGAAGTACCTTCTATCCTGGAGTGAAGACTCTATGTAAGATGTGGTGATCAAGGATTTTTCTAGTTATCACTTTATATATTCTCGATATTTCATAGGCATCAAACCTAAGCTCATCTATCTCACTCAACTCGAACATTCTTTTTCTCCCTACATCATCCAAATTGAAGATCAATTTCCTCCAGGCCCATTTTTATTTGTTCTCTAACTCTATAGGTGGATGACAAGCCCTCTAATAAAACAACCTAAAGGGAGTAGTCCCTATATGTGTCTTATAGGCATTCCTATATGCCCAAAGAGAATCATTGCACAACATACTCAAATTAGTCCTATTTGTTAAGACTGTCTTTTCTAATATTTTCTTGATCTCTCTATTGGATACCTCAACTTGGACTTAGGTTTGGGGGTGATATGGAGTATCGACCATGTGTCTCACTCCAATTTCTCTCAAAAGAACTCCCAATTTTGTATTGGTGAAATGAGATCCACCATCATTGATTATCAACTTGGGCACCCCAAATCTGCAAAATATGTGATCTTTTACAAATTTGCGTACAACTTGGATATGATTGGTGCGGGTTGGAATTGCTTCCATTCACTTAGACAAATAGTCCACAACAAGTAATATGTGTAGATTACATCTCAAAGACACAAAAGGGCCCATGAAGTGAATTCCCCATATATCAAACACTTCAACCTCTTGAAAAAAATTTAAGGACATTTTTTTTGAAATATTACATGCACATTGATATTAGTCAAAATGAAGAACAAAGTTATATGCATCTTCAAAAAGTGTAGGGTAGTAGAAACCACATTCTAAAACCTTGCCCCTAGTCCAAGAACCAACATGATGACCCCCAATAGGTAAGGAATGACAATGTGCCAAAATACTCTCAGACTCACAATCTAGCACACATTTCCTCATAATACCATCCCTACGTTTCCTGAGCAAGATGGGATCATCCCAAATGTAATACATCAAGGAATGCAAGAATTTCTTCTTCTCCTAATATCCCCAATCCTCTGGAAGCTCTCCAAATGTGAAGTAGTTCACCATATTTGTGAACCATGGGTCTTTGCTTTTCATAGGAAATAGATGATCATTTGAGAATTCTTCCACTATGGGTATGTCTAAATCCTTTTCATCCACCCTTTCCATCCTAGAAAGATGAACAACCAAAAAATTCTCAGTGTTGGATTTGTCCTTAATTTCAATGTCAAACTCATACAACAACAAGATCCATCTAATCAACCTAGGCTTTGCATCCTTTTTCTGTAGCAAGTATTTAATGACAACTTGATCTGTCCAAACTATGAACGTAGCCCCTATCAAGTATTTACAAAATTTTGCAAAAGTGAAAACTACTACCAATAACTCTATTCCTGGGGTTGTTTAGTTTAATTGGACATCGTATAAGGTCTTGGACGCATACAAAATGACAAAGAGTGCTTTGTCTCGGCGTTGGCCTAGAATAGCCCCTACAGTGTAATCTGATGTGTCACACATCAATTCAAAGGGTTGACTCCAATCTAGAGCCTGGATAATAGGTGCAGAGACCAACTTTTCCTTCAACACCTCAAAAGATTTCAAACACCACTTGTCAAATTTAAATTCAACATCTTTTTCTAATAACTCTAAGAGCGGTTTGGCTACTTTAGAAAAATCTTTTATAAAACATCGGTAAAATTCGGCATGTCCAAGAAATTTCATCACTCCTTTAATCGATGATGGTGGAAGTACCTTGGAGATGACTTCTATCTTTACTGGGCCTACCTCCATTCCCTTACTAGACACCTTGTATCCCAGCACTATCCCCTCACTCACCATCATAGGACATTTTTCCCAATTCAAGACCAGTTGAGTGTCTTCAGATCATTGAAAAACCTTGTCAAGACTATCAAGACAGTCATCGAATGATTTCATGTACATTGAAAATCCATCCATAAATACCTCCATACATCGCTCCACTATCAAAAAAGATGGCGAGCATGCAGCCCTGAAAGGTATTCGATGCATTACAAAGACCGAAAGGCATCCATCGATATGTGAATGTTCCATAAGGTCAAGTGAAGGTGGAATTCTCTTTCTCTTATTGCTCGATAGATATCTAATTGTATCCAAAATACCCATCAAGAAAACAAAAGTGAGAGCGGCCGGCAAGTCGCTCTAAAATCTGATCGATAAAGGGGAATGGAAAATGGTCTTTCAAAATGTCAGCGTTCAAATGTGGTCAATGTATACGCACCACCCAATTACCAACCTAGTGGAAATAAACTCATTGTTTGAATTTGAGGTGATAGTGATCCCCCCTTTCTTAGGAACCACTTGGGTTGGACTAACCCAATTAGAGTCAGAAATAGAATAAATTATTCTTGCAGATAAAAGTTTTACTACCACTTTCTTTACCACCTCAATCACTATGGATTGAGACATCATTGAGGTTGCACTATGGGCTTGGCTCCTTCTACCAGTCTGATCTTGTGTTGGAAAAAACTAGGGAAAGTCCCCTTGATATCTACAACTGACCACCCAAAAGCTACTCGGTGCTTCTTCAGCACAACAATGAGCTGCTCCTCCTCCTGAATGCTCAAAGATGATGAGATAATGACTGGGAGCTTCTCATTTTCTTCCAAAAAGGTGTATTTTAAGTGTGGTTTCAATGGATTCAACTCTAGATCTGACAGAATCTAGAGAGATGGGATCAATGGTGGAGGTTGTGGTCCTAGATCCTCAAAGTGTATGGTCTAGTAACATGGTAGTGCCTTGAGAAACAAGACACACTCCTACAAAGAATAATGTCTAGCATAGTCATCCACCAAATTCATTAGACATGCCTCCAAATGCAACTCTAGATATGCCTGAACAAGTGTAGAAGAGGTTGCCTCGTCAATTGTTGATGGGCAGTATTCCTCCTTTTCATCATCATGATGCTAAACCATCTTTGTCAATGAAACCTCCTTTGTGTTCTCCAAGATGGCCACTACTAGTGTGCCTCTATGAACTTGTGTCATCACATGAGCCATTTCTAGGAATTGCCTCCAAATAAATAATAAAATATTTCCCTAGACCTATTACAACATGGGACATTGTGCCTTCTCTTTAGTCGCTTTTGTGGACTCAAGCATATTGATTTCAAAATGGTCGTCAGTGATCCCTAGAGTCAATATTCCTATGGCCATCTCGAGTATCATATACATTGTGGCTTGTAATGGCCTCCCTAGTAGTAGTTCATTGTTGTGATCATCCTGCATCTCCACTACCATAAAGTCTTCTGGAAATACAAATCTGTCCACCTTGACAAGAACATCCTCACATATACAAAATGGCCTGACCACTGAGTCATTTTCCAACTGTTTGGTCATATCACTTTTTTTGGATTCCTTCAGACCCATCTTCTTGAAAGTAGTCAAGGGAACAAGATTAATACTTGACCCTAAATCATACAAAGCATCTCCACATTTTGTCTTCCCAATAAAACAAGATATCTTGAAGCAGCATGGATCTTTCCTTTTTGGTGGTAATTTCCCCAAGATGAAAGAACTAACCTGCTCCTTCAACACCATCACTTCAGAAACAGATATCCTCCTCTTGTTATTGATTATTTCCTTCAAGAATTTTTCACATGAAGGAATCTGCTCAATTTCATCAATTAGAGGAATGTTGACATGCAATTCTCTGAAACTATCCAAATTGAAATTGTTGCTCTATCTTTGTTGCCTTCAAGCTATTCATAAAAGGCAATGACTTCATCACTTTCCTTTGATGAGGTGGAATGTATGCTTTGTTTCTTGTTTCCTCTAGTTCATGAGTTTCATCATCAACTATCTTATCCTCCGATGTAGTATCTGGCTCAACTATATCAACAACCATTGTCAGCCTTGTGTTACCTGTGCCATCCTCTACTTCTGGGACAATTTGTTTGTCATTAAGCACTTTCTTGCCACTATGAAGTAACACTGCCTTGACCTATCTATTTCCAAATGGTATGTTACTATTTTGTGGAAATCCTTGCTGACCAGACTTCTTCAAAGAAGCCACTTCTACTGCTATCTGCAAAATTTGATTTTCAATGTTGTGAATTTGTGATCCCTGATATAGTAGTTCCCTCAAAGTCTGGCCAATGATCACTTCATTTTGGTTGACCAACTTGTCGAGCATGTCTTCAATGTGGTCTATTTTGCTAGGACCCATGTCATGTTGATATTGATGTTGTGTACAAACATGTGGTGCCTTAGCTTGTTGTTCTTGGGATGGGTCCTGCTAAAAATTATTGGGATCCTTCCAATAGAATTTGGGATCCTTCCGCCAAGAATACTTATTTCTCTTGTACCATTTCTGCCATGCAAACATGCACTCTTCTTCCTCTCCTCTAGAAGAGTTTACATCCTTTTGACACAATTTCTTAGCAATCAAGTCCAACTTCTCATTCAAGTTTGAACTCACCTTGAACTCCCCAACACTTCTAATGGTTGTTGGGTGCTCTCTTTCTTCTCCCTAGGACTGGTTTTTATCCATATTTTTCAAGATATCATGACACCTTGATGGCTTGTTGTTGAGGAAGAAACATGTTCATGCACTATCAAGTGTGGTCCTCTCCCCTTGATGCAGTCCATAATAAAAAATATTTTCCTAGCCAAACTGGTCTATTCCATGATGAGGAACCTTACTCAGTGTGTTCTGGAACCACTCCCATACTTTAGAGTAAGATCCCTCAGCCTGTTGCTTAAAGCTATATATCTTTCTAACCAACTTGTTTGTCTTTTGAGGTGGGAAGTAATGCTGAAAGAAAGCATCTATCATCTGCTCCCATTTTTTAATCGACTCAGGTGGGAGGTTGTAGAACCATGGCTTGGCATTGTCTGCCAATGATGATGGGAAGAGCTTCACATAGAAGATTGGCATTGGCACCATGTCTATCTTCACCATGTCGCAACTTTCAAAAAAATTGATGATATGTGTTATAGGCCTTCAGTGTTGTGGCCATGGAAAGCCAGTAACTTGACCAATGCTACCAACCTAAGATCTATATTGTATCTGCCCACATTTATAGTTTGTTTCTTGATTGGCCCTAGCTGATCTGTTGAAGATGATGCCTTAATCTTCTCCCAGATAGTATGTTCTTCTGCTACTTCACCCATATATGCTGGTTCTAATTCCTCTGTTGGAGTAGTTGGCAACTTAGGAGATGGTATCTCAGGTGGTGGGGTCTAGATCAATCATGGTGTAGAACCACTATACTCTTGTACACCGTGTAAGAAATCCTCTTAAAAATCAGTTTGTGGCGATGAGGCTCCATAATCAACGTTTCTTTTTTGCACCATACACTACTACCTTAAATAGTTAAAACCAATGTGAGAGCAAGTACTAATGATTGAATAAATGATATATTTTTAAGTTTAGATTAGAATTGATAAAAAGAAAAATAAAAGGTGTGGCCTAGAGTGGTCGATCACAACACTCGTAGTGTTGGATTTATTGTTTCCCCAGCCATAGCACCAGAAACATGATAGGGATTTACTATACACCCTAAAATGCAAGTGCACGCTATCAGAGTAATATAGGCCAATGAGGCCCGGATATCGAACACATGGAAACGTGAACTTCGAAGACTGCTATTAACTATAATATGATCATCTAGGCCGATGAAAACTTTGATTGAATGTTTTAATTATCTAAGATGTAAGAAATAAACCTATGATTATTGCTTGTTTAAATCAAATGGAGTGAATTCCTTAGGGTTATAGTTTCACCTTGGTTAACATTACAATTAACATCATAACATTAATAAGCATCTTTCCTAGTTCTAGTCTAAGAGACTTGTAGCAAGAATTACCCACTCTCATGACATAATTCACTACCTAATTTAATACCAATCCCACTCTCGTAATGATTGTGTTATTATTTAGGTTCTTTATTGAAACTCTGGGAAATCTTTTCATATTCATAAGCTACCTTTCTCAAAGGGTGATATAAAATGTGTATTTCTATGAATTATCCAACCATTAATTCCTTCTTTCAAAGCAATTAAAGGTCTAATGAACTACCTATAGTGTCAAGCATGGATAGTTCATGAAAATCTCATAGAAATAAGTCTATAAATAAAGAGAAATTGATATATTCATGCATAAATGTCAATTATAATGCATAACCAGGATACTCCTGAGTCAAAGAATATGGGAATTAACCTACGTGATTTCCATGGTCAAAGACATAAGAGAGAAGAAGTAAAATGTGATAAACATTTAGATAACTAAAATAACCCCTAAAGAAATTGGTCAGGATGATTGCCTCTAATGTACGTGAATATTTTCCGTCTCTCCACTACAAATCCACCTCCCAGAGGTTCTCGAATCTCTCAGAATGAAGCTTTCTTCTTTGCTCTCTCTGCTCCTTATTGTCGGTCATTGTGCGATGGAATAGAACGAGATGGTTAGGTATGGCGGAAATTCTCCCAAGTCATAAACATGACTTAGGACATCTTTTTTTCCCAACCACTGGACTAATCAACAACTTAAATTTGTCCTAATCATGATAGGTCGGTACTATTGACTGGATGTCGGTAGTATTGAGAAAGTCAAGGATGCCCGTTTCCTTTGCATTAGTGGGTACTACCAAATTGACCGTCGATAGTATCAAAATTAGTTTTGATCATCCATGTTACTGATTTGTAGTTTGTCAGTATCAACGACACTAAAGTTGGTAGTACCAAGCTGTGACGATTCTTCTGCATTTGCTAAAATCAGCCTAAAATATCATATGTTCCAAAATTATTCATAAATAGATATGGAATAATAGAAATAACAAATATTTGATACAATTGAGTGTCATAGGCTATTAATGATATATCAAGCACAAATAGTATCAAAATGCGTAACAAGTTCACAAAATGCATACTAAAGAGCTTGTGAAAAGCGACAATAAATATGTGCATCATAGATCGTATGGGGATATCATGTCTTCTCTTTCATAAGTGTCCACATAATATGGTATTTGTAAGTCCCCTGAACTTGCTTAATGAGTTGAATGAGCTAAATTACCATAATTTAATGCTTATAACCCTATTATAACCTTTTTATATGTTTTGAAATCATAATACATGCTTAAGTTTCAAATTTGGTCCAATTTGGACATTGTTTGAGCAAGTTATGCATTTTTTTGTACATTTTGGATTTTTCTACAATTTATCCAATTGAGGGGTTTTCATTGCAATTTGTCACATACATTATGTTCCTTAGGTGTTATATTATCATTCTTTAGTGTTTTGATCCATGGGGCTCCTAGTTGAGCCATGGTTTGAAGGTGTTTTCATCAAGGGTATTTTAGGGTTTACCCCTTCATGGATGAGCTACCTTTAGCAGCTATCAACTAATGAATTATGTGATTGGCTGGGAAATTCGACAAAGGAAAGCTAAGCAGGTCTATACAGATAGTGGGAGAGCTACTTGTGTGTGTTCTTGTATATTCTTAATAATTTAAGGCCATGGACACTTGGATAGATACTAGAACTTCAACTTTTTCTTAATTGCTTTATCTTAAAGTTCATATACTTATCCCCAAGCACCAAAATGAGCCATTTTCTCTCCACCACTTCCCTCCTTCTCTGACTTTGTTCTCCCTCTGTGCTTCTGTGAATTCCCTACCCAAGGAAGTAGAAAGCGGGGATCTTCTTGGAAAAAATTCTAGGGTTACAATTGAATTCCTTTTTGGGTCTAAAAAGCTTCATCCTAGGGATCTTGACCTAAAAGTGTAAGTTTTACCTTATTCCCTCAATTTATTTCTTTCCTTTTCTTCCTCCTATATCTCTCCAGGTCGGAACCCTACTATTCCATGGTGAATGTGGCCCTGGAACTCAAAAATATATCCTTCTTGTTTCTTTTTTTAGGGTTTTGCTTCTTTGTGGAGAGAAGTGCCTATTTGGCCAAGTTCAGATCTGAATCTAGGGATTTATTGCCTTATTTGCTCAAGATTCTCACTTTTTGGGATCTGACCTACTGTAGAGGTGAGTTATATAACATTCTTCACTTATATTGCTTGTTAGAAGCTTGTTAGTTCATGTTTATGCTTTAATGTGATGAACTAAGCATAGAGAAACCATGCTTGTTTAGAATTATGAATTTTTGTGGTGTCCCCTATTCTGTTCCAGTTTTATATAAACTTGTAAACATGTGTATGACCTTTCTAAGGTGTAACACGATCTAGGACATGTTGATAGAAACAACCTATGGTACTATGTACAAAACAATTGATGGCTCAAATTAGAGTTTTCAAGCTATTTCCTTCCCTATCACACAACCGATGGTCATACCATTCAACAATCAATGGTGTTGCTATCTTGGAAACTAATGTTCGTGATCAAGGGTGTCAAATTTATGGTGACAACCTATGGTCACCCCTTAGGTCAGGTTTTGGCTCAATTAGATGTTTAATTATCATCCACTAAGTATTATAAGGATGTTATCAATCAATGATGACATCAACTTAATATTTGATGGTGTTAACAGAATGTATTACTGATCTAATAACCAATGGTGACCCAATGATCACAATTAATGGTGGATCAGGTCATCACCATATATGATGAGTTAAGAATTTAATTGTAGATTTGACTAAACCTTGAACCAATGGTTCCTTGGTTCAGTTGATCTAATGGTTAGACCTATACTTCAATTGATAACCTTGAACAGTGAACCTGATCCAATGAATAATATTGGATGCTTTAACATCTAATGGATTAGAATAAATCATATGGTATTATATGTGGGTCCTAGTGATGATAATTCGATGGTTCAATACCATTAATTTGTAGTCTTACCTTTGCCATTATATAGCTATATTGGATAAATCACTATAATAAGTGGATGCGTAACTCCCATGTGATCTAGCTTGTTATACCTAACCTTAATGTAATTATATGATGTTGATTGGTTATAATCAGACTTCTTGAATGATTAATTTGATAATAAATTACACTTTGGTTGTGTTGAAACCACAATGTAGTATTATTTGAATATCATAGTGTCTTGCCATGTTAATATCTATAGACATATATGTGCTAATGATCTTTTGAGCCTTGTTTAATGTATGGAATGATGATAACCTTACTATGAATAATGTGATGGTCTTAACGACCTTTGGTCATGTTTGAAGCCATGATTGAGGTGAAATCCTCTTCATGTTCCAATAAGGGTTAAAACCCTAGAACTTGTGATAAGATATTGGTATCTTGTAATAGTATGATGATAAGTGTGGTCCATTAATTTGCAATGAATGATAGCATGTGGTAATGTGATTAAGATTTATATCACAAATGTTTTATATCTTTTGAAGTTGTTATATATATACTCTTGTTAGAAAAGAATTAGGGTTTGAATGTCCACTTGTATGATAAAGCCTCAATGCATTCAATTATCAATAATTAATCAAGTGTAACCTTAATCATGTAGAGCCTTGTGCCATAGAGCCATCTTAAGTGTCAGAACTTACTGGATGATGAAACGAGTATTCCCAAGGGAATCTCGGAGCGCATACTGTTGAGTATGTGGGGGTGGCAAGTTGAGGATATATCCTTGTCATCCATAATTGCAGGTTATAGAGGATGGCTATGGCCATTCCTCTAACATTTGATGTGATTGAGCACATCTGTGGTTGTACCTCAGATTAGAAGGTTTTATATACCCTATTTTCTTGTGTCGTAACTTGTACCAAGTACGAACTAGTTGTTATCAGTTGACTATATGTCATTGTTGGCAGTTTGACTGGTATGTGACTGTAGTTTACTCATACTGACTGAGGGGAAGAGATCTTAGGATAACGACACTCCTATATCTTATACATAACTGAATAGCAATTCACAATGGTTAGTTGGACTTTCAGTGGTATTACTCAAACTCCCTAGGGCATAATAATAAAAGATATAACACCAGTCGAGTAGTATAATTGCTAGGGTTTAATATGTACCACATTGGTTGATTAACCCTTGTCTTGTCTTTACACTACATAGTTTTACATGATGCAGACTTATGAAAATTGTGTGATTCTACTTGATGTTACAACTTATTTGCTTAACTACTTAGTATGTTGAATCTGTACAATCTATTCATATTTCTTATTCAATACCCTAACTGCTCACTGTATTTACTATTAATTAATATGTTATAATCAATATATGTTGTAGAGAGTTATATCTCTTATTGGGACTGGGTCTCACCCGTGGGTCACCACATTTCTTTTAGATTGTCACAGGCAATGAGGTCAAGGTCGCACCGTGGAAAAGAACCAACTGATCAATAGATTTAGAAGGTTAGTTGGTTGTAGATGTTAGTAGTTGAGTCCTAGTATCATCCCTGTACTCTCAGGTCCGGGTATGGGATGTGTTTTATAGATGATATACTCATATTGACACGAGATTTTGGTAGTATGCCAGTGTTTGTAAATATATGTCATGTACATGTGAAATATCTTTTGTATGCAGGATGTGACTTAGGTCTTTGGACCCATATGTAAATACTTATTACAATATATGAGAATGGAATGATGGACCTTTTGTAAGTGTTCTAGAGTTTATTTACATTGTTGGAATTGGTTTTGATTATTCTGTATTTTTTACAATGTGATTAATTAGTAGTTGATCATGTTTTATGTTTTGAGTAATTTTATTTAGCGTGAGGAGGTGTCACATTATTGATTCCCTCTTTGGAAAGAAAGTGAGTTTTGTTTATCTGTAAGGTTTTCCTCATTTTGTATATATTATAATTGAAATTCAAGATATAAATGAAAAAATAAATGTCTAAATCTCAAGTTTAATTGGGATATAATGTTTGATGTTATTATAGTTCTTATTCTAAAAGTTTAATGTTTGAACAAGGAGGAATGTAAGACTAAAGAAAAAAACACTACATTATCTTCCATTTAGGAACTCTAAATGAAAGATTAAGTACATGTGTGCGTAAAAATTTGTATTGAGGGCATATAATTCATAAAAGTAGGAGAGAGGATGCTTATGAATAGAATTCTGAATATAATAAGAACATAATCAGGCTTTTGTAAAGCTAATGCTAAGTATATATATAAGAAATTGAACACCACTCAAGGCAAAGAAGAGTGTGTAATATTGTACAATTGTTAATGTGTTTATGATAATATGGACTTGTGTGATGAGGTACTAATTTAGGCAATATTCCTACAATAAGGCCTTTGCCTTCTTAATTTGTTTCAAAAAGTTTAGTTGGACTAAATTAAGACATTATCACTTGCTTATTTTAGTTGGTCTATATTTATTTTTTTAAGTCTAGTTTTTATTTCCCTCCCTCAGTGTGGTGGGGCTGCCCTTATTTCCTACTTTATATAATTAAATGAATGACCAAAAGGGTAACATCGGGGTAATGGTGCTCACAATTTCACTTCACTTGTTTGCCAAACTTCAATGTATATATTTTCTTTCAGATTTGATAGAACGCCTTCATGGTAAACTACTATTTGGGGAGAAACATGAAATGAGCCATGTGCAATTGAAGAGTTTGTTAATGGTTTGATATTCTGTGGCATCAAATTTAAATCAATTTCTTTTGTATGCCATCATCTTGTTGTTCTATGTTATCTCCCATTAAAGGAAACATGATTTGTGGGAGTTGATTTATGAATTTTATCTTAATGGTGATGATATTGGGGGTTATACATTCATTTTATTATTGTAATGGTGTTGGAGTTAGGATACTATTAGTATTCCATGTTGTAAGAAAGAGATGTCTAATGTGGATAAATCATTTTCTACTATCAATCACAAAATACTTTCAATAACAAAATGTCTTTGATGTGTGCGAGTTTAATACATATATATTGAAATATATAAAACATGCTAAAAAATCAGATAAATCAAAGTTGTAACCAAATATGGGGAAAAGGGAAATGGCTTCCCAATGTAATTATAAAAATAAATATGGGGAAAAGGGAAATGGTCTGCCTATGTAATTGTAAAAATAAAGCTACTTTTGCAAGATTGTTTTGATTGGTTAGAGTGTCTGAATTGATTATTCATATGTAACAATTTTATTTGAAAATTGTTCACTATTTATTTGTATTTTAGTTCTATTATTTGTGAAGCCTTGGACTTCAAAACATTTTTTTTTTCTAAATTTTAGTATTATGTAAATGTCAAAAGTGTGTATAAGTCCAATAATCCTTTCTTATTATTGCTAGGTCTTACACATCCTTCATAGATTTATTGATGACGGCTAGTGTAGTCTTAAATGTCTCTAGAAGGGCAATAGTGAAGGATAAAGAAATAGTCAAAGAGTTGTATTGAGGTACTATTTATGTAGGCTTAGCCTACAAGTGAATATATCCATAAAGGTTTTTGCATATATTTATGAGGGTTTGGTCCTTGGATAAATAAAAGTTTTTTAGCAGTCATCCCTTATCTAAGCAATGAATGTCTACCCCTTATCTATAGTTAGGGTATTTCACCATGTTGACGAAATAGAGCAAAGTTAGGGGAGTGTGGTTTGTTATCTTTAGCTGGGATTTGAAGAGTTGAAGGGAGGTTTAGTCTCACGTAGATGAGTTCTAGAACTTTCCCCCTCCTTTTATATGGATCGAAATCTATAGTTAGATTGAGGAGATAAAAAAAAACGCTTCAGTCATCAATATTGTTGGTAAAATCATTTCCTTGCTTCCTCTAGTGGTTGTACCCAGATTTTGAATGACATGATTCGCCCGCAATTATTGTATCCTTCAAGTTGTAAGCGATGAACCGAGACTCTTTCACAATTTTGGCATCATTTGTTCTTTCTTCCATATTTATTGAAATCAAGAATAAGGCTTAACGTATTAATAAATAGACATTCAGTGAAAAAGGGTCAAAATTATAAAGTACGGGCTATGGATTTTTTGTGTAAAACAGCTGAAGGTCAATCATTCATACATATGTTCGTGTAGGAAGTAGAATGATTTAAACATGTTCACGCTTACCATCTGCGGTCGTTGTTGTTTGGGTCGCTATTATCGGCTGTATTCTTTTTTTCCTTTTGCTGTCGGTTGTATTCAACAAGATAAGACGAAGAAACGCCAAAAAGGATTCGTACATATTGTACCACACACGACCCACGTCTCATCTCCATTCGTTGCATGATTACTGGCCTCTACTTCGGCCTGGAAGCCCACTCTGCTGCGCTGGGCTGGTTGGGGCGTTCGACCGTACGCCTTTTGCTCCTCTTCCCAGCCGACGCAGAAGGGAGAGGAAGGGAAGAAGGGTGGCGGGAAGGGAGCATGAAATAATTCGAGCAACATGCCCCTTCTCACTAAAATTAAAGCCCGGCAGCAGCAAACACCGCAATGCAGGTGGTCCAGCTCCAGCCGGCCCCTCTCTGTCCGTCATCTTCTTCGATCACGACGTCTGGGTTGTTAATTGCTATTTGACATACGGACACGAGCGTACACGTGCTGCTGCTGGGGATACTGACTACTGGTTGGTTGCTGTTTCTGCTCACAGTAGCCAGTGTGAATTATTCACAAAATGGCTTTGATTGGCTCATTGAGGGAGTGATGGGAACCTTTCACTGAGAAGAGGAATGGGGTTGGACGGTGGTTATCGCAACTGTGAATGGGCATGGAGGTGAACCGTACCTGGAAGCAGGAGGAGTATACCAAGGAAGGAGGAGGACTGAAGGAGGAAGTGAGCCGCCGGACCTCTTCAACCGGCAATCCAGCAGCAAGCCATTAGGTACTAGCTACACACGGACATATGATTGTGCCTTGCCTTTATAAACACTCAATAATCTCACAAGATGCTTATTCATTCGTGTACATACAATATATCTGAAGTACCTCACCTCTTGATTGCTCCACGAAGCTACCTTCAAATGGGTTGAGTACTCGCCAGTTGACCAGGAATCTCACGCACGCGATCCGACTCACTCACCCTCCCTCCTATGAACAAAACCATTATCAAGTTGCTGCACATACAGCAGTTTGACGATCGAGACGTTATTATAGAGCTAACGCTGAGTGCTTAGACTAATCAGCAATTGGAATGCAAACGGAACAAAACCGACAGTTCGCAGCCAGCAGTAGAAGGGATTATACTACAATTCAGTTCTCTCCCAGCTGACTGGCGACGACGTGGCGGGAGATCAAGTACTCCTGGCGCCAACACATGGTTTAATTTGTACTCACCACAGAACAGCGTTTGCGCGCCCCCGCCAAACTGAAAACAGCTACGGCGTCGGGATCTGGTCACTGTTTGACTGAACGGAGTTGAGGGAAGTCACATGATTGGATGCTCACCCTTCATTCTTTATATCTAGCGTCCTGTCGATCCTGGGACACTCAAGCTCCCTCGCTTGCAGAACACGCATTCCATCTCAACCTAGCTGATCTTCGGTAGCCAAAACTGTGCGTCGCCGGATTCTATCTTAACTTATTGCGTTATGCTCTAGGTCGTTATCGCTTTGTAGGTATAAAAATCCAACAATCCCTCTGGGAAACTTTTGGTTTTATTGCGTTGGCAGGGACGAAGTAGCCTTGGCCCATACTTTTGGGTTTTATTTAGATGGTTAATATGACCGTTCTAACACGGCCATCGGTGTCGAGGATAGACATATCTAGCCCTGGTTCTCAGCTCAGATTTATGAACTAAAATATATTTGTGATTAATTGTGTAAATAGTGCAACACAATGGAAGACCCGGAAATCTTAAATGGGTGAGGCCAAAATATAATGAGTGATGTAGAGCACACCGTCCACACCAACATATACACCCTGACCTCGGGAAGTAGTAATGGATAGGCAGAAGATGTGCATATCTTCATGTGTTCCCGAAACACTATCTGCACCAAAACTGGTAGTATAGGAGGCCTCCTATACTTATTGTATAGGACAACCAATGAGAACACTAAAAATCCAACCCATAAAAAAATTAATGGAGAGAGAAATTATTTTTTCAGCATTAAAACGAATTTTTTAATACTATACAAAATTCTGATTGGTCTCCTACCATCTTTCTATAGGAGGCCTCCTATAGGATAGGCGTCCCTATCTGCACTGTGCGGATTTTAGGCTTAAGCAGTACTAGAAGTTGAAACGACGCCTTTTCGGTTACCAGCGCCTTCGGTCAAACCCACTAAGAGTTTGACTCCCGCCCTTTGCGCATGTCGGGTTTTCATTTGGAGAAGTGGTTCCCTCTCTACTTTCTCTCTCTTGTTCGTCCCTCCTTCTCTAGCAATTTCTCATGAGCTGCGTCACTAACTCAGGTGTCGACCAACTTCACCCGACATCAGGTGGTGCCTAGCTTCTGCAGCTTAGGAGACGGAGCACACAGCGGTGAGTCCTTAGCTTCAGAAATGAAGCACAGTGCGAGAGTGGAAGAGGGGCAGAGCTTCTGACGTCGGAGCTATGCAGAAGAGGGGATTGCAAAGTTCTACAGTAGAGGCGAGTGGAACCTTCGTCGAAGACAAAGACGACCAGTGATTAAGCGCCTACATTAAGTCGTATCAAATTTTAGAGCAGCATTACCTGTATTAAAAGTGATTAACCGATTAGATTTTAGTTGCATGTCAACAAAATAGGGTATTCAGCTCATAAATTGATTTTTTGTTCTGAAATCAAAGATTTCGAAGATGGATTTCGGTGGTTAATTTAGAGGTACAAAGTATCGTCTCAAACAGGAAAAAAATTATTTTCATCAAAAAAGACATATACGACCAACATTATATGATTATTAAGTGATATACTGTAATTACTGTAATTGTTGTGTACAAATAATGACAACTGACTTTGGTATTCAATATGTAAAGAAACATATATTTTGGGTTTTGTTTTATTTTTTTGGTAATATTTAGAATTTTTTTGGTTATGTTCATTGTAATAATAGTAAGTGTAATTTCTTGGTGATATTTTTGGTAATGTTTTAAAAAAATTCTAGTTTTGTTATTTGTAGTAATAAGTACTGAGAACAAGGTTTGGTATTTGATATGTGAATGAAATGGTTAAATACTAAACTGTTGTAAAACAATCATATATTTCCGGTATAGTTATTTTTTGGTAATATTTTAAAATTTTTTATTTTTTCTATGTAATAAAAGTTTTTGGTAATGTTTTGATTAATTTCTAACTTTGTTAGTTGTAATAATAAGTATTATGAATAATTTCTATTTGTGGGTATTGCTTTCTCAGTTTTTTGGGTATGATTTTGAATAGTTTTTGATTTTGTTCTCTGTAACCATAGGTGTTGTGAATAGATCTAGACATGACAACTGAAGGGCAGTTGATTACTGAGCATTTTGGGACAAGATGTGGCATAAGAAAGTTTAAGTTTGTGTTTGGGATTGCTAAAGGTGAATACAACAGAATGTTCAACAAAACTATTTTTGGTGTGTTCATTGGCATGGGATGTCCTACTTCTTTGGTCATGAATCTAATAGAAGATCTTGTTTACGCATATGATGGCAATAAGATGTATTTCAATATTAGAAGCATGTTGGTTAGATTTAACCCTCAACAAGGTAGCACAATACTTGGCTTACCTGCAACATGTACAATATTTGCAATTATATATTTTTTTGTGATAGTTTATGTATTGATATTTATGAACATTATATATGTTGTGTTTGTTTAGGTGTTAGTAGCTTCTTACATTCTGGAAAACAAGCTGGTAAATGCAGTAAGATAAGATGTGAGTATTTTAAAGGAGATCCAAAAGTGAATGATGCTATTGAGATTCTAAAGGAACTGGTAGATAAGGAGGACACTAAGAGCAAAGAAGACTTCGTCAAGAATTGGATTTTAGTGCTTTTGAGTAATTTTTTATTTCCATACGGTAACTTTAGAATTCAAAAAGTATTGTTTGATTTGGTTCATGATCTAACAAAAATAGACAGATTTAATTGGGCTGAATCAATTCACAACTACCTGTATTTGGGAATGATAGAGATGTCTATAAAAAGGAAGGGTTACCTGAAGAGTTGCATTGCACTGTTTATGGTAAGTTTTGGTACTATTATTTTGATTTTGTGGTATTGTTAACTTGTAGCATTTGGATGTTCTAGACTTAAAAAATATTTTTATCAACAAGGTTCGATTTAGGGAAGCTCTGAAAATGTTGTCGGAAGATTATCCAGGCAGAATCTCACACATAAATATATGGATGTATGACCACAAGTTCATAATTGTTTTTCTAAAAATGACAAAAAAATTGTTGAACTTAATGGGGTATATATCCATGACGTCTGGAAAGTTGGAGAAT
The DNA here is from genome assembly GCA_963693085.1 of Alisma plantago-aquatica. Classification (NCBI taxonomy): domain Eukaryota; kingdom Viridiplantae; phylum Streptophyta; class Magnoliopsida; order Alismatales; family Alismataceae; genus Alisma; species Alisma plantago-aquatica. Next base: position 502,591,580 of record OY856413.1, read on the forward strand.
TGGGTAAAAAATTGGTCATTTATAATATAACTGATGTGCTAGATTCAACTAGGGTGAAACTAGCATATCTAGAAGATGACAAGATGTAGTTGGGATTAGAGTTGAAGAAACCGAAATTGAAATATGATAAAGATGTGGGAAGGCTAAAGGAAAAAAATAAAGAGTTGAAGATAAAGGTTGATGGGTTGCAGATGGTTTTGAATAAAAGCCAAAATGATTGTGTATACTTAAGGGAGGAGCTGGCTGCACATGGCATAGCTGATCCAACAATGGAGGATACAGGTACTGAGCACTCTGAGAGTGCAGACAGACACAGTGACTACCAGGAAGAAGAAGAAGAAGAAGAATCAAACAGAAATACACTTGTTGCGATGAGGGATAATTTAAAGGTATAATATTATTATCATTTTTTATTCACATTAATAATTACAATATTATGATTAAGTCAATAGACATATCTGATGTAAATAATTACAGATGAAAAATAAAAATAAGGTTGAAGATAACAGAGAAGATACATATGTTAGTGCTGTCATTATTTTTTGTTAGTTCTTTAATTACTATTCAAAAATTGAAAATATGTTTTTTTCATTTTATGAAGGATTTCATGCTCAAAAAAAGGTCTGAACCGAAGAATTTAAAACTAAGTATGAATACAAGGACATTTTCTTCAAAACTAAGCTTGAAATTGTTTGTTGATGTTAGTACACTAATATTGTTTTTTTTAGTTTCAACAGTAAGTATATTGACCATTGGTACATTTTTTTTTGTAAAGGAAAAGGAGAAAATCAATGAGAACAGAGGTACTGATCCAAAGGATAGCAAAGCGGAAACACATTCTCCATTTGAATGTGCAGCACTTGAAGAAGAAGTTCAACCAACTATTGGGGAACAAGCTAAAATTGACGCAATAATGTTTGTTCTTATCAATTTGTATGGTACTGTTATGTGTAAATATCAGTATTGGATGTGAGTAATATAAGTATATGATAGTTTAATTAAATGAATATCAGGAGGTAATATGGCTTTTGTCTCTGAACCAATTTAGTCCATCAATATTGAAAGACAGAATCTGACAATGGTTGTAGAATGTGAACTATTTATAACTCCAATCAGTGGATATGCAAAAGAAAAGGAAGTCATAATAGTTTGTCCAAAATGATAAATTGGTTTGTTGTTGTTTTAATTAGTATGTCATCTACTTGACAAAAGCTTTATTTTTTAAGGTCAAGGAGAGTGTTATTATTGTAGCAGATCATATTCATGAACAAACAAATATCCAAAGTCCTGAAAAGGAAATTGAAACATTGGCTGCTGAGAGTAGTTCGTTTAAAACTCCTAATAGAGGAAACATAACAATTAATGTTGAAGATGAACAAAGGCAGGGGTTGGAAAAATAAATGGTACATTAATGTTTAAAACAAGTATTGCAGAGTATATATTTTGGCACAATTTATTTATTGTGTTGTCACTGTTACGCTTGTTGTAGGATCTTCATGATTATTCAAGCACAAAACTAGACAAACAAATTGATGATATAATAAAAAATTTGTTACCAACTGGTTTTGACAGAACACTAGTTAAGAGCATTAATGGAAATCTGTTGATTGATGAGCTTATAATGACATATCAGGTATGATGATAAGATGTTTATTGTTAATTGTTTTCACAATAATAAATATGATAAAATGTTTATTGTTTATTGTTTAGGGGGAAAGAGAAGATTGGATTGTTGCGATTTCCGAGCACGTTGATAGACTGGAAGTTGACATTAAAGCTAGAAAACGAAAGAGAAAACGTCAAATGTCTGTGGTGAGAAGAGTGAAATTGAAGAGGAAAGCAAAGGGAGACGATGATAATGTGTCAGTCATTACTGTTATGAAAGACTTTGATAATAGTCCAGTGCAGATGTTTTCATAAGAAGAAATAAAAATGCTTGAAATGGTAATATGGATTTGTTGTATTGTTATTTACAATGTTGTCACTGCTTATACAATTGTTGTTGTATTACAGATAACAAGGGAAGGAAGCAATGCCAGTGAAGTTGTATACTCGTCGCCACACGCAACACCGATGAGAAGTGATTTGAAGAAGATGGTGAAGAAGGTAGGGATGTTGAGCAATCATCTTTGTAATTAAATAATAAAATTGATATCGTTATTCAAAAAAATTAGTAATGTTGTTAAAACAAAATGGTATTTTTATGTTTTTGTTTAGGTTATGGAGGTGATATTGGAATTAAAGAGGAGAGACAGTAAAGGAAATCATACAAAGTGCTTTATATTCCATTTGTCATTGCCAAACACTATTAGAGAACATAATGAATCAGGATTGACAAATTCTTTTTTGAAACATTTGGGGGAAATCTTAGAATAAAAAACTATGATTATGCCTATATTGATAACATCACACTAGCATCTGCTAGTTGGAAATTTGGGAAGAAAAAGTTTTGTTTACTACAACGGTCTTGAGGAGGAAAGGAATGTTGATATTGGTATTGTGTAAAATGCATATGATAGAGATGCACATATGATGGTATGCAACTAATTGTTGATTGAAAATATAGTATACATTTATAAGCCGTCATTAACTACTATGTTGAATATGTTTTTTGTGTGATGAAATTAGGCCCAAGAAATAAAGTATGCACTGAAGATTAAAGCTGAAATATCAGATCAAGGTTGGAAGATAATTTATGACAGAAGAGATCCACAACAAGATCCTACAAGCATTGACTGTGGATTCTCTGTGATCAGATGGATAGAAGAAATATTGTAGGATTTAAACATTGAAGACACAAGGGGAGACAAAGTTCACCTACTGAGAGGAACTTATGCAATGAGACTACTAAACCAGAAGGAGTATCTATGTGTTACTAATTGGAAATTTCGCATAGGTTACATTTTGATGGGTAAACATTGAATCTTATAAGGAAGGTAAACTATGGTTGTGTTGTCAAGGAACATGGTTGTGTTGTTAAGGAACATTGTTTGTTATTTAGTACTATTATGGAATGTTCTTTAGTACTATTGATTAATTGTTTTGATATTTTATTATGTCTTAGTTACTATTGTCTCTTTGTGTATGTTTTGCAATTAGTTTTGTTACTGCACTTTTACAGGAATTGGTTTAGGTTTTATTTGTTAATGCAACCCGTTAGAGCAGTTATGCATTGCGAACAATATGTTTTGGTACTATCGTTATGTATGGATTTGTACTATTAGAGTATATGCTTTGGTTCTGCTATTTGAATGATATTTGATTATATTAGGTATACAATGATTAACGCATTTACATAGAGTTTGTTGATAATGCTTGGGAATTTTCAGTCTTTTTTTTAAGTTATTTACAAAATAGTTATTGGTATGTGTTTTTGGAGCAATTGGTATTGATTGTGGAATGTGCTTTGGTACTACTGATTATATGTTTTGGTATTGTATTTTGCCTTTGTTACTACTATCTTGTTATGTATGTTTTGCAATTGGTTTTGTTACTACACTTTCCAGGAATTTGTTTAGGGTTTATTTGTTAATGCAAACTATTAGAGCAGTTATGCATTGTGTACAATATGTTTTGATACTATCGTTATGTATGGATTGGTAGTATTATAGTATATGCTTTGGTTCTGCTATTTGTATGATATATAATTATATTAGGTATACAATGATTAACGCATTTAGATAGAGTTTATTGAAAATGGTTGGGTATTGTCCGTCTTTTTTTTAAGTTATTTACATAACAATTATTGGTATATGTTTTTGGATCAATTGGTATTGATTGTATATCATCTGATTAAATTATGTTATACATTGTCATTGTACTGCACTATGTTATACATCTATAAAATAGTTGTTGGAGCAATTCATACTCACAAAAGATTTCATATGTTAGTTAGCGCACAATTGTTGGAGAAATTGGTACTCACAAAACATTTGATTGGTAATTTTATATTCTTTGTTATGTTTTGTAAAGCACTACTATTGGTAATGGTTGTTGGTGGGATTGGTAATGATATTTTGTATCATATCATTTGATTATGTTATACATTGTGTTTATTGTAAGCAATAAGAATAGTTACTTGTGTATGGCCCTTAATTGGTACTGCTGAATTCTTTTTTAGGTAATTTAAATCACGGTTAATGGTATGTGTTAAATTATTAATTGGTTCATTTTGATACTTTGTTGGGTTATGTAGCGTAGTAGGGTTGACATTGATAAACAATAGAGTAATACAGTCAAATACTGTGACTTTTAGACATTCAACATAGGTCAAATATTGCTTCTTTTGGACATTGATCATAGATCAATCTACCATTTTGTTTGAGGGTGATTCCATCGCTTGGAGTTGATGTTTGAATATGTAGAATTGTTGTACTACTATAGGGAATTATGAGGATCCATTGTAGTGTCTGGATGTAGAATATCTCTGATAACATCTCCATCTATTTCTATGTTGTTGTCAGCTTGATCTGTAGCTTGTTCTTCTATGTGTGGAATAGTATTCATCTTCTTCTTCTTTGGCTTTGACTTCTTATTTGATTGTTCCTCTTTAAATGATATTTTGTGCATTGATAAGGGGTGTCCAATTCTTTTACATACAAATGGATCACGCATGAATGTTTTAAAAAAATGTTCATCTTGTAAAAGAAATGTAGATTGGTAAGAATATAATAATGCATGTGCATAGCATAGAAAATGTGCTAACACTTACATTTTGATTTGAATTTTATACTTTTAACTTTTTATAAGCATCACCTAGAATCTTTTTGACTAGATCAAAATTCTCCTTTGATGATTTTGTAATATCAGCAAATCCATGACAAAATTTAATAACATCTTTAGATCTAGAGTTTGCACTGTGCGAGTTTTGCAGTGAGTCTGAATTTGATTCGTCATAAAAATGAGTTATGTCTTTCCTCCAGTGATCCAATATGTACTACACGGGAATTTCTTCAAACTTCAAAATACGAATCAGAACACATAACATGTGACAACACATGATACCACTAGATTCAAAATATCTACATGAGAAATCCATGCATTGTGACGAATATTCATGCATGATGGTAAAATGTCTTTAAAAAATATTGGATTCAGTTGGAGAAATAATTATACTACAATGCCCAATCACATTAAAATTAGCATTGACCCCATCATCAAATACGACTTTAGTGTCACATGAAATCATACAATAAAGTTGGTCCTGGAATTTCTTAAATAATGATATAGTAAAGATCTCTGAACTAAAATTCAATCATGTAGGATGTCCTTGTAGGTGTTGTTTTATGCATGGATTCATACTTAGTAAGTCTCTCTTTCTGATGTTCAGAGGACAAAGCAAGCTCGTATTGGTAAATAAATTGCTTCACTGATGTATGAGAATTCACATACTCATCAAAAATGTATCCATTGATTCACTGTGTTGTGTGGTTGTCATATCAGCCCAAAAATAATTATCAACATAGGTAGGAACCCACATTTCTCTAAGTTGATACATCCTATTCAACCATCCATCCATTTTGACATTACAGTTTTGTACAACCTTGTACCAATTAGCTTCAAACTCATCTACTGTAATACTATCATAAACAGTACATCTGACCATAAAAGAAGTATATGAATCCTTGCCAAGCTTATCAGGTAGCTTTATCATTATATGCCGCAAGCAAAGATGATGACATGTATTTCAAAAAAACAACTTTGACTGTGTTCATGATGTGTTGTGCCAGGTTTGTTATTATACCCTTTGGAGGTACACCTGTAAAGGTAATCGATATGTTAGCATAGTGCAAATTTGTTAGAACAGTACTTTATAATATGCATATCTGTACTAAAAATAATATATAACAATGCTTAAATTGTACGTAATTCATGATTTACCCATGCATATAAGCCATGCCTGGAAAAACCAAACATAATTTTCAGTGGTTTCTTCACATAGAAGACCACATCCAAGAAGAATGCTTTGAGAAAGGTGATTGACACCAAAAAATGGAGCAAAAGGCATTTCATAACGGTTAGTCAAGTATGTAGTATCAAAAGTGATTACATCACTAAGGTATTTATAATCACGAATCGATCTTGAATCAGCCCGAAATACATTTTGAAGAACTCCATCATCATTTAAGTCCATAACATAGAAAAAAATTAGATTTTTGGTCTGCATATTAATAAAATAATCTTGAATGGCTTTTGCATCACCGTTATCAAGATTTAGACATCTATATATGGCAACATGGTTGCTGAAATCCCTCTCAGTAAGAGGTAAATTGTCATATCCTCTTGCCTCAACAACAAAACTAGACATTGATTTTGCAGCACTGATACCTGTAAAAATTAGTATGGTTACATTATAAACTTGGTATTATTTATTATATATTGAAATCAAAATTTTGTTTTTTGATGAATGTGCCAGCCCTATCATTTAGTTCAATCCTACTCGCAATGTCTTCGGGGATCTTTCTCTTTGAAGGAAACAACCTTAGAATACTCTGTTCTAAAATGGGATGATTGTGTTGTTCTTTACAAGAATTAATAACCATTTGATCACTAAATATGTCGTGACAAAATCTAATATGTGCAACACAGTTGGTCTTAGCAGTTGGACAACGACGGTACATCATAGTATTAGTAGATTTAGGAGGCCAACCAGCTTTAAGGCATAAAAGAGTTAACCTGACTATAGAATTACTGGTAGGATTTCTTGTAGAATGTGTTATTGATACTCCAAACCCACATGAATTAGCATACGCTTTATAGAATAATATGACGTCTTCAATGGAATCAAATACCATGCCAACTTTTGGCTTTACAACTCCTTCACCAATCCTTGGTATAACAAGTTTTGCAAAATTAATATTTTGAGAAATTGGTATAGCTGGGTCACTTGCACTATCGATAACATCTTGTTGGTTGCCATTAAATAAAACATTAAGATCAATATCGTCTACTGGCATCTATAAAAAGAAAAAATAATTGTCTTATATAGAAATTTGTATTGCTTTGAATTTTTATCAGTATTGTGTGGAATATGTGGTGTTACTGATGAAGGTATATGAACGGTCACTGGTTAAAAATGTATATTGGAATCATTGTAGGAACTATATCTACAAAAATTGAATATTGGAATCATAAACGGAGATGCCAGATTTTGGAATGACAGAGATGAACCAAATATTTAAAATGCATTACAATATCAATATTACAAAACAACTAACCTTGAATTAATCGACTTCACAAAAATTATTTGTTGTCTAAATTTCACAAATGTTGATCATACTAAAAAATAGAGAGATACGACGGAGAACTAAAACTCATACTAGTGGCACTGATGAATGATACAACAACAGTCCTTAATGATACAGTGGTAGTGTACATATAGGACACAAAAATGGAGGGAACTTGGTCACAATTCAAATAACAATTGGTGGATTTGGTCACAATTCAAATAAAAATTGGCAGACAATGTGGAATAAATAGTGAAACTGTACTAGAAGATGAAGAGCCAGGAGATTAGCTTTCGCAAGCTATAGCTCCCTACTACAACACATGCGCATGCATGTAACAGGAGTGATTTGATTGGTTGATGGAGATTTGCAAAAATTTTCATAAATACAATCCCATTGTGCTGCGATCTCTCACTCAGTTGTTGTGTCGCATAGTGTGGATTTTAGTCAAGTCACACATACTCAAGGTAGGGGTGGGAATGTTGGTGGATGGCGTAGGCTAGGAATAATTTTCCAAATATAATTAGGAATTTTTTTTATCAATAAGTTTTCAATATATGTGATTGATTACCCAGAATTCAAAATCATATTATTCCCAGCTCAAGTTCACTAAAACTGAGAGATTGGGTTTAAATGGGATATAGTGTGGGCCTCATGTTAATAGACCAAAGTTCAATTACAGATCAATTAGAGAGGGAGTGATGTCACACTATAATCAAGAATAGAATGTGTGTAAATTATTCTTAGGCTATAAAACATCTATATAATTGAGCATAATGTATTCATCTAGTGCCTCAGACTTATAAACCCCTTAAACTAGGCATGGGTGATAGAGGAAATCACATCATTTTGGCCACAATAAACTTAAATTGATACTGAGTTATCACTTTAGTAAAATATCAGCCAGCTATTTTATGGAGAAGAGATCAATGAGGTTTCAATTAGATCCAATGAAACCTTCTAATAGATGAAATGATAGTCAATCTCTACATGCCTAGTGTGAGCATGATAAAACTTCTTGATCATCATGTGAAGAGTACTAGAATTATCATAAAATAGACTACTTGGACCAGCTTGCGTAACTTCCAGATGTCTTAAAATAGTTAAAATCTGAGTTAGTTTAGCATCAACCTAGGAAGTAGCAAGATTCTCAGCTTCATGCTCGATGTAGCCAATGTAGTTTTCTTTTTCGAACACCATGATACAAGATTAGAACCAAAAAAATTATAGAAATAAGTGATTGACCTCTGAAACAATGGGAAACCAGCCTGGCAAACTTCACAATATGATGTAAGATGTACATTTATATCTACAAAAAAGTGAAATTTCTAAGTGGATAAAACTTTTAAAATATAGGAGGATCATTTAACTAGAAAAAAAACTATGAAGAGGTGAGAGTAGACATATATAGACAAACAATGTTGACAACATGTGTGATATTATGTTTTTAATTTTGAGATACTACAAGGTACCAACAAGGTGCATGTATTAAGTAGGATTTGACAGAAGATCAACATCATCATGTTGTTTTCTTCTTGACAAGTGGCAGGAAGAGGAGTAGATAGTGGGCTTACTATGAAGCATATGAGCTCATTGAAGCTGTTCGGTAGCATATTTGGTTTGATTTACAAATAGTCCCTTGGGACTTCTTATATACTCAATGCCTACAAAATAACTAGTAGATCCCATGTCTTGATCCAAACAAGGGTTCTCCTGGGAAAGAATAGAAGAATAAATGGAAGAGGTATTACTTCCTATGATAATAATGTTATTAACATATAGTATGAACCAATAATATCTTCTTGACTTTGATGGATAACACTTAGGAGTCAGATTGACTATTGAAACATCCATATTCAAGAAAGAATTCACTCATTCTACTAAACTAGGCATGATGGCCTATTTTAATCCATACAAGGCTTTGGATAGCTTGCAAACATGATGAGAATAGTCAGCATTTTCAAAACTAAGCACTTGATACATGTAGACTTCTTTAGATAGTTGTCCATTTAGAATGCACTATAGATATCAAGTTGTTTGATGGGCCAGCCTATTGTGGGAGGGATATGAATAAACTACACAATAAACACAAGTATATGAATCCTCAAGAGACCAGGATGGGCCAACCTATTATAATATATGCCTCACAAGATCTGGATGTGAACTCAGGGAAACATTCTCCAGAGACTACTACAAATTGTAATGCGATCAGCTAGGCCAATGAAATTTTTTATTGAAGATTTAATTATCTAAGATTCTATAAATAAATCTAAGAATACTAGTTTGTGATCTCAAATGTAGTGAATTCCTTAGGATTATAGTTTCTCGACGACTAACATTGCAATTAACATCATATCATTAATAATTATCTCTCCTAATTCTGGACAAAGAGACTTATAGTAACAATTACCCACTCTCATGACATAATTCACTACCTAATCTAATATCAATCCCATTCTCATAGTATTTATGTTATTAGTCAGGTGTTTTATTGAAAACTTTGGGCAATCTCTTCACATTTTCAAGCCTCCTTTCTCAAGGTATGATATAAAACATCTAAATCTATGAACTTCCAACCCCTAATCCCTCTTTTAAAGCAAATAATAGTCTAATTAACTACATATAGTGATAAAAAATGGATAGTTTGTTATAATTTCATAGAATTATGTCCAAAAATTAAGACTAAAAGATATATTAATGTGTAAAAGTCAATTATAATGCATAACCGGGCTACTCATGGGTCCTAAGGAACAAGGGGCTTAGCCCCGCATGATTTTCATTATCAGATACATAAAATAGAAGAAGAAAAATGTGGGGGACATTAGAGAGCTAAAAGAAATCCTAAAGAAGATGGTCTGGATGATCTCCTCTCATTAACATGACGATTTTCTATCTTCTGGTTGTAAATCCATCCACTGGAGGTGCTCGAATCTATGAAAACATGGCTTTTTTCTCTGCTTTCTCCTCTAATTGCTCTCTGATGCCATCCTATAGAATATAATGAGATAATTAGGTTTTTCTGAACTCTCACTAAGTCATAGAAGTGACTTATGAGATCATTAATTGTAAAAAATCGGATTAGACATGATTTTTAGATCAACATGGTCCTATTGTGTCGGTACAACTGACGCCCTTGATAGTTGTGACACATGTGCAATCAGCAGTACTACTAAGTTGATGTTGGTAGTACTGAGATTTCTTTGAGAAATTCTGAATCCATGTTGTAATGTTGTCGGTAATATTGACTTCTTCCATTCAGTACTTTCGAGTATTCTCGATCGCATCATGTCCCATGTTGAGTAAGTGTTGGTACGACCAATAACAGAGTCAGTAGTATCAAGATGTAAAGTTTCTCATAAATTTACCTAAAATCCATAAAGAAATCAAATATAAGCTCTCAAATAATATGAAATCAAATAGGAACATTAAAAATACATTCATATGATACAATTAAGTATCAAAGGATTATGATAATAAATGATGCACAAATTAATATGAAAATAAACAATAAGTGCATAAAAATCAATAATAAATAGCATGTTAAAATGAAAATTATCCGTTACATCAAACTCCCCTAAGATTAAATGTTTCTCCGCCTCAAGAAACACACTCTTAGATCTATGTGAGACAAATCAGAAAAAGGAAAAAATATCAATTTTCTTTCTCAACTTTCCCCACCTGGCGGTCCCAAATCGGCCTTCACTCACCACTGAAATATCAACTACTCGAAAGCGACCAAAATATCCATAAAAAGTAGACCCTTAGATCAATGAAACAATATCAATAGAAAAGTTAATATCATAGTCAATTAGGCATTCACTTGATGCATCATATAATTCCCTATCCACATTGCTCTGTCCTAACTTCCAACTACTTGGAAGAAGTACTCCTTATAAGAATGAATGAGGAGAACAATCATTTAAGTGACTTACCGATAAGAGAAATGAATGGAATTAAATAGGTGGATTATGAAGAATCACAAGTAGCAACGGAATTATTTATGCAAAAATATAACATGATGAACCTATATGGTGAAAATAATGAGGAACACATGTATCTTAATGCCTAATATTATGGGTGGAATGATGCATGTATTGAAAACCTCATCAAATGGATGAGAATAATGTAAGGAAGAGAATACATCATATGAATGTTTCCATCTCTTTGTGAAGAGTTTAGGGCATCTTTTTTCCCTCTTTATTTCATATGATTGATTTCTTTTTTTTCATTGACCCATTATTTAGCATGATGGAAAGTGATGCTCAGGCTTCACCAACATGTCACATTCATTTCATTTTTTTCATGATGGTGCAGATGTGTATCCCTACACTATGTTTCTAGAGGAAACAATATATTATGCAACTAGATGGTGTGCACATAAATTGTTTATGCATACTTTATATTTAGTTTGTGACTAATGCAATAAAATAAAATCTAACTATCGTGTAACCAATTATGCCATGCAATGCCAAATGGAAATAATTCAAAAACTTGATCATCTTAAGGTGGTGGGTCAAAATGAATGGAAAATGAATAAAATCACATAATTAAGAGATAATGCCTATCATGTAATATGATATGTCCTCTATAATGACATGTTTACAAGGTAACCTTAGGGTTTCTTTCTTAAATTTCAATTTAAGAACTCATTAATTGTTTTATCAATTTACACTCAAACCTCATCTTCTTCCACATTACATAAATATTTAAGATGTACATTCATATCAAGTGTCCTAAAGCTGCCTAGCACATACACTTTCTCTAGGTGTTGTAACTCAAGAAAATTTTCAACTAAGCCATTATTTTTTTCATTTTATATTTCCATTGCAAACACCCAAAAGCACATGACAATGACAAGAATCATGAATTAAACTCCACGTGTACACTAGATAGACTATGGATTTTACAACTTGAACAAATAAAAGGTAAAAATTAATTAACAACTAAAATAAAAATAAAAACTAAAAGATAGAGATATTTCAACACCCCCTTTAAACTTAAACTTGAATATGACCACCTAGTCAAAATCCAACTTAAGAGGTGGAATAGTGGTACCGATCAAAAGGGTAGTGGTGGAGGTTGTGGCATGGTGGGATCATGTGGTATTAGGTTCCCTAAAATGACAGGGGTTAATGCATCATCTGTGTAGGTTGTGAATAACCACCAAAGTAGACTAGACTCCAGTAGTTGTCGAACAACGACTACTGATAGCTCTCCATCCTTTGCATGTGTGTGCAAGTTCTCTTAGTTGTCCAAGAGAATTTGCACGTTTTTGAAGATTTCAAACTAGTTTTGATAGAGTTGTCCTTAAACACCATGGATGCCTGCCAATGTAGTAGTTTGCTGGTGTTGCCCCTACTAAAGCTCTTGAAGCATGGCATACATACCTGCCATCGACTAGGGATCATCCTCCTGGGTAGGTGGTGGAGAATAAGAACTAGAGGCTCCATGTACTCTAGGTCTTTTGTGAGGGGCATGCCTCCTCATGATGGGAATCGTGGGTACATCTCCTCTTCTTCTTCATTCTGTTCCTACTATTGCTCTTGCTTGGCTTCATCTTCTTCTTCATTGTCTTCTGAGTCATCCTCTACTGGCCACCTCATGTGATACATGCCTTGCAAGTTGAAGACTAGATCAGGGAGCTCCTTGTCCAGGTACTAGCTTCCCACTATACAACATGCATACACTGTCCCTGATGCGCGTTGAGGTGGTTTTCTCTCTTAAAATGCTTCAGGTCCAACTTGGGAGCAGCCTTCATGGATTTAGAGGTGGAGAGATCAAGGTTTAAATGCATATCTATTGGAGAAATAAGTCATCCAAAGTGGATAGGAGGAGTCCTTTGCACCATTCTCTTTACTTACAAGAACCAAAGTCCATATTCTTTCCTCTAAACTATAGCAATTTGTAAAGGAAGTAAATATCTACCTGTTGCATCTTCCCCTACCCCTAGCTTGACTTGGTGAAGATAGTATTGGTGAGGAAGCGATACAGGATGTGAGCAAATGGGTGCTCAATGTCAGTGATGGAGTTGGTATGCCAGATGATGTGGTATCCTTCTGGAACATGCGCCTAAAAGTTCCCATTTACCCTTGAATTTGAAGTTGCTGGGGACGAAACATTCTTCTCCCATCGGCCACCCGTAGATGGCATTGAACATCCACAACGTCAGTTTATATTATAGGTGTTGAATAGATGAAACTTGACGTGGAATTCCGTCCATTCATCCCCATTCTCGGGGAAGCAACATATCTCCAGTGAGGCCAATAAATCACAGACAAGCTCCAGGAAGGTGATCCAATCAATGAAGAATGAGTTATATCCCACCATCTCCTGACACTCACAAACTTGTAGGAGGTTGTTCATGAACCCCAAAGTTGTGATGAATGCATGTTTTCCATATTGTGTCATAGTGATCTCCCTCCTCATCATGTCCTCATATATATTCTTCACATTGGAATTGGGATGGGCAATGTATGTTGGTTTGAGTATCATCGTAGCATTCTCTACCAATAAAGAAGCACCTCTCTTAGATGCCATCACACTGTTACAAGAAGGGGATGGAGAAAAATAATCTTGGAGAAGACTCTAATATACCATTGTTTCTTGCACAATCCATATTAAGAGAGGTATGTTGAAGGTGTGAAGAAAACAATAGACACACCCATCCTTATATAGCCTCTATTCATTTTGCTGATGATGCATCGATAGTACTGACTTGGAGTCATTAGTACCAAAATTTCCTCCATGATCCATGTGACTCAGAACCATCCATTGATACTGACACTCCTTGTGCATCAATGTTTGTAGATGCAGTTGCCACGTGTCAGTAGTACTAAAAAATGTCGGTATTATCGACTTTCAGAATGTCACATGTCAGATCCATAGTTCCGACCATCAAATGCATAGAATGTTGATCATCGATGGTGCTCCCACAAGTTCTAGTCTTCATATGTCAGTACCACTGACTTAATCTTGGTAGTACTGAGTCGTTCAATATTCTTGATGCTTTCGAGCTTGATCTCAGTATTGAAAACCTAGATCTTGCATTTCTGTCGATAGTACCGACTTTGTGTTGGTAGTACCGACTCCTTATCAGTTAACTCTGCTCCTTTTCTAAAAAAATGTTGTGCTACTAAGCTTGGAATCGATACCACCAAGTTCCTTTGAAATTTATTTGGCTCCCTATGATGTCTTCGGTTATGCCTACTCTGTTGTCGATAGTATCGAGTTTATTGAAAATCGATTCTTCATCCTTGTGTTGTTGTCGGTACTACTGACTCAGTGGTCAGTAGTACCAACTTATTGTCAGCGTGCACACCACACAAAAATCATCAAGGCACCTTTTTTATATGAAAACTAATGAAATACAATTAAAGCTACGGAACTACAAATTTGAATGTAAAGAGCAAAAGAATGGCTGTGTTGCCTCCCAAAAAGTGTCCTTGTTTTACGTCATACACTATCTAAGAACAAAAGATCATTGAAGCTCAACGAACTTCAACTCATCTTCTTTCTAAGCCACATCTCTCCTAAATTAATGTTTAAGTCTCTATCCATTTGCAAGGAATGTCTTAGCCCCATTTCTTATCTCCATTGTCCCATGGGGAAAAACCATAACTACCTCAAAAGGATCCCTCTACCTAAACCTAAATTTACCAGGGTGTAATTTCAACTTAGAATTGAATAGAAGCAGCTTCTATCCCATAGTGAAGACTCTATGTAATATGTGGTGATCATGGATCTATTGGGTTCTCTCTTTATAGATCTTGGAGCTTTCATAGGCATAAAACCTAAGCTCAACTAATTCATTCAATTCCAACATTCGCTTTCTCCCCACATCATCCAAATTTTAGTTCAATTTCCTCATCACCCATTTAGCCTTATGTCCTAAATTTATGGATAAGTGACAAGCTCTCCAATAAACCAACTTAAAAGGAGTGGTTCCTATAGGTGTCTTATAGGTTATCCTATATACCCAAAGAGCATCATTAAGTAGCATGCTCCAATTAGTACTATTTATTGAGACTGTCTTTTCTAAGATTTTCTAAATCTCCCCATTAGATACCTCAACATGTCCTTTGGTTTGGGGTGATATGGAGTACCTACCCTGTATCTCACTCCATATTTGCTCAAAAGTGCTCCAAATTTCCTATTAGGGAAGTGAGATCCACCATCACTAATTATCAATATAGGCAACCCAAACCTACACAAGATGTGATCTTTTACAAACCTGCATATGACTTGGGCATCATTGGCAGGGGTTGGAATTTCTTCCACCCACCTAAATACATAATCAATGGTAGGTAATAGATATAAATTAGAATTGTATGACACAAAAGGACCCATGAAATCAATTCCCCATACATTAGAAACCTCACTTTCCTAGAAAACATTTAAAGACATCTCATGTCTTCTTGAAATATTACCTACACATTGACATGAAACAAAATGAAGAACAAAATTATATGCATCCTTAAAAAGTGTTGTCTAATAAAATCAACTTTCTAGGACCTTAGCCATAGTCCCATAACTAACAAAATGACCGCCAGTAGGTAAGGATTAACAATGTGCCAATTTACTCTAAAACTTACAATCGGGCACACATTTCTTTAAAATCTCATCCCTACACTACTTGAGTAATATAGGTTCATCCCAAATGTTAAACCAAAAAGAATGGAAGAATTTAGTTTTCTCTTGATATTCCAAATCTTTTGGCAGCTCTCCACTTTCTAAGTAGTTAACAATGTCTACAAACCATGGATCTTTGTTTTTCATGGCAAAGAGTTTCTCATCTGGGAATTCTTCCACAATAGGTATGCCTATGTACTTTTCTTCAACTATTTCAAGCGTAGACTAATGATCTACCGCTATATTTGCAGTGCCTATTTTAATCTTGATTTCAATATCAAATTCCTACAGTAGCAAAATCTACCTAATCAACCTAGGCTTGGCACCCTTCTTCTGCAACAAATATTTGATTGTCACATGGTCCGTCCACATAATGACCTTATCCCCTATCAAATATTGATGAAATTTCTCAAAAGAGAAAACTACCACCAATAACTCTTTTTCTGTTGTTGTGTAATTTAATCGGGCATTATTTAGGGTCTTTGACGCATAATTGATGATGGAGGGAACCATGTCTAGGAGATGGCCTAAAATAGATGCATAATCTGAGGTGTCACACATTAGTTCAAATGGTTGGGTCCAATCGGGAGCCTAGACAATAGGTGTTGAAACTAGTTTCTCCATCAACACCTCAAACACCTTTAAACACCAGTCCTCAAAATTAATTTTAGCATTCTTTTCCAACAACTTGGAGGGCAACTTGGCAATTTTCAAAACATCTTTTATAAATTATCGATAAAATCCAACATGTAATAAAAAGCTCCTTACTCCCATCACCGATGATGGTAGAGGTAGCTTGGAAATGACTTCTATTTTTACCGAGTCTACCTCCATTACCTTTTGGATACCTTGTGTCACAAAAGTATCTCCTCACTCACCATCATGCAACATTTTTCCTAGTTCAAAATAATGTGTGTCCTCACATCTTTGCAAAACTTGATCAAGATTGTCAAGCCAATCATCAAACGATTCCCCATACACCAAAGAATCATCCATGAATACCTCCAGACATTGTTCCACCATATCGGAAAAAATGGCGAGCATGCATAATTGAAAGCTAGCCAGTGCATTAGAAAGACCGAAAGGCATCTAACGATACACAAAATTACTATAAGGACAAGTGAAGGTGGACTTATTTTGGTGTTGTGACTAGATAGAAATCTAGTTGTATCCAGAATAACTATCAAGAAAACAAAAGTGAGAATGGTCAGTGAGCCTTTCTAGAATCTGATCAGTAAAGGGGAGCAATAAATGGTCTTTCAATGTGGAGACATTAACATCGGTAATCGATACATACTCGCCACCCAGTCACCAACCCAGTAGAGATCAACTCACTAGCCAAATTATTTGTGACCATTATCTCCCCTTTCTTAGAAACCATCTGGGTTGGACTCACCCATTTACAGTCAGTGATAGAATAAATTATACATGTAGAGAAAAGTTTTACTACCTCTTTCTTTACTACCTCAGTCATGATAGGATTGATTCGTCACTGAGGTTGCACTATGGGATTGGCTCTTTCTTCCTGTCTGATCTTGTGTTGGAAGAAATAAGGGGAGATCCCCTTTATGTCTGCAACAGACCATCCAAATGCTTCCTAGTGGTTTTACAAATACACTAGTAACTACTCCTCTTCCCGAATTGTCAATGAAGATAAGATGATGACTAGGAGCTTCTCTTCTACTTATAAGAAAATATACTTCAATTGTGGTGGCAATGTCTTCATCTCAAGATCTGAAGGACTCATTAAAGATGGGATCAATGGTGGAGGAGGTGGTCCTAGATCCAGAAAGTGCCTTGTGTAAAAGCATAGTAATGCCTTGAAAAATAAGACACACTCCTCCAAAGAAAAGTATCGGGTGTAGTCATCCACCAAATTCATTATACACACCTCCGAAGGCAACTGTGGATATGCTTGAACAAGAGAAGAAGAAGTTTCCTTGACAATTGTTGTTGGGCAATATTCCTCCTCTTCATCATCTGGATATTGAATTGCCTTGGTCAAAGAAACTTCCTATGTGTTCTCCAAGATGTCCATTGTCAGTGTGCCTTTGTGAACTTGTGTCATCACATGAGCCATGTCAAGGAACAACCTCACTAGAAATAAAGGCATCTTTCCCTGGACTTGCTGCAACATGTGACACTGTGTCATATCCTCAGTTGTTTGTGCAGACTCTAGAATCTTGATTTCAAAGTGATCTTCTTTGATCCCCAATGTCAGTCTTCCTCTACCCATCTTGAGTATCATGTTTGTTTTGGCTTGAAACGGCCTCCCAAGTAGTAATTCATTTTTGTGATCATCATGCATCTCCATTACTACAAAATCTACTGTAAATACAAATTTATCCACCTTGACAAGAGTATCTTCACATAAAACCATATGGCTTGACCCCTGAGTTGTCTGCTAGTTATATGCTCCTATTACTCCTTCTATATTCTTTATGAGCCAGCTTCTTGAAGGTAGTTAAGGGAATAGGATTGATACTTTCCCCTAAATCGCATAAAGCTTCCACAAATCTTGTCTTCCTGATGCAACATCATATTTTGAAGCTACTGAGATCTTGACTTTTTGGTGGCAATGTTCCCAAAATAAAATCACTTACCTGCTCCTTTAATACCACTACATCTGAATCAACTATTCTTCTCTTCTTATTGATTATGTCCTTTAGAAATTTTTCACATGAAGGAATCTATTCAATTGCATCAATCAAAGGAATGTTGACATGTAGCTTTCTAAAGCTATCGAGAAACTTCTGAAATTGATGGTCAACTTTCTTTGCCTTCAAGCTATTTAAAAAGGGCATTGGAGTCCCCAACTTCCTTTGGTGAGGTGGGACATACACATCCTTTCTTGTCTCCTCTGGTTCATGAGTTTCATCAACAAATATCTTTTCCTTTGTTGTAGTATCTGGCTGAGCTGTATCCGTTGTCACTATTGGCCCTGTGTCACCTGTGGCATCCTTTTCTTTTGGGACAATGTGTTTGTCATTAATAACTTTCTTGACATTGTGAAGCAACACCTCCTTGACCTATTGATTTCTAGATGGCGTGTTAGTATTTCTTGGGAACCCTTGTTAACCATGTTTCTTCAAAGAAGTCACTTACATTGCTATCAAAGAGATCTGAGTCGGTATATTGTGAATATTTGCTCCTTGGTTCTGTAGTTCCCTCTGAGTCTGGCCAATGAGCACTTCATTCTGGATGACCAACTTACCTAACATGTCCTTAATGTAGTCTATTTTGCTAGTGTCCCTTTCATGATGTTGTGCATTTCCTTGATGTTGTGCTTGTGATGGGTTCTGTTGAAAAGTATTGGGATCCTTCCTCTAGAAATAGTCATTGCCCCTATTATTCTACTATCGCGCAAACATGCACTCTTCTTCCTCTCCTGTAGAAGAGCTTCCATCCTTCTGACATAATTTCTTCGTGATCAAATCTATTTTCTCATTCAATGTTGTAATCAGCTTGGACTCTCCAACTCTTTTAGTGGTTGTTGGGCATTCTGTTTATTCTCCCTAGGGCTAGTTTTAGCCATATTTTTCATGATCTCATGACACCTAGGTGGGTTATTGTTGAGGTAGAAGCTTATTCCTCCACTGTGAAGTGTGGTCCTCTCCCCTTGATGTAGCTCATAATAAAAACTCTTTGTCTGGCCATAAGATCAATCCCATGGTGAGGGACCTTACTCATCATGTATTGGAACCTCTCCCATGCTTTAGAGTATGATTCTTCTTCCTGTTGCTTGAAGTTGTATATCTTTTTGACTAGCTCATTTGTCTATTGAGATGGGAAGTAATGCTTGAAGAAAGTATCTATCATCTCCTCCCATGTTTCTATCGACTCAGGAGGGAGATTGTAGAACCAAGACTTGGCGTTGTCTGTCAGTGATGACAGGAAAATCTTCAGATAGATCACTGACCCCCACACTATGTCAATCTTGACCATATCGCAACTTTAAAAAAAATGTTGATGTGTGTCATCAGGTCCTCAGTGTTATGATCATCAAAACCATGTAACTTGAATAATGCCACCAATCCAGGATCTATTTTGTAGCTTCCCACATTTATAGCTTGTCTTTTGATTGGCCCCAGCTCAGCTATTGAGGAAGATGCCTTAATCTTCTCCCAAATAGTCTCTTCTTCTATTGGGTCCACCATATGAGTCGGTTTTGGTTCCTCTGTTGCGGTTATCGGAAAGAATTGACTCATTCTACTAAACCAGGAATGAGGGGCTTATTTTAATCCATTCAAGGCTTTGGATAAGTTGCAAACATGATGAGAATAGTCAGCATATTGAAAACTTTGCACTTGATACATGTAGACTTCTTTAAATAGTTGTCTATTTAAAATGCAATACATATATCAAGCTGTTTGATGAGCTAGCCTTTTGTGGTAGTGATACAAAGAAACTACACATTAAACACAAGTATACCTATCAATATAATATAGGCCTCAAGAGGCCTGAATGTCAAACTCAGGGAAACATTCTCTATAGACTACTACTAACTGTAATGCGATCAACTAGGTCGATGAAAACATTAATTGAAAGATTAATTATCTTATATGCCAAAAATAAATCTAAAATTACTAGTTGTTTTGATCTAAAAGGAGTGAATTCCTTAGAATTACGGTTTCACCATGTCTAACAATGCAATTAACATCATATCATTAACAATTATCTCTCCTAATACAAGGCAAAGAGACATGTGGCAAGAATTATCCACTCCCACGACATAAATGACTACCTAATCAAATCCCAATCCCACTCTCATAATAATTGTGTTGTTAGTTAGGTTCTTTACTAAAAAATATGGGTAATCTTTTCACGCTTGTAAGCCTCATTTCTCAAGGTGCGATATCAAACATGTAAATGTATGAATTCCATCCCCTAATCCTTCTTTCGAAGCAATTAATAGTCTAATTAACTACCTATGTTGATCAAGCATGGATAGTTCGTTATACTTTCATAGGATTATGTCTAGAAATTAAGAGAAAAAGATATATTAATGCAAAAAAGTCAATTACAATAGATAATTGGGCAACTCTCAGGTCCTAAGGAGCAAGGGGTTTAGCCCTGCACAATTTCCATTTTCAAATACATAAGAGTGAAGAAGAAAAATGTGGGGAACATTAGAGAACTAAAAAAAACCCTGACAAAGATGGTATGGATGATCCCCTCTTGCTAACGTGACTATTTATTCTCTTCTGACTGTAAATATGTCCACCGAAGGTGCCTGAATCTCCCGATTCTTCTATGCTTCCTCATCTCCTTTCTCTCGACTGTCATCGAATGGAATAGAATGAGATAATTAGGTTTGGATGAACTCCCCCTAAGTCATAGAAGTGACTTAGGGAGTCATTAATTGCCAACTGTGGGATTAAACACAATTTTTAGATGTACCTAATCCCGATGTGTCGATACTATTAACTATGTATCAGTACTATTAATGCCCTCGATAGTTGTGGATGCATGTGCAATCATCGGTACTATCGAGTTGATTTCAGTAGTATTGAGATTTCTTCATGAAATTCTAAATCTATGCTATGATATTGTCAGTAATATCGACTTCTTCTGGTTAGTACTACTAAGTCTTCTCGATCTCATCATGTCCCATGTTGAGAAAATTTTGGTACCAGTGAAAACAAAGTCAGTAGTACCGAGATGTGATGTTTCTCATAGATTTACCCAAAATCCACAAAAACCTGAACATAAACTCTCAAATAATATTAAATCAAACAAGAACTTTAAAAATACATTTATTTGATACAATTAAGTATCACAGGCTAATGATAATAAATAATGCACAACTTAATATGAAAATGAACAATAAGTGCACATAAATCAATAATAAATAACCTATGAAAACGACAATTATCCAGTGCATCATGGAGCAAGAGACAATATAAATGTGTCTATTAGGTATTTTACCACATGACTAAAATTTTAATTGCAATCAATCCCTTATTTTTAGGGAAATCCTTTAGCTACAAGTATTTACTTAATCCTCTCAAGATGCATTTGCTAACTTAGATTTTAACACCCATACCAAACATTCTATATTTTTATTGTCTCTGGAAATATGTGTCCAAGTTCCATCCCTTTGTGGAGTTTGAATTGCAAACCTCATATCAAATATCTACCCTTCATAGTTCATTACTCCTTTTAGAGTTTGTGGTGTAGAAGGATGTGGTGGTTCAAGGATGTTATTTGGGATTTGGTCTTTTATTCTATCTTTTCCTCAAGTGAACATTTGATGTTGTACTTGATCATTCTGATCAAAGATCGAATTCCTAAAATTTCAACAATAAGAGTAATTCGTGGGAGAAATAATGAGTAGGTGATGAACTTATAGTCATATTTTCTTATCAGATATAAGTACATCCTCACAAGGATCGTTATATTCTAAAACTTGTAGAGATTGTGACTAGGAATTAGTGATACTAGGAAGATACCTTGTTTATTATGGAGCTTGATAGGTTGGTGAAGCATTTTAGTTAGAAAATAACTTAGTTGTATCCCTATTCATATTATTTGATTATACTTCATAAGTAGAAAAGTTGATAGGTTCATTGACATCGACAAGCATCAAAGTATCATACACACATCATTCTCGTAGGGAAGAATTTAACATCACTTACTTGGAAAAATATATTAATTAGAGGTGAGATTTTATGAGATGTACACCTTACTCGATGATCTAGTGAAGCATACATATCACTTATTTTGATCATTGTACTCAAGGAAGAAACATGATAGGGATCTTGGATCTGACTTGTGTTTAGCATAATCTCACAAATAGCATAAACATAATGATCTGAACGCTCTTGAGAGTGAATAGTTAAGAATTTTATTAACCAACATTTGAAAGGGACTTTTCCATTGCAAAATAAAAGAAGGAAGATTGTTAATAATATAGTTATTTTTCATGTAGAAACTAACCATCCTAAGGCGGTATGACTAACAAATGATTTATATAGAGGCCTTAAGAGGCTCACACTCAAATACACATAATAAAATCTCACAAGTGCACAGGTTTTTGGATTGTAATATACAAATCGGGCAAGTAAGGAGTCTATTGATGAGGGGTGAGGTTGTTTAGGGAAAATTCTTTAAGTTTTCATATTCAGAGATTAGGGTTTATTTTGGAGATTTTGGTTACACTAATGGTGCACAAGAAAGCATGGAAATTAAACAAGAATAAAATCAAACAAGAATCAAACCTAAGTCAATCCTAACCAAGCAATGTTATTCAACTAAACAAGCTAAGAAAGAAATCCATTTAAGTTAGACTAACTAATGAGAAAAGACAAATCAAGAGAGTACAACTAACCAAACTAAGTTAGAAATTACATTAAGCAACTAGGTTAGTGCTACACAAAAAAAACATAACTAAGGAATCCTAGAAATAACAAAAAAAGCATGATTTACTCTAATCAAAGGATTATGAGAAAGAACAAGTCAAACAAGCTAAGTAAAAAAGCAACTAGAAAGCAAGACAATAAACTAGGATTAAACAAGTAGATGGTGTAGTAGGTTGTTTATGGGAATATGCGCTAGACAATCATATATGGGGTTATGTTCACACACAAACTTACATTGAATATCTATCGAACCAAACAACAATGACTAGATGAGAGCATGCATCATATTCTATTAGTCGACCATGGATGGAATAGTAGGGAATACGAGAACTAGTGCCTATCATTAACCATTCACCCTTGCGTGGTTTCGTTGAATAAATATTATGTATGTATAGGTCTAGATTTATCCAAGTTTTGGTTTCTAGATGTGGTTTCCTAAATCACTTAGTGGAAAGGAATGGTTAGGATAGTAGAAAAAGGGTGTTTCACCTCCTACTAGTTTCATATATCCACTAACCAAGCCTCTTAGTTAAGTGTATATAGGGGAGGCACATCTAGTCACTTAGATCCCATATCTAGGTCTAGGGAAATCGGTATATGAAGTGGAAAGTGATGAATATAGCTAAGGATCGAATTGTGACTTATCAGTTACTCCACCTTAAAGCCCAACATAATCCATTTTTCCCAATCCTTAGGAAATTCCATTGCTAAAACAACCATAGAAAGAGGTAGGGAAAGATACAATCAATAATATATCATTAGAAAAATAAATTAGAGTTTAGTGCACATACATTTTCTAACATGGTATCATAGTTACATATGTTTCCCTGAAACATTCCATAAAGAGGCTTAGCTACTCATACTCAAAGAAGTAACAAAATAAGTGGTAACAGAGAATAGAAACTCAATGGATTGTGAATGGGTGATCTACTGTCTTCACCTACAACATCTCAAATGATGTCCTCCTCCAAGGATCCAAAAAAGCATGGAAAGTTAAAGGAATGTATCCAAAACCCTAGAGAATTAGGATTATGGAGGTGTAGGGATGAAGAAGTGAGGAGTAATGTGTGGAAAACCACGGGTGTTAGTTGTATAGGCTTGGAGTGGCTAACCTTAGACTCCCAACTGCCACTAGTTTATATATATATGCCAGGGGGGTCTATATTTACGTGTGGGTTAAGTTGTAAAATGATAATAAGGAAGTCGTAGGGTTTGGAGGGTAGCATGGTCATTCTGGACAGAACATTCATGGTGGATGCATGTGAGAATGACCTTGGTGGAGGTAACAACAGTGATGCAAATATTGGTAAGTGACAAATTGAGGACGAAACATATCCAATTCAAACACTCTAATACATATGTTGGAGTAGGTGCATTTTTTATTATTCAAATGAATGCTATACAAGAAGAATTAATAGGTATAATGACTATTAAACTTATAATATTACATAATACTTTCAAACTTGGATGTTAAAACTATCTCAAGTCTACATTTCAGGAGTAGCTCAACGAAGCCAAGTTTAGGTCATCATGTCAAGCCCTCAATGTTCTTCACCTAGGGGGTTGGAAGCATACCTCATAAGAGAAGAAGAAATGGAACTTGTCAACATAAAGTGTTTGCATGTGTATATAAATAGGGATTGATCATATTTTGAATAAGGACATCAATAAAATTATCAAATCTTTCCAAATCAAGGCAGAAATAGAGCATCCAAGCGGATATCATAGAGAACATTTAAAGAAGATAATGATAAAAGGATTTCTTGCCTTAACCAATATCATAAGAAAATTTTAAAATCATAAGTAGTGGATTTAAAGAATGTTAAACTAAGATTATTGAAAGGGGGTCTAGGACACTATAGGATCTCTTCTAGAAGTGGGTGGAAAAGCGCACCCTGGGTAGAATGAGTGTGCCCCGCATATTTCGTGTGTAAAGACACGTTCATGGAGGAAAAGGTGAACCCTATGCATAGTTGTACTCATGTATAGCTACTAGAAGTAAAATTACTCAAATCCATGCACAAATGTAGAGGCAAGAAGTAACTTTAATAAATCCTAAATAATAGGATGAGAAGATCCAACAGTTATCATGTGAGGTCAGAGGAACCATAAACAAGTATATGATCATCTTCATAATAATGGTGTATCATAAGTCACATTATAAAATTTCACAAGAGAGTAAATAGAGTTCCAATCCATAAAATAGGATGAATAAAATGAACTTTAGATACAACATGTATATTCACCAATTTAATAGTATCATATAATCATTAACCACTCATATGAGTCAACATCACACACAGAGAGAAGTGTTGATGCATATATGACCAAAGGACTAAGAGAGAGAAATATACATTATTGCTCAATATGATTAATAGAGATGCAACATAAACCTAGAGAGAGAAATTATATGAGTTGCTCAATTTATAATTTATAGATGTGACATATCTCAATTCTCATTTAGATATACACGTAGTTAACCCAAGTTCCACATTAACGTCATATGTAACCTAATTGAAAAATTAAATATCACAATGATTAATAACATGTATTTATTAAACTCTAGAAAACATCTTTTTATTATCAATATATTTTGTGAGTAAAAGTACATCATTATGTGGATTATGTTTTTCTTATTCTATTGACTTTTTATATGTAATTTTGTCACTTACCAATATTTATATATGATTTCATAAGATCCAACCAATACAAACAATCCTAAAAGTTATGTAACTAATATACTAAAATTAAGTGAATAA
Organism: Alisma plantago-aquatica; assembly: GCA_963693085.1. Lineage (NCBI taxonomy): Eukaryota > Viridiplantae > Streptophyta > Magnoliopsida > Alismatales > Alismataceae > Alisma > Alisma plantago-aquatica. The sequence goes on from OY856413.1 coordinate 502,617,554, forward strand.
ACTTACATCTTTGGATGGAAAAAATCCCATGATTTGCAAGACAAACCTTAGATGAAGTTTTGGACTTATAAATAGTTTGATATTATTTTTTTAAGAAATGATTAGTTTAGAAAAAATCTCAACCAATCACATTGCTAATATATTATAATATAATGATGAAAGCATTTTCATTAAGTAGAGGAAACTATTACAGTTTGGAAACTTATTTTTAAATAAATCTTCCAGTACCTAGTTATATATTACTTACGTTAGTATATTTATAAAAATGTATAGGTTAAAGCCCGACATAAAAGATGAATATCCACTGGGGTAGGATTTTCAAGCTCATATTATGACACAAACAAAATTTTGCACTAGAAACTGGGGTACAAGTCTAGAATATCCATGTTAAACAAAAACCAACACGACTGAAATAGAAATTTGTAGGAAGAAAGGAAAGAAGATAAAGTAAAATATTACCTTATTTTAGGTGAAACATGCAATGAATAAAGTTTCTTAGGTAGGTTATAATTTGTTAATGTCCTCTCTTTACAGCCAAAGTCAATAGAAGATAGAATCAAAGAAACTACAACAAGCAGTATCGTGTGGGAAAGGGAGCTCACAACGTGTATAGTTATTTCTTAGTAGTTTGTAAATTATTTTGGAGTCTCTAGTTGGCATGGGTATCCACATAGAGGGAGAACAATCACAAAACTTACATGGGATATATAGGTCCTTTTTAGGATCGTTTACTATGATTTAAGAAACAATTGGTGATGCGTTAAGTTTATTGATCATTGGTGCTTGGGGGAGAAGCTCACATAGTCATATATATATATATATATATATATATATATATATATATATATATATAGAGAGAGAGAGAGAGAGAGAGAGAGAGAGTCAGGCTAGTGTACACTCGAGTGTACCGGAGACACCGTACACCTCAATCATTTTTGAAGATGTAGTAAATATTTGAAAAATATAAACCATTGATCTTATTAATTATCATAAGAACACACTGTATAATAAATTTTAGCTCATTTGGACACTTATTGGTCGTGCATCTAGAAGGGGAAAAAATCATGTATTTCAAATTAGTTTTGTGCGTCGATTTTGTTGTAATTGGATGAGTGACTTACACTCATCCAAATGAGTTAAAATTTTATATGTGACCTATTATTATTGTAACCATGAAGATCAATGCATTAGATTTTGGAAAAACATGGTCTAGATATGCAAACACCATTGGGGTGTATGGCGTGATCTATACACTCGAGTGTATTCTAGCCTGACTCTATATATATATTATATTATATATATATATATATATATATATATATATATATATATATATATATATATATATGTTAGAATACACTCGAGTGTACAGATCGCACGGATACCCTCAAATGTGTTTGCATATCGAGACTATTTTTTGCAAGGTGTAAACCATTGATCTTCATTGTCATACTATAATTAGGATACATGCCCATTTGGATGAGTGTAAGTCACTGATCCGACGGCAAAAAAATCGACGCATAAACCTAATTTGAAATGTATAATTTTTGCGGTCTTTATAACATGACCTATAAATCTCCAAATGTTCTCAATTTTTTTATATGAGTAATTCACAAGAAGATCAATAGATTAGATTTTTGAAAAAAATATTGCATCATGAAAAACCACTTGAGTGTATTCTGCTCTGAATACACTCTACTATATTCTAGCCTAACTATATATATATATATATATATATATATATATATATATATATATATATATATATATATATATATATATATATATAGTCAGGCTAGTGTACACTCGAGTGTATCGGAGACACCATACACCACCTCAATCATTTTTGAAGATGCAGTAAATTTTTGAAAAATCTAAACTATTGATCTTCTTAATTATCATAAGAACATACTATATAATAAATTTTAGCTCTTTTGGACACTTATTGGTCGTGCATCTAGAGGGGGCAAAAATCATGTATTTCAAATTAGTTTTGTGCGTCGATTTTGTTGTAATTGGATGAGTGACTTACACTCATCCAAATGAGTTCAAATTTTATATGTGACCTATTATTATTGTAACCATAAAGATCAATGGATTAGATTTTGCAAAAACATGGCCTAGATATGCAAACACCATTGGGGTGTACGGCATGATCTATACACTCGAGTGTATTCTAGCCTGACTATATATATATATTATATATATATATATATATATATATATATATTATATTATATATATATATAAATATGTTAGAATACACTCGAGTGTAAAGATTTCATAGATACACTCAAGTGTGTTTCCATATCAAGACTATTTTTTGCAAGATGTAAACCATTGATCTTCATTGTCATACTATAATTAGGCTACATGCCCATTTGGATGAGTGTAAGTCACTGATCTGACGGCAACAAAATCGACGCATGAACCTAATTTGAAATGTTTAATTTTTGCGGTCTTTATAACATGACCTATAAATGTCCAAATGTTCTCAAATTTTTTATATGAGTAATTCACAAGATGATTAAGAAGATCAACAGATTAGATTTTTGAAAAAAATATTGCATCATGAAAACCACTTGAGTGTATTCTTCTCTGAATACACTCGACTATATTCTAGCCTGACTATATATATATATATATATATATATATATATATATATATGAGAGCCTTCTCATGGGTAGGTACATCTCTCATTGAACCACGTGAGAATGATTTTGTGAATAGTTTTTAATAAATAAATAATAATAAAGTTAGTAACTTAGGATGCAAGGAGGATCCAAGAAAGAAAACCATTTGTGAAGGCATGATTCCACTATATTTTAGAAAGTAATATGTGATAGGTGATGGCTCTACCATCATCTAATTAAATTGGTACATAGAAGAAATGTGTACATAATTTCATTTCAATTATTGAAATATAACAAGGGAAAAATATCATTATGTGATGTGCATAAATGGTGAGGCTCTACGAAAAGAATCACATTGATCAAGAAATTATCATATGTATATATGTTTAATTTACACCTTCTTTTATATTTTTATTTTTTCAATCCATCATTATCTGATTAATATAAGAATTGATGTCTTGATTATAATCCTAATGTGCCATTAACTTTCTACTTTTAGAAATGTTTAAATATGTTATTTATTCTATTTGAGTCCTTTTAACATTATGTTGTTAATTTGTTGTATAATTTGTTTAAGGAAACTTGTAGTATGAAATTGAAGTAGAATGTGGAAACTAGACCAACCAATACATGAGAATTATAAATTTTACTTTGCTTTCATTTTGAGCTTGCTTATTGGATTGATTCATATATATGAATGTTTTTCCAATATTAAAATAAATATTATTATAGTGTATATTGAGTTACTATATATAATGAGTATGTATGATATTTTAGGGTTGTTCTACTCATTAATGAAGTAAATCATGTCTTATATTTCCTTAAACTGCTCAATCTCATTCCAATTTTCCTTTAATGTATTAATCTTAATTTCCTCTAAATAACTTAGTTTCTAAATTCATATTAATTGTTTATATAATGTCAATAGCATTCTCTAATGTGAACCAAGAAGGGAAAAATCTGAATTCTATTACTACTTTCCACTAATGGCATTATACATATAATTATTTAATGCATTCAAATGCAATTCTATTATTTCCATGTGTTTTAATTAATGCCTTTTTCTAAAATAAAATTGTATTTGGTTTATTTTATGACAACAATTCCATCCCATTGTTTTTCTAATTTTTTGTCTCTAACTATTCCTGATATATTCATATAGAGCATCCCAAGTACATGGCATTGTTTTAGACACAAATTTAACTTCCATTTATGTACATTGTCACTTTAGTTCCTTCTAAGAAGTTTCACACCAGTTTTACTTAGTTGGAGGTGATTTATCTCTTTTTAGGCATTATTGATACATACTTTACTTTTCCTGCATCTCATATGAAATTATTTATTGTTTGATGTTTTTATTTTTTTAAGATGTTTAACTTTCCATTCCAAACAAACTATCATCATTATCCCTTATATTCCTTTTATGGCTATTAAAAGATTTTTCATCTATGTTGTTATAAGGATATTTTCAAGCTTATTTACATCACTATAAAATCAAGCTAGTTACATGATTGAGACTCAGAAAAATTAACATATTACGTCCATATATTATAAATTATATAAAATTTGGTGTACCTTATTGCATGGGTTTCGGAATTGTACTTTCTTAATTATCTTAAGTGTAATTATGAAGATGACAACTATTGTTACAATGTATATATTGTTACGTAACATGGACTTATGAAATATAATATGTTAGTTCATTTAAGTGTATTTCTGAAGGTTTCCACATATCTTTTCCTGGATTTAGGAATTACACATTATATAGCTCATTTTAGGTGTATGAGTTGTTTACAGTATACAATATAAGATTTATTATGAAAAAGAATAGAATTATTTATGAGTATTTAGTATAAATCATTTTAGCACTAACTACTTATTATTTCCATCATGTTAATGGAAAAGGTCATACTCTGTGCATTATATGATTCCTAATGTTTATTATAAGCATGATTCCAATCATTCTAACCACTTACTTATTAATCCCATCTATATCAAGAAGGGTATAACTTATACCATGTTTGGGAGTTTATTTCTGAACTAAGTCCAAATGCATCCAAACCTTTGGATTAGAGTCAATGGGCTTGGAGTTCAATTTTTGGTGCGTTACACCAGGGGGTCTAGAGTTAAGTGGGGGTAGAGTTGTGAAATGATAGTTAGGAAGTAGTAGGGTTTGGTTGGTGGCATGTCCATTCTGGCGGAGCAATTGTGGCATATGTGTGTGATAATGGTATTTGTTGATAAGAACAATAGTGGTGGAAATACAAAAAGTCAGATTAATTTTGGGTGGAACGAAGTGAAGTAGCATGACCTTTCTGGGATGAAAGACAATGGTGACTAAAGAAAAAAATGATTGTGGTGCCTACCATGTCATGTTCGAGGAGGTAGGATGGAAAATAAAGAGCTTATCAACATGGGTATTCTTCATAGCACGACCACGCTAGTGAATTGGCACCTATGTCGTGGTGCAGGATATTATTGTGGTGGCTATGATTTCCTAGGGTTCATTGACATTTTGTCTGTAGTGTGATTTTTGCTTTGGTAACACGACTGTGGTGAAGTACCATGGCCATTTTAGGGATTCTCCTTCCATTTTCATCTTCTAAGTATAGTTATATGGTGCACTTTTCTTCAGCTCTCTCCCCGCTCACTTAGGAGTAGGTTGGGGTATATTTAGGGATCTTCTAAGTTCCTTCATGACTGTGGAATACCTACGATCCTCCTTCTTCTCACCCTTGCATCTTTAAGTGCCATACTACATAAAAATTACATGAAAGAGAAATACACAATTACATTTGATATAAAATAATATTTATTGGGAAATGGCATGCATTCTACACATATGATTGAGAATAAGGGACAAAATGGCACAATATGAAGACTCCAACTAGGGCTCAATCAGGCACTAACCTAGAATATGTGTGGTACTTTTCATCAAATAACATTAACAAAAGAGGTTTAACGATATGCCTATGCTTTCTCTCAATAAACCAATTTTTTAGGAGTATATGGACAACTTAGCCAATGAGGAATATTATTATTTTTAATGTAAAGACTTAAACCCGAATTCAAGAATTCATCACCATTGTTAGTATGTTATATCATTATACATCATCAAACTAAGTCTTCATAATTTTATGAAACAAGAAAATTTGAGAGAATAAATTAGATTTTTGCTTCAAAGGATATTTCTATGAGAATCTGCTAAAATCATCCATAAATACACAATAATACAAATATCCCTTATTTGAGATTATTGATGATTTTCTCAACTATTCAAAATGAACAATAGAGAAAGGAAAACTACAATTTTCATGAAAGGAAACAAAAGGTAATCTTGTACTTTTCTTTATTTCGCAATCTCAAAAATACTATATGTATCAGTAATTTTGTTTGTGACACTTATTATTCCCTTCTCCAAAATCATTAGTGAGATCTATGGTGTGTATGACAAAGTCTCTTGTGCCACATATCACTATCAATATTGATGAATCTACTTGAAAAGAAAAAAACTTTAGGGCTACATGAATTTATTAGATATAATTATGTGTAGAATTTCCTTTATCTAGTGCTTTGTGTCTTCAGTCCTTGACAAAGAAATCATCATGGAAAAATTGAAATTACAAGAAATTTGAAAAGTAAGCTTAGTCACATAAAGTATATCTATCTTTATATCATGCATGACAAGAACTTCATGTAGTGAATGGATTTTTGTTAGAGTAGAAACAATTTCCTGTATATGTCTGATGCGATGATTTTGAGTCGCATTTATAGACCTTTTTCATATGTGTTTTATGCTCTAATTAGACATTTTTATGGATAATATTGCATAATTCATTCATTTCGGTCTTTGCCATCATTTTATGTTAAATCCCCTTAGTTGTATCATTTTGAGCATTATTTATCATATTATCATAATTTGTGTGGATTTATTTGGTCTTGTTTTGGAATTTCAGGAAAAAAACAAGTATCTGCTTCCGTCGATACCATCGACGGAAGTCGATACCATCGACCAAGCCACAAGTTGCCAGCCGAGAGGAGCAGCGCAGAGTCGATACCATCGACACTTAAGTTGATGGCATCGAGATCCCTTCAGGTTGCTGGCGAGGAATCCGTCGATACCATCGACCCAAGTCGATGCCATCGACACATTGAGGCTACAGCGTCGCTAAACGACAACAACCGACGCTAAAGAGAGTCGATACCATCGACCCTAGTCGATGGTATCGAGATGATCACAAGCACTCAGACAAAAAGAAAAGAAGGCTGTCACTAATACGCTGGGTCGATACCATCGACCCGCGTCGTTGGTATCGACGCCGGCAGATATGCGTTGGATTCATTTTGATCTCAATCGGACGGCTGGAGTTATTTGATGACCTAATTAGGGACTTATACCTAATGACGGCCTCCAGGAGAAAGGAGGATCTAATTTTGTCATTGCACGAGTGCCAAGGAAGGAGAGAAAGGAGAACGGAGACCAGAAGCTCATCCCTGTCGATCTGGACGCTGCCGAAGACGAATTTCACCACCGAGAGGCGGGAAAGCTCGTGTTCTACGCAAAGGATCCACCGGTTCTTCTCCATTCAGGGGTTTTCCCACTTAATTCACGTTTTTCTTATGAATTCCCCTATTTCTACCATGTATTTGTGCAAGATGAACATGCGAGGCTAAAACCCTCCATCTTTAGGACCGGGAGTAGCCCGAGAATGCATTGTATGACAATTTTATATTGATAATTCATATTTTCTCTCTTAAATCCGTGGTATAGTTTCGTTTTCTCCATATATATTGTTATGCTTGATCACCATAATAATAACTTAATGCCCTTAATCACTTCGATAGAAGGGTTAACAGTTGAGAAGAGACGAAACCTACATTAATCGATAAAACCCTTGACAAAGGAGTTGTAAAATTAATGGTGGAAACTGAGAGACCGTTTGTAATGCGCTTAGTTTAGGGGAATGATTACTACGACGGTGGAATCAACCTAAACCTAAGTAGTGAATTACACCACGACAGTGGGTAATTCTGTTTTCAGGCCACTACCCGGATAGAGAGAGAAGAGTGAGTAGTTATATAAAACCTAATGCAATGTTGACCCGCGGTGAAACCGCAATCCTAAAGATACCCTTTTGAATTGATTAAATTAACATTTAATTGATTGTTTTCTTTGTTTCATTTTATTTTCTTTTAATTTCGACAACAAACCCTACTTTGTTATCCGGCCTAGATGATTGCGATTAGTTAGTAGGAGTCTCCAATAATTCACGTATCCCTGAGTTCGACTCGGGCCTCACAAAGGCCTATATCACTCGACGCGTATACTTGCGTTTAAGCGCGTAGTAAAATACACGTCAAGTTTTTGGCGCCGTTGCCGGGGATACGGCGAATTGTTGGCACTTCGAGTGCTAAGAGCGGCCACTCTAGGCCACATTTTTTTTTAAACAACTTTAAATATTCCTAAATTTCTCTATAATTGTGTTTACTCGTTCAAAGCATGTACTGAACCTTAATTTTCTTATTTCAGGTACTTTGCATGGTGCATACATGTAGTACAGACTACGCGAACCGCACACCCGAGGTTCCACCTCCGGGACCATTTGAGGACGAGGAGCACTACGAGAAAGAGCACCAAGAGGAAATAAATTCTGAATCTGAAGCATAAGAAATGGCCGAGCCACAGACCATATGGGAGAAGATCAAAGCCTCTTCTTCATCAGCTTCAAAGGGGCCTATAAAGAAGCAGGCGGTCAACATACCAACATATAAGATCGATCCGACATTGATTAACTTGGTTAAATCAAACACATTTCATGGGCTGAAGAATGAAGATCCAGTGGCACACATCAGTCAGTTCGTGGAGAACTGTGATATGGTGAAGATAGACCGATTTCCACAAGATGTGTTGTACCTCAAGCTGTTCCCAAGTTCATTGGCGGGAGCAGCAAGAGAGTGGCTACATAACCTCGACGATGAGTTCGTTGAATCATGGGATCATATGGTGGAGGTTTTCTTCGAGAGGTTTTTCCCCCCTGAGAAGACCAACGACATGATTAGAAAGATTCACAATTTCACCCAATAGGCGGGTGAAACTTATTCTAAGACCTGGGAGCGATTCCAGGTCATGTTGAGGAGGTGCCCACATCATGGGCTGGACAGGGAAACACAAGTGAAAATCTTTTATTTTGCTCTCTCCGAGCACGATAGAAGTAATCTTGATTCAGCCAGATCCGGATTCTTTCTGAATAATACGGATACCAGATGTTGGGTGATATTAAAGAACATGGCTAGGAAACAGTCATGGGGCGACAGAGGTGCAGTGGAACAGGTCAAGGCTGTTGGTGAATCTAGAATAGTGAGGGAGCTGAATGATAAGTTAGATCTTCTAGCCAAGAAGCTGCTAACTAAGGAGGATGTAGCTGACGATGAGGAGGCCCAAGTGAAATTCATGCAACAACAGGGCTACAGGAACAATGACTATGCATGGAGGAAAGATAAAAAGTTTTCATGGAAGGATCCAAATAATTTTCTGCAGGATCCGGATGCCAAGCCACATCAGAAAGCCGAGGATAAGAACACTGAATTGCTAAGTCAAATGGTCCAGCAAAACCAAGAGATGATGGCCATGTTTGGAAAACAATTGCAATCTCAAGGTGATATCCTAACCAAGTTTGGGCAGACGCTGCAAAGCCATGGAGCACAAATGCGGGCATTAGAGACCACCGTGGCACAAATTTCGAGTGAAGTGGCGACCATCAAGCATGCCAATCAACAGAAACCAGCCGAGAATGCAAATGTGGCTCAGACACACCATCAAGTCAAGTACATGTCTGTGGTAAGCACTGAGGAGGAATCTCAGGTGCAAGAAGTTGTAGAAGAAAGAAAAATGACTTTCAATGTGAATGCAACACCGGCGATACCATATCCACGCACGTACTATGGATTGCCGGGCGGAAACCCTTTCTTCAGAAAATCACAAAGAGTTGTGAATACTGTATCTCCATGTAGGCAAGAAGATGAATTGCAGGTTGTTTGTGCACGTGCGGAGACAACGAACGTGAGAGAGAAACCACAACAAGCTGCTACCATTGAGGTTGTCTTGCCAAAGCCAACGTCGGAGGGAGCGATTGAAGCAAGCTTAGGGGAGATACCCCTGAAAAGCTCTTATGTGCCACCTCACAGGCGTGTTGATGCAGCTGATGTTTCAGATCCGGTCAATTCTAAGTCGAAGAAAGAGCATCGTCATTTTAAGAAATTCCTGGAGATATTTCAAAAACTCCATATCAATATTCCATTAGTGGAGATGATTGAGAAAGTACCCGCTTATGGGAGGTTCATCAAGGAAATCATCACTAAGAAGAGGCGGATAAAAGACGATGAAATTTATTGGATGAATGAGACGGTGAGCTCTATGATTCATGGGAATTCACCAAAGAAGAGAAAAGACCCAGGAGGTTTTTACATTCCGTGTTCAATAGGTGGTCAACATTTCCCTAAAGCGCAATGTGATTCCAGCGCTAGCATAAATCTCATGCCTTTGGCTACATTTCAAAAGCTGGGGTTAAAAGAGATAAAGAAGTTGGCTGCAACAATTGAATTGGCGGATGGGTCTACAGTGAGCCCCTATGGAATATGTGAAGATGTTCTAGTCAAAGTGGACAGATTCATATTTTCGGTGGACTTTGTCGTCATGGATATGCCACCACTCCAAAGCTGTGAAATTCTCCTAGGAAGACCGTTTCAAGCAACGGCGGATGTCGTGACTGCCTTAGGGAGAGGGACTTTGTCTTTGGGTATTGGAGGAGATCGAGTTGAATTCAAATTACCGCATGATCCTCTAAGCGCAATCCCCAATGTGAAAAGATGACGAGTTTCAAGACGTCCAACCTAAGACGTTAAAGAAGGGCGCTTGTTGGGAGGCAACCCAACCATTGGTACATTAGGATAGTTTAATTATAGTCATAGATTGCTTTCATTTCGTTTAAATTCTAGTGTAAAGAAGATACCTTGATCCATTTGTTCAATGTGCAGGCACAGGCAGGGTCGATACCATCGACACACTGGTCGATGGTATCAACATTGGTTCAGGTTGACAGCTGCAAAAATCACACTGAGTCGATACTATCGATTGTCGCGTCGATGGTATCGACATACCAACAGGCAGGTCACGCAATAATTGTCGATGGTATCGACACACCCGTCGATACCATCGAGATCTCTGGAGAAGTTCAGAACGATTTTGCTCAGTCAGCTCAATACCATCGATGGCCACATCGATGGTATCGACATGGTCACAGGTTGAAGTCAAAAAGTGGCGGTGTCGCAATGAAGTCAAGTGGATACCATCGACACCCTTCGATGGTATCGACATCCATGTCACCGATCCGCGCAAAGACATCGACGGCGATCGCGTCCACGTCAACGATCCGGGTGCTGCGTCGATACTATCGACTTGCGTCGATGGTATCGACATGTTAGCAATCCGGGTTTCCCGATCCAGCAATCGTCAGCCATCGATACTCGCGAGGGAGGCGGATAGCATCGAGACGTGTCGATACCATCGACCCGCGTCGATGGTATCGACGGGTCAACAGTGGCGCCGGCCAAGTCTATATAAGGAGAATTGCAACGTCATTTGACGTCACACCTTCAGAGCAAACTTCCTCCTTTGCGCCGAGCACTCCCCCGAGCTCTCCAAGACTGAAGAGCAGCGACATCGAGCGAGGACCTTCACCGAGCAGAGAAATACTTCTCCATCTTCCCCGAGCTCTCTTCTTCTAATCCCATCTTTCTTGCAACCATGGTGCATGTTGCCGAAGCTTTTTCCTCGCGCGCGAACCCCATGGAGATCGTGGAGTTTGTTCCACCCCCTACTGCTTCAGTCTCACGTCCGCGCCTGGTTCACCCATCCGCGGAGGTGAGGAAGGTCTATGAGGAAATCATGAAGCGTAAGATCGAGCCGACCCGGTATGTGGACCGGGGTATGCTCCAGGAGCTGGGATTCGAGGCCAGCTTGGCCTATGTGCTGGCCGGGCAAGCGCGTAACACCGGCCGCCGTCACGATCAACTGGAGTACCATGCGGATGGGCAGTCGTTCTTCGGCGAATGGCCCACCTACAAGGAATTGGTGGCGGAGTTTATGGCGTCCCTCGACGTCTGCGTCGTACCCAACGACGTGGTGGCATCGGACCGTGAGTGGATCAAGGGGAGGGTGTCCTTCCGACTGTTCAACAACAACTACAACATCACGTTGGAGCAGTTCAACGACATCTTCAATTGGAACCACGGTCGCAATGATCACCGACGCCCAGATGCCCGCACCGACTACGACAAGATCTTCACCGAGCTAGTCACAGTGCCGGCGGGAAAGACAGTGAGCTACCACAATGATGCGGTAGCGGACTTCGAGCATCCCTTCGTCCGGGTCCTACACCGGATGTTGAGCCTTACGTTCTTTGCTCGGAGCGATTTAGCATTGAGCAAGTTTCAGGAGAGCGATCTTTTCTTCCTCTACATGCTCCTGAAGCGATAAGAATGCAACTGGGGTGCGTTCTTTTTGCAGCACGTTCTGGCGGTGAAGAGGAGTACAAGGAAGGCTCCGATCCATTTTGGTGGGCTCATCACCAAATTGGCGATGTACTTGGGGCTGAATTTACAGTCCATGACTCCGATTTCCACGAGGAGTAAGGTGAACGTGCACCATCTGCACCGTTCAAACCTTATCGTTCTACGGGATGGGTTGGCGCACGCACACTGCCACGTCAACCATGCTTATCAGGAGTGCACACTGCCGGACGCCGTCTTCCACATCGAGGGCGCACAGCACTTCCGGTGGCTGATCATAGCCGTCGAGTCCGATGAAGAAGAAGGCGGTAACGATGACCAAGAAGGCGAGGCTGAGGAGGAAGAGGAGGCTTTCACACCTCTTCGCGCATGAGTAGCACCACGGAAGCGTCCTAGGATGCATCCGGGTGCGTCTTCATCATCACAGCCCCCGCCGCCATCACCACAGCCCTCGCAGCCAGGCGAGGATGCCTACTCAATGCAAGGAATGTATACGATGCTGCAGGACATACATCAGACACAGCAGCAGCATCTAGAGATGTATACCGGTATTTAGGATACTACGAACCGGTTACTTGATAACCAAAGGGCGATGTTCGAGAATGAACATCTCCTCCTCGACAACCAACAGCAGATACACAACCGGTTGCAAAGGATGGAGATGCAACAGGAGTCCTTTTATGACCACTACTGGAGTCAGAGCTACTTTGGAGGCTATCCACAGCCTCCGCCGAGGACCCATTACGATCCGAGCTTCCAGGGGGAGTATCCTTCTTGGGATCCTACGGCCCCACAGTACCCACCCCCGCCTCCACAAGATTGATCAGGGTATCTCTGTTCCACTCTTAAGTTTGTTTTTGACTATGAGGCCATAGTCGAATTCGAGCTTAGGGGGGTAGCTGGAACAGCTCTATCTTTTCTTTTGTTGTTTTTAGTTTTTGCTTTGCTATTTGTTTCGTGCATTTTTAGTTTTGGTAGGATCCACGTGCTATCTAGTGTAACTGTGGATGTCGTAAAAGTTTGTCATCTTGCTGTTAATTCATGGGAAATTTAAGGGAATTTTAAAATTTTTGTGTCTTTTGGATAGCTTGACTTGGTTGTCCTTGGGGAACTTATCCTACGAAAATGATTGATTATGTCAACTTTAAAACAACATTTTACACCTATACTCCTTTTGACTCATGAAAAGTGGATAGTAACAGTTGTTTGAGCCTAACCTAACCAAATGGTAATGAGACCTTAATTGGATGTAAGAGAGAGAACCCTCCAAACCACTACACAGGTCAGTAAGGAGGGACACATGATATCCTTCTAAGGTTCAGTCATTTAATCTTGTGATCATTCCACTTCATTTTTTTCCATAATCCACCTAAGAATTGGAAGTAAAGTGCAGTTTCAATTCCTTCTTGTGTGCATAGCATTTAGATAGGACTTGCATTGATATTTTCCATACGTTTGCATAAAGAAAAAAATACATAGGGATTCATGCACATTACTTTTAGGTGCATGTCATGTAGTTGCACTCATGATTTTCATGCATAAAGTACACCATGTATCTCAATTTTTCCTCAAAAGTGATCTAAACTGTTCCATACCTTCGAAATATTGCAAATATTTCCAAGCATGAAGTAAATAGCCCAATACACTTATCTCTAAGCAATTATGGATACGTGGGCTAAAGTGAAGAAAAAATTCAGAAAAAAAAAAAAGTTAGAAAAAGAAAAAAAAAGAGAATTTAGAAGAAAGTGGAATAATAGGGAGAAAGGAACATGATATCACTTGCATTACAGGAAGATTGAGTACATGTGGCTTACTTAGATTTCCATCTCATTTTGGGGTGGAAGGTTAGTGCACGCATCATTTCACCCAATTTTAGGCATTAGGGCATTTCTAATGTGCATTTGCATCATTTAGGACATTGTTGTTTTATGCATATTGAATTTGTACAATACTTCCAAGTTCTTCCATGAACCACCCATTTCCATCCACCCGTTGCTCGGATTGGTAGGCCACCGTGAGATTCTCCTCACTAATGATTATCAGGAGAACTGCTTCCATGTAGATGGTAGTTAGGGCGAGCAACGTAGTATAGGCGATCACAAGATGCACCAATGCTGAATCGATGAATTTTATTATGTTAACTGCCTTATGTGATAGTGTTCATCGGTTTTAAGGATAATTTCTATTATTGATGATTATTGTCGCCTTTAGGGTAATTACTGTTTTGTGGTTAGAGAAGGCCGGTTTGAGAATGTTCAGTGGGAGTCACATGGGATGTTGGGTTGGTGTGTTGATTTTTAGTTGACATCTGCAATTCTATTCTAAGGACTAGTTTCTCGAGGGCGAGCAATGTTTAAGCTTAGGGGAGTTTGATGCGATGATTTTGAGTCGCATTTATAGACCTTTTTCATATGTGTTTTATGCTCTAATTAGTCATTTTTATGGATAATATTGCATAATTAACTCATTTCAGTCTTTGCCATCATTTTATGTTAAATCCCCTTAGTTGTATCATTTTGAGCATTATTTATCATATTATCATAATTTGTGTGGATTTATTTGGTCTTGTTTTGGAATTTCAGGAAAAAACAAGTATCTGCTTCCGTCGATACCATCGACGGAAGTCGATACCATCGACCAAGCCACAAGTTGCTAGCCGAGAGGAGCAGCGCAGAGTCGATACCATCGACACTTAAGTCGATGGCATCGAGATCCCTTCAGGTTACTGGCGAGGAATCCGTCGATACCATCGACCCAAGTCGATGCCATCGACACATTGAGGCTACAGCGTCGCTAAACGACAACAACCGATGCTAAAGAGAGTCGATACCATCGACCCTAGTCGATGGTATCGAGATGATCACAAGCACTCAGACAAAAAGAAAAGAAGGCTGCCGCTAATACGCTGGGTCGATACCATCGACCCGCGTCGATGGTATCGACGCCGGCAGATATGTGTTGGATTCGTTTTGATCTCAATCGGACGGCTGGAGTTATTTGACGACCTAATTAGGGACTTATACCTAATGACGGCCACCGGGAGAAAGGAGGATCTAATTTTGTCATTGCACGAGTGCCGAGGAAGGAGAGAAAGGAGAACGGAGACCAGAAGCTCATCCCAGTCGATCCGGACGCTGCCGAAGACGAATTTCACCACCGAGAGGCGGGAAAGCTCGTGTTCTACGCAAAGGATCCACCGGTTCTTCTCCGTTCAGGGGCTTTCCCACTTAATTCATGTTTTTCTTATGAATTCCCCTATTTCTACCATGTATTTGTGCAAGATGAACATGCGAGGCTAAAACCCTCCATCTTTAGGACCGGGAGTAGCCCGGGAATGCATTGTATGACAATTTTATATTGATAATTCATATTTTCTCTCTTAAATCCGTGGTATAGTTTTGTTTTCTCCATATATATTGTTATGCTTGATCACCATAATAATAACTTAATGCCCTTAATCACTTTGACAGAAGGATTAACGGTTGAGAAGAGACGAAACCTACATTAATCAATAAAACCCTTGACAAAGGAGTTGTAAAATTAATGGTGGAAACTGAGAGACCGTTTGTAATGCGCTTAGTTTAGGGGAATGATTACTACGACGGTGGAATCAACCTAAACCTAAGTAGTGAATTACACCACGACAGTGGGTAATTCTGTTTTTAGGACACTACCCGGATAGAGAGAGAAGAGTGAGTAATTATATAAAACCTAATACAATGTTGACCCGCGGTGAAATCGCAATCCTAAAGATACCCTTTTGAATTGATTAAATTAACATTTAATTGATTGTTTTCTTTGTTTCATTTTATTTTCTTTTAATTTTGACAACAAACCCTACTTTGTTATCCGGCCCAGCTGATTGTGATTAGTTAGTAGGAGTCTCCAATAATTCACGTATCCCTGAGTTCGACTCGGGCCTCACAAAGGCCTATATCACTCGACGTGTATACTTGTGTTTAAGCGCGTAGTAAAATACACGTCAATGTCATTGATGTGTAGGCTAGACTCACATACTTGGGCTAATAAAATTTATAATTCCCTAATCCAACAAGCTCAAGTGCACCAAAAATAGTGCACAAGATCACGAGTTTAAAATATAGTATGGAGCTGGCAAGTTAGGGATACATCCACAGGTAGAGATGGGGGCACTCGAGTTAAGTTATATTTAGGTTCCTATTTTAGAGTGTAGGGATTTTAGAGTTTGACTTTAGTATTTGAATTACACTAACTAAACAAGCAACTAAAAATTGAAGAATAAAGCCTAAGTTAACCTTACACAATTAAGAATATCTAACTAAGAAATAAAGGAGATGACATTAAACTAGACTAGCAGTCAACACCACACTAATAAAAAGCATTCCTAATTAAAAATTAAGAGATCAATCTATCCAATCAAGCAGTCTATTCAGTTAAGAAAAGAAGACAACACCTAGCTACACTAAGTTAGCAATTACACTAAGAAGTCAAGCAACATGCTAAAATAGCAAAATCTGGCACAACAAACTAAGATTAAGCACTTACTACTCTAACAAGGATATGCTTAAACAAGGAAATTGGCTAAAAAAAAGCAAGTGAGCTAACTAGGTTAACACTACTATATAAGTACAATTAGGGTTTTCAAGCAATTAATTGTAGAAGTGAGTTGTTTGGGGGTATGTTTGACTATCAAACTAGTTAGGGTCATACCATGCAATACGTTCAATCAAACTATATTATGAAAAACAACTTATTTAGGTGATTGCGAGTTATCATATACTACTAGTTGACCATTGGTGGTATAGGGTGTACACAAAGGAACAATTCTCTATTACATGTTATCCAACATTACGAGGTTCAAATGACTAGGGTATATGTATATTTCAATCACAATCACACTGGCCCAGGTCTAAAGGAGTGATTCTAACAATGAAATGACAAATTTACTCAAGTACATGATTATAGAGTCAAGTCTTAAACATAATTATCCTCAATTATTCTCTAATTCAATATCTCTTTCAATTCAATACATAATAAGATGATAGATTTACTCAAGTACATCATTACATACTCAACATGTATTTGTTTATAAGATCCACTTCTCTTCTCTCCTATAACTCAAACCAAATGTAATCATGGCACAAAGAAAATGGAATTTGCATACAGGGAAATAATATGCACACAGATGATGTAGTATTCAAAAAGCTTCAAGAGAACAACTGTCTTGTATGGAATTTGTCACAATATCTAGGGACGTTGTTTCACTTGCATTCATTCAACCTTATATGTCAATTCACTACATATGACTTACTTGGATATGTATGAGAGAAAGGTGGGTTAGATTTGACGATTCCTAGCCCAGTCAGTATGCAACTAGATGAATGGGGTCGTGTAAGGGTATTTGAGTGCTTTGACATATAATCACTTTCTTTTATTTTATTAGAAGTTATTACATATGAGCATCATTTATTTTGTTTTTGCATTTTTTTTATTTTCCCTTGGTGCAAATAGTGCATATGGTGGTATGAGTGAAGTGGAGGTGATAAAGTGTTGGCCACCCTAAGCTTTTGGAGGTTGGCAAAGGTTTACTTTTTTTATCCCTTTTCACATATTTTCATGCGGTAGAGGATAAAATATGATGGAAGAATGGTGGATCAAGAGAGGGGTAACATGACATGCATGTTCACATAAGGTTTCTTGGATGCAAACTATTCTGATCATTTTACACATGCAATTAAAAATGATGATTAATGAGAAACTATGGTGATCCACATTCTTTTTACAAGACCGAAACAACCCTAAGTATCTATGGCTTGCCTCACTTTATTTTAACCAAACAATCTAATATTTCACTAAAGATATGGAAAATGTGTAAATTCAAAATTCAATAGCATTTCATCATAAAAAAGTACTAAGGTAGGTACATTTATCAGAGGTCATTCAATTCATTGAATAATCTAGACAAAGGTTAGAGAATGTTTTAGGGCAAGATAAATTAAAGGGAAGATTTGGAAAACTAGTGCCAAATTGCTCCTTTTTACATCAAGATCTAATTACTATGCAAGTATGAGCAATAAAAGAAAATATAACTAGTCACACTAAAAAAATTAATCAATGTTACATGTAATGCTATGTATGCAAAAGGCATGACAAAAATGTAGTTGTTTTTTGAAAATTTTGTAGAATCACGCTATATACAAGAAAAAATATATAGAGATAAACTAAATGGCATGCAAGTGTGTAAGGATTAACAAATAAAGTGTATCTAGACAAGTATGATGGTTAGTCTCACTATTTTATCATCTTAGGGAAAAGTTAGAACAAGGAACAACATGAAACAATATTATACCACCCTACCATCCCAAGCTTTCCTTTGCATGAATCGAAGATTAGAGTTATAGTGTCATGAAAATGGAGATTTGTGTATAATCATCAATAGGAGGGAAGTCAAATTGCCACTCAAGTCACCATGACAGAGCCAACATGGTCAGCTACGTAGAAATGACCGTTTTGAGCTGCAAACACCATGGCTATAGTGGAGAATGACCATGGTGGTTTCTTTCTCCTAGCCTTTTCAATTCATTCCACATCTCATCTTTTCAAATTTGGTATTCTTCTTGGATTGGCCACTCCACGCATAATTCTTCAAGGTAAATTCCTATTATAAAATGTATCAAAAACAACAAAATTATCAACTATTCTATTAGTGTGTTTTTTTGGGAAGTAAAAAAACAAAAATATAAAAAAACATGGGTTTAAGTGAAATGAATGACAAACCAATGTGAGTTACCTTCTACAAGTATTATGTTTAGTGACTTGAGTTGGTTTTGTAGTTCCTATAGTCAATCAGACATTGGGAAACTTTGTTTCCACTTTCTTGAAGTAAAGGACTTTGTCATGTGTGTTCAATAGTTGTTACTCATCCCATGGATCATATGAATTCACAAGAGGTTCACCTCTAACATTTTCATATTTCAAGTAATCAAATTGATCTACTAAGTTACAATCCTCAACATCTTCATCCATTTATTGTCACATGGAGGTTTTGAACATATTTATCTTTAGCTCCATGCTCATGAAAGATATTGTCATGATGCCACTACGCACATGTAGTTCAACATTGACTACAACCAAGAATGACCTTCCTAAGATAATAGGAATCTTCTTGTCCTCTAACTTTTATCAAGAACAACAAAGTTTTCTAGGAAGGCTATTGTCATTTATTTATCTATCATCAATAAGACATCACACAACCTTTCTCTAGGAACTTTTATACAAAAATCACCCAATTGGAGAGTTCTATTGTCTGGATTTTGCTTTCCTAGACCCAGCTCAACATAGACACTGTATGGCATCAAAATCTTATTTAATTTTAAATCAGGTGGGGAGTGGTCAATGTGATGTCCCCCATGTAATTAGGTATGAGTGTGTCTCTTAGGTATTTTTTCTTCATGTGAAGTACATTCTGTAGAATGATCTCACTTGATCATAAAGCTTCACCTTTTTGGACATTCTTCTCATTGACTTCCTCTTGAAAGTGCACAATTCCTTGATGAGAAATTTGGCATAAGCTAGAATTTTCTTGATTACATCAAGGAATAGGATGTTAACTTTCACTTTCTAAGAGATATCTAGGATGTAGACATTATATTCTTGTATCCTATTTTATGACGAGGGATCATCCAATGCATTATCTTTGATAGTATCGGCATGATAAAATTGGGGTGTCATAAGATGAACACTTTGAATAATGGATTGATATTTTGTATTAAAAAGTTTATAGGTGGTGTTTCAATAGAATTTTGAGACCTCACATTACCAAGAAACATATCAACATCAATAGAAATAAAAATCATGGCATCAACATTTCCTTGGTTCTGTGGTTGGTCAATCAACACTTCCACTCCTTAGATTTGTCACAACAATATCTTACACATGATGAAGAGTTGGAGATTATTGTTGATGTGGAGGAGGTGGAGGTTGTTCATGGTGTCAGAAATGCGGTGGAGGGGATTTTTGAAGAATGGAACTTTATTATGAAAACATTATTCATGACCTCCCATTTCATAATATATACCTTTGAAGAATACCAATCCTTGTAATTGTCCTTTAGAGAGAAGGGGAACAAGTTCAAACAAATGGTATCATCCATTGTAGGAGTTCAGAAAGTTGAGCATAAACATACTTCTAGGTATTTTAATAAACTAATCAATAGATCAGAAGCATATGCACAAAAGTTGTATGGATGGAGTGTTATTGATTGGACATAACTTCCATCCTGGTAGTAATAGAATAAGTGTAAATTCCTAAAAGAAAATAGTCTTGGAGATACTTTGGAGGCTCTCCATTATGAGGTGGTGGTCTTCTATAAAGGATTATCCATTTTTTCTTTCTCTAATGTACATTTTCACCTTCATGCTTCAATATAAAGAAGACTTGGTAATCTCAAGTGAAATAACAACACAGAGAATACATAATAGCAACGATGAGGGAAATACAAAATGTTAAAACAAAACAAATGAGCTAGGTCAAAAAGAAATTTTCCTGGCAATGGTGCTAGAAAACTGCATGTGTGCATGATACACACACTTGGTCAAAGAAGATTTACAATGCCCTAATCCAACATGCTAAAAAGATCACTCTCTAAAAGCATATAGGTTTAGAGTATAGTATGGAGAACGCAATTTAGGGCTGACTTATATGGATATATGGAGGAATAAGCTAGGTTTTCTTTACTAGGATCCTATTGTAGAGTGTAGGGTTCATAGGGTTTCACTTTGGTGTTTGAATTACACTTAGTGAACAAGAAATGGAAAAGTACAAGAATCAAATATAATATAACCTTACACAATTTAGTCTATCTAACTAAGAAAGAAAGGAACTGACATTAAACTAGATAGCAGTCAACACTACACTAATCAAAAGCAATCCTAAATATCAAGCAAGAGAATAATGTAGCTAGTCAAGGCAAGAAAACAACTAATTAAACTAAGTTATCAATCACCCTAAGAAGTCTAGAAATGCACTAAACTAGCAAAATCTAGCACATTTGAATAAGAACAAGCACAGACTACTAGCAAAATTTGACTAACATGAATAAGGAAATTGACTAAATAAGCAAGAAAGGAGGCTGACGAGGTTAACACTAGCTAAGGAAAAAGCAATTAGGGTTATATGTAATTAATTTTGTAAGTGGGTCTTGTGGGAGTAAATTTGTCTATAGACCTAGTTAGGACCATATCATGCAACACATAAAAGAATCATGTTATATAATCAAACAACATGATGGTGTGATGGCCAATTATCCTATACTACCAATTGAATCAAGGTGGCATAGGGTATACAAAGAGGAATGAATATCTATTACCCCCAACCAACCTTATGAGATTCAATTGAGTATTGTATAGGTATAATTCAATTACAATCCCACTAGTATAGGTTTCCATGAGTGATTTTATTAATGATCTTAGTAGGAAAAGGTGGCGTGTAGTGTAGAAGAAGGTTATTTCACTTCCTTTTGCACTCCATACAACCTATAGACATGCTATTTGCTAAGAAAACTAGGTGAGAAACTACTAGCTACTTAGATGTCAAACCTAAAGATAGAAGAATAATTTGGTATGTAAAAATAGAGACCACTAGCTTAAGATCCAGTAGTTAAACTCAAGAGATTGTCCCCAGATAGACACATATACCATGTTCTTCCATACTTAGGATTTCAAGCATTATCCACCATAATAAGAGATTGGACAAGATATACAAACATCAGAATAATTGTGACAACCTAACTTTCTTTCCTCTATTGTACTCTTTCTCTATCATCTAGTGTCCTCTTATTCAACTTAATATTAATTCCATAGTTGGAATGAAATGATGCTCCAATTTGTTCAAATTAGTATCCAATATGAGATTTTATTTGAGAATTGATTAAAAGTCATGCTTCAATTTACAACCATATTGAATTTAAGTTTGAACCTCATCACTATACTCTTTTGGCTTTCTAATGCATATCATGTCGTAGAACTTTCAATTATATTTCCAAAGGAGTAATAATCATCCCAGTCGGACATTAGAAGCCCAAGTTGTGAAGTCTTAAAGTTTGTAAATCAACTTATATTTTAGCCCCAACTTTGTACCTTTTTCTTTGTTGATGGCTTGGCCCCTTTGGATCCAATACTAGGTGTGGGTACACGTGGGCCATCCACCTCATAGCTCAACTCTGTTAATCTGTGATGTCAGATCATGATCCAACGGGCTAGGAGTTATCTCTAAGCTCTGTACCCTTTGTCGGCACAAGGAGCCTTGATACATCTTTTCATCCTCCAATTGGCTCTCATTCTCACTCCTTTTTACCCAAATTAAAATCCCAACATCCTCATCTCAACACCCTCTTTTCTTTCCCTCATATCAACCCTTGTATCACTTTCCCTTCATCTCCTTTCCTTCCCTATCTTCCCCTAGCCCTATATGGGGCTCCGTCGTTGGTTTCCCCTTTGAAGGTCTTCCCGTAGGCCACCCAAGCATGCAAAAATGTAAGCTGGAGGTTCGTGGCTCCATTATGAGTCCTTTTGACAAGGTTCTAGGCCTCTAGGCCCCTTCCTCTCACTTCACCTACTGAGTATCGTCAAGCTCTTTGGAAACACCACCATGTGTTGGGTGGTTCATGAGCGGGATGCGCAACAACCCTACTCCAGTGGGATGTAACACTCGTGAGATGTGTGTGTCATTTTTGAGTAGCACCCAGTGTTTTCCAGACATACACATTGTCTCCTAGAGGTGGTCAGTGGCCTCTTTTGGAGGGAGGTTAGAGGCGAAGTCCATTTGGGGCCTATAGCACAACGCCACCTCGACTAGGGTATGGAAGTTCTTCACTACCCAAAAAGGAAATTGGACCCAAATTTTGGTCCCAAGATCTTCATGTAGTGCCTATAATGAGCCAAATGATAAAGGGTAAATCTCTTGTGTTCTCAATGAATCTTCCAATATAGTTTCATATTAAAACTTTCAAAAATGCATAACTCCCTTCTCCCTTAATCAAATGAGATGATCCAATATACTAAATTGATCATCTGAATGAGCCCTGCACAATGAGTATATTTTCATATCCTAAATCCAATGGTTGTTCCTTTGATTCCTTGAAAATACTAACTTTATTCATGATTGAGTACATTTGATGCACTACTATGATCAAGCTTGTAACCTTAATGACCATCCACCCCCCTAACCATGAAATTAGTAATATATGTGCACCCTTGAACATGTTGAACACCAAAACTCCCTTTTTGTTCCATGGTTGTCCCTAATGCATGTTTATAGATTGTTTATGAACTGTAACACACGATGGTAATTAAAGCAATAAACTTGTTTCTTTGTAACATCTAAGCTTACCTAATCTAGAAAATCTGTAACCTATCACATCTCACTATTTTAATATTGTTCCCTGATCTCCTTTTTCTATGGTGGTTACATATGAAACTAAGTATGCTTGAATGTGACCCTTTAATGTTGATGCACAATTAGATTTAATTTAAATGGTGACTTTGTCCCATTTTGTGCATCAAATCATTTTATATTCTTAGAAAATAGTAGCAATGTATTGATCGATGAATCTAATTTCTATGATCGACCCCATTACTCTATGGTGGTGCTTGTAACCTTAATTTTACTTATGTGGCCCATATGATTTGAATTGTGGGTCTTGTACCTTTATGTTCATGTGGATCATTTTCCCTTGTTCCCCTCTCTCAAGTAAGAGGTTACTCTATATCTCATGAAATCTTGGATGTGGATGTCCCACCATAGTGGGAGCTTCACATTTAGTGGAGTTCACCTTTCCCTAAAGAAGTGAAAAAACTCCCTTACAAATAAGTGATGTGTAGATCATAGTACATAAAGTCCATCCATGAAGGTTAGAAATATATATCTATAAGACCATCTACAAGGGGGGAACTTAGAATCACAACATGTTACTATTGCCTCATGCATTTTTATTAAGATAAGCTTCAACAAACCACAATGAGGACCACTATAAATTGTGAAAAAAAATGTAAAAAAAAAAATAGAGAAATAAAATATTATGAAAGATGATCTATCTATGTGTACTTAATGTGCGTGTTATGTTGGGATGTCTTGAGTTAAAGAAAGAATATAGTATATCTCCATGTCAAATCGTACACCTTCAAAGAATTTAGTTATCATTACCAATCTTCATTAGAGAGGTAGACTTGGTATTTAGTGGTCCACTAGTTTCAACAAATGTGTCATCTGCCACAACATCTAGGTGGGTGTCTGATCCAATCAAGATGAACAAGATGATAGGTACCTAGGTTTAATGTCACTAGTAGATTTTTCACTATGATATATGTAGTATATTTAATGTCATGATTAGTTATTCCAATAAATAAGATCAAACTAGATTATGTATCTATTAAAAATGAATGAAAGACAAAATTATTTTTCAATGGAGAGAGGGTTGAAAGACAACTGGTATTTTCATCCATGAATAGTACAATCAGTAAGAACTGGAAGGCACTTAAGGAAAAGAATTGACTGCATAATACCTTATACAATGAGTATCATAGGCATGATCCATCTAATTCAATAAGTCATTGAAGGCTTGAAGATGGAAGACATTCCAAAATGATTTTGAAGGAAATGATTCAAATTACAACCTTAACATCATAGGTATGCTTCAAGGATAGTGGTACTAAAATCAAAACATTGATGCTTACATCTAAGACTGTAAATCCAAAAATGACAACTATGAATTAAAGAAATTGAACGTGTATTAGAGATCTTAATGTTCTAATAAGGTACATCCCATGACAAAATATCAAATTAAAACCTCTTCGTAGGATATTGTAATAATGAGGATTCATTTAATCTAGTGGACCAGTGTTATGACCATGATTGAGAAGGAGAAAAGTCATTGTAACATGTATACATAATATAACTAGATTGTCATCGATGCTTAAATTATGTATCATAAGACATAAGTATTCAGGGTTCCTTGCTCATAATATGTATTCTAGAATATGATGAAAATAAAAATGCTAGAGCATCAGTCAGTCGATCATCAAATGTGTCAATATGCATATTAGGAATATACAAATGCAAGGTTAATAGCTTATGGCATAGAAGAAGATATAGTGACAATACATTCTGATGTGAACTTTAACAACGAATAATTTAGCAATGCGCATTGTAGGTTGATATGTGGGCCATATCCTTTGACTAAGACCTTATCTTCTAATAAATGTGGGTTTAGGAAGTGTTTCAAGATGCAAAAGGTGATAAACATACATGTATATGTTAACATTGTTGACATCTCTCAGCCTAACAAACAATATTGGTGAAGTATATTATTCTAGTACCATGCATAAAAAAATATTTGCAACAAACATTTTGAAGGGTGTTTGTAAATTATAAGAAAGTTCAAGGGGTTTGATGAAGGGAATAGATATGGAAATAAAGGGACTTGTGATGAGGGTGGACAACATGACGGAGACATACTATGTATCCCAAAACATTTCTTGTAGAGAATCTAGCCATGACTTTGAGTAGCAATATTCAAACCTTGGGGATTACTATTTTTTAGTATGTCAAAATTTTGGGCAATGCAACATCTTACCAAAATATTAGAGAAAAGGCAAGAACTTTTTGTATTTAAGAATGTAGTACTTTTTAAATAAAGTGAAATTTATGTAATAGTTGAAGGGATACCAAGTTGTTAGGAAAAAGTTGTAATAAATAAGGAAGTTACCAAACTAGTCAAGTAAGTTACAACTAAATAGAGACTTAAATAAGTATTACTCATATAACTTAGGGAAAGATGAAACAACATGCATATAATCCTAGAACAATAATAATTGTATCATTGTGAGCAAGAGTATACATTTTTTTAACTTATTTATTGAAGATCCTATGGACATATGGGAAGCAATTAGCAGACAAAGTAAGGGAATTTCACAATACACAATTTCATGTTAGCTTGATCATCATAGGATATTTAACTTGAGCTATACATTAAAAATGATGAAATCAATTAGGTGGCATATATCAATTTATATGTTTTAAATTGTAAGTGAATTGGTTTAGACTTCTGAAATAGTAGTTGATAAACACTTCCTACAGAATGATAAATATCACTTATCTGTAGGATGTAAGATATCAATTTGATCCATATATAGTTGCATACCAGTCATGTTTTTATCCATGTTATGTTTATTGTGATCCACTATGGAATATAAGCTCTCAACTAGCACTATTTTTTATTGGTAAGCATGAGCATTAATAATAGCTAAGAAAGCAATGAGCATCATATGAGAAATCTCAAAATCTATCATAGGGAAAGAACTCATTTAGTAGGGACCAGAAAGAGTACCACCATGTATTGGATCAGGCATGCTTATACTGGTGAAAAGTAGTACATACATCCTCCTATTTGGTGCATTGTTTTCTATATTATTTGAGTTGGTGGTTGTTTCTATTGAGCAGGTCATGCCCCATTGTTCCTACAAAATGGACACTAAACATATCATTTGGAATAAATGGTTATGTTCCCTAGGAATGCCATCTCAATGACCAGAATGCGTACATTCATTTCTATCTACACCAAATTGTCCTCTCGTTGATGGGGCTCCAACCATTGGAGAGCCGCATCCTGGTCAACCATTGAATATAGGATTTCGATCACAATAGCCTGTAGATTAAGCTCATGTCTGTCAATCTAGTCATCTAAAAGTTGATGTATGATTAAGAAAGAGATATGAGAGGGAAACAAGTAAGAAAGTTTTTTTATCAAATAGACTTGAACTCACTAATAGAAACCACATTCAGATTGGTATGCATTCCCCTTAACTATGAATTACATGTAACAACATTTACCCATCCCCAACAAATCATTCAACTATATTAAAAATTTGTATATTCTTAAACACATATAGAGTTTCTACTTACATATTGTACAACTAGGAAAGTTGTTACTACACAATCAATATTTTGCATTAAGACTTCAAGGGAAGAAAACAATACCTTGAGTGGGGATAGATTGTTTTTTGTGCATACATATCCTGTTGTATCTCCATTTAGCCATCACTCTCATTTTTTAAAATTCCTCATAGATTTTATTAGCCACCCATGTTCAAAAATTGCATATGTCTCTAGCATCTATAATATAGAATAAAAGTTATCACCTGTCACATCTTATTGAGTTGAATGACAGAACTTTAGGTTAAGTTTTAACTAAATATTATATTTTTGAAAATATTATGATATGTTAACTTAGAGAAGAGTACAACATAGATAAATTATATCAAAAGAATAATAGTCTATAAAATGTGGCATACAAAGAAAATGTTACCTAGCATGTCATAGGTTGGTTGTTGACATATCCATATGTCTCACATGCACCAAGACAATCAACTTAACATTATAATATCAAAATAGTTTTCCTAAGATCAATAGAGATAAAGGTACATGTTCCTACAATATCAGAAGATGTGGATGTATAAAAGTAGTAGACAAACGATAATCATAAATATATTTTACAACTAAATCATAAAGATAAACCGCAAGAGATCATCAAATAATTTATTGATCTCGTGTTCCTCATTACTTAAATAGCCATCAATTCAATATGCAACTTCATGTTCATTGCACATGATATGTAAAATTCTTTCCCTTTTACAACCTCATGAAATCTCTTGGTTAGTGAATGTTAAATTCAAATTGATAAAATTAGTTGGTCCATTTAAACTATGGTGACTCATTGAGAATTAAATAAAAAACCATATGGTTGACATCTGTATAACAAAATAGGGTTGTCACTCATTCTATCATATAAGAGAATAAAAAAGGAATTACTGAACACAGTTAAGGACAATGGATTTGGCACACTAATGTTATTGAATTGAATCCATTACATAGTTAGCGAACTCATCTTAGATCAACCAATGACCAACTCCTTCCTTCAGGCATTTGTATGATAAACTATTCTTCCATAACACACATAATGTAATGTATTGATCATGGGAGAGTTTGATACAGTGATAACATATATAGAAGGTAAGAAATCAGATTTGATACTAGACGTATATTTCGAATGAAGTCCCGCAACTTACTAGGGTACTTCGATCACCAGGGTCGTGTTTCACTAAGCACCTCGAGGTAACTATGACATCTACAACTGAATGAATATTTGGTCAAGTTGTATGGTGCTTCTATGCCAATAGACATAGCAATGGGTATGTCGATGCAATAGGGGAAGTGCATGTGGTCCACCGCTTAATTGATTCTAATGTCAAGAATGTATAACCATTGTGGGAAATGCAAAATCTATAAGCATTGAGTCATAGTAGGTGGCATATCAAGACAGATTCTTAAGTGGCATTAACAAGACCAAGTAGTAGGGTACTAGGAATGAAAAGATTGCAAAACAAAAGTAGGATTAATGTGAGAAAATCTAGGAGAGGTAGAAAGGAAATACTTTGGTTCATGTGGGTGGAGGAGAAGTAAATTGCAATACACACCATGGAAAAACAAGGTTTCATTTCAAGTTTGTATAAGATCTGGTTGACATAATTGGAAGGGAAAAAATGGCATGACCCCTGGTAAAAGGTGGGGCCATAAACTTATTTTAAACTGCAAGTGGAGCAAAGGTTAACCAAATAAAGCATCATGCTCAAAAAAATTAAAAGTGTCAGTGTTGGAATCTCGACGAAAATATATTTGTCGATCATATTGAGTTGTTTATGATGAGTGAGTCTATACAGAAGTGTTTAGTATTTTTTTAGACGTTTTGGTTGTTTTTTAGATACATACATAGGTGGGGAGGAGTTGAAAAGAGCATTTTCTTTGTATATATTTGGAATATGTAGAGATATTTGTTGGTATTCGAATCAACTATATTAGTTTTACTTACGCTATTATATTTTGTAAAGAAAAGTTATTTTACTACAAATAAAATATATGTTGTTAGAATAAGTACTGCATAACTATATTTTTTTGTAGTGATTATCCTTGCTTGTATTTGTATGTAAGTGTGTAACCATTTGGGAAGATTTTGAGGAAATGAGTTTTAATAATTTATATTCTTTTTCATTGATTTGTATTTTTCTAGTTCCTGGATGATTGATTTAATATCTATGAAGAATCCTATCGATAAAGAACAATGCCATTTTATACAAATATCTCCTAATATCAGTCTAATAATCTTATGCTTGGACTTTGAATTGGCATGTATTGAATCATATTTGAACTTAATAAGAATTCATATTGAATTGTATTTTTAGATCTTTGTTAGAATTACATGTGTCATGTATATAGGGCTCTGGATAATCATTTGAAATGGAAGTATTCCATATCTAGAGTTAGTTTCAATGCATTGACTCAGATGGGCTAGTGAATCAATGAATATATAAAATTGATGGATGAATTATGCATAATGGAAACTAGGATTTGCATATGTGTGAATATATTTAATGAACCCCTACATACAATGATGAAGTTAGTGAATAATAAGGTGCTTATGATGATCAATTAGGATTTCTTGAACTAAGAGGACTTCTTGAAATCCCTACAACATCCAAGACACCAGATCAGAATATATCACCATGTTTAAGGAAAATTTCTAAATAATGTGATGCAATGTCATATTATCATACCTATTAGATCCTAGAACTTTTTTCTTACATAAACATTGAATAAAAAATGAAGGAGTGTACTTGAGAAAATGCACTAATATTCATAATAGAAACTCAACTAATTTGCGTGGATTTGCATGAAATGAGGCTAGTAGCCATATGCACTTTCTAGTTGGCAATACTTTTGCAAACCATCCATCTAAAATAGAAGTCTATTGCAGCTAGATCAGATACAATTCAAGCCACATTGAGCCCAAAAATGCCAAATTATGCCTAAAAATAGGAATTTAGGAATCTAGGTCAGTAAGTAACCAAAAAAGCTACTTCTATTGATAATTTAACATATGAAAGGCCTTGTAAAAAAGAAAACCAAGCTTCAAGACTGTTAGGCCATTATAACATACCCAACTCTAGATACATGTATTATCCATCCCCTTATCTTATGATTTTTGATAATATCATGTCAGGTGCCTCTTTTCCAGAATTTAAATCAAATAAGGATATTTGAAATAAATAAATTTTAATAATTAAAAAAAATCCTTTGTATGAAGCCTTAAATTAAGAAAATAATTATGAATCATATATATGTATAAATATCCATCAATTAATTATAGTTGACAACTAATCTGCTTGCTAGAGTCAACTCTAAGTCTAGTTAATATAAGAAGACAAATTAAATGAGATGATGTGTCAAAGTAATTAAGAAATACATTAAATGAATTTATTGAGTCTTAACCTATAAGTAATAAAATAAAATGTTCAATATACTATAATGATGAAAATAACATGAATATTAGTGTGAGAACATGTTACACTACATGAGATTACTCAAAATATAAAACACATTTGATAACTAATTAATCATATACCCAAAAATATGGGTAAATTAAAACCAATTTCAACATCAACACCCGCTCAAAAATGTTTGAATATGATCCCAACATCTTTCTTATATCCATACTATGCCAAGAACTTGATACAAATTGTTCTATCTCCTTAGCCACAACATATACACACAGGAGAACAATATTCATATATGCCACACAAACAAGCATTAACATGCTAACAAAAGTTTGATTTGTTGGAAACACCATATAAAAAATTTTCCTTCCCGGATCTGAGAGTATATGGATGACTCTAGGACACACTAGACATCTAATAAAATTTCTCAAAAATTCATTACTATAGATCCTCTTTGCTGCCACAAGTTTGTTTTCGTCACTTTCGATTACCTAAAAAAATGTGGCAAACCACAAGAGTGAGACCCATGTCCCAGCAAGAGATATAACCTCCAACAACATTTATTGATTACAACATTTTTAAGTAATTAAACAATTAAGCAGTTTAATCAGATATAACAAATAAGATCAGAAGTACTGATGATTAACAAAATACATAAGGAGAAGATAATAACTATCATCATTGTCCAAACGGTCATCCTTTATCTTGTTGACAATATAAGCAATTTAGTAGCATATGCATATCTAGCATCATGAGCAAGTATAGTAACATAGAATAGATAACAAGATGAGCATGTCTAACTAGTTGAACATATCAGCATCATAAGAAGAGCTAAAAACATAAGCACAACTATCTGGATAAGCATGATTAGAAGAACATGCATCTCTAATTACAAAGGCATGGCTAGCATGCTAAACATAACTAACAACATGAGATAGCTAGCATCATGATTATAATCAATAGTAGCAATATAGTTATCAACACAAGCATAGCTACTATATGTATGCATCTACAATCTAAAGAATATCCACAACTTAAGTGTATCTACGATCACTTAATTGCACTAAGCATCATCTTTATGTAAAGATAACAAACAAGGCTTATCATCCAATGTGAAACGTTGTGTATAACCCTAAACAAACATGCTACACGGTTGTATTACATCTTTTATTATGCCCTGGGGAATTTGAATCGTACCATTCAAAGTCCAACCGACCCCAGCGAAGGGCTATTCGGTCCAGTACAAGATCCAGTAGTGTCAGTATCCTAATATCTCTTCCCCTCAGTTAATACGAGTAAAAAGGCAGTGACATATCAATCAAAGCTGCCACCACAGTGACATATAGTTAAGATGATAACCACTAGTCCGACCTTGGTATAGGTCACGACACTAGAAACTAGGGTATTCAAACCCAATCACTGAGGTACAACCACAGTTGTCCTCTAATCACATCATGTTATAATCACTGAGACACCAACACATCCGTTCTCAATCACATCATATGTATGAAACATGACCATAGCCAACCTCCACAATCTGCATTGTGGATGACAAGGATATATCCTCAACCTGCCACCCCCACATACTCAATAGTATGCACTCTAAGTTTCCCTTAGGAATACTCATTTCACCATCCAGTAAGTTCTGAAACTGAAGATGGCTCTACGGCATAGGGCACTACATGATTAGAGTTACACTTGATTAGTTATGCCAATTGGGTGAATTAAGGCTGCATCAAACAAGTGGACATACAAACCCTAATTCACTTCTAGCAAGCATATCAATATCACAACTCTGAAAAGATATAAAATGTGTGAAACATAATTTCTCATCTCATCATAACATGGTACTATTCACTTGCCCTTCATGAGACCACACTAGTCATCATACTATCACAAGTTATAAATCATTTTCACAATATCACAAGGTATCAACCCTTATCAACATAAGAGGATTATACCTCATTCAGGGATCCACCATGCCCAAAGGTCATTACGACCATCATACTATCATAGGATATAAAATCCTTTTCACAATATCACAGGGTATCAACCCTTATCAACACAAGAGGATTACACCTCATTTAGGGATCAACCATGCCCAAAGTTCATTAAGACCATCATATTATTCCCTGCAAGATCATCATTATCATTTCATGCCTTATAACAAGGCTCAACAACATCACTTACATATAATACACCCGATCAACACAATATCACATTAATGAGCTAGGAGATATTCTTAAATAATCATAACAGATTTATATTATCATTAAGAACATTCCTTTATTACATCAACATGAAAGGAATCTAGATATGATTAACTCTCATCATATTCATAATGCACATGTTTAGCATAAGAAAGTATCAACCATGTCGCTATGATAACCACCAATTAACATATCAAGGTTATGACATATTAAGGAGGTTATTCCACCATCATTCCATCATATAAGAATGATAAACATGAATACTCATCTTTATCTATTTGCATTAGAGTTAGGTTCACAAGATAAATTATATTAATGTTTCTAATCAACACTCATACCCAAACCCTAACTCATGGAATCTCCATTGGATCATGGATGCATAAGTTGAAGCATCACCATCACATTCCATACCATTCTCAAGTATGAACCAACACATAATTCAAGGTGTAACCATCAGGTTAAAGCATACTAGGGTTTTAACAATAGTAACAGAGTACTCCATGATTGTATTAGTCATTCAAGGACTATTCATACCCAATTATCATCATTTAGTTATATTAAAGCTAGGTATAACAGCTATACCTCATTAGGGTTACATATCCACACAATATGGTTATCATCCCTTATATTCATATGAGGGAATAGGTAAGACTACCTTGTTAAGGGTAACCCTCCATTTATTCCATCATCATTCAACCCATATGACCATACCACAATGTCACCCAAAACCATTGGATGTTTAAAAGGTAAGACCATGGGTTGTTTATATAAGTGAACACCTTGGATAAACCATCTATGAAGTCCTTGTTTTGTTCTCTAGAAAGAGTCACCATATACTCCTAGGCATCCCTTGATATACAACACAAAAAGTTCCATTGAGAGTAGGGTAAAACCCACAATTGACTATTGAGTTAAAATAAGCCATCCATTGTCAACAAGTAAGCACCTTAAGTTGATAATATAAAAGACACCATATAAATCCCATCATTAGGACCAACATATTAAATTATCCATCATTCCACCTTATTGGATGAATAAACATTAGATCTTGACCATTGGGTCAATTTCATGTGTTAAAACCATCAATTACAGTATAGGTCTGACGATTGCATCAAGTGACCCAAGAAACCATTGGTCTATGGCTTAATTGATGCTACAACTACAATGATTAACTTAACATAGGTTGAAGAGACCTGATCCACCATCATTAGTGATCATTAAATTACCATAGGTTGTTAGATCAACACTATATTCATTAATCAACATCAAATATTAAGTTGATGTCATCATTGATCGATAGCATCAGTAGGGTACTTAATGGTTGATCATTATACTTCTAATTGATCCAAACCTGACCTAAGGGGGTGACCATAGGTTGTCACCATCATATGAAAACTTTTATCATGACCATCAGTTGTCATGAAGACAACATCATAGGGTTGTTGCAATGGTACCATCATCGGGTCATGGGTTTATAGAAGAAATCAGCTTAAAACCCTAAAATTGACCATTGGTTGATAGGTGCTTAGCACCAAAGGTTATAAAACCAACCTGATACAAGTCATATTATACCTTAGGAATAACGTACACATGATCACAGGTTCATCTATAACTGAAATCAGAATAGGGAACATTATAAAAATCGAAATCCAAGTCAAGCATAGCTTTTTAGTGCATGGATCATCATTTTCAAGAAAGAACATGATCTAGAAAGCTTATGGTAAGCAATAAACATGGAGCAAGTTATCAAAGTTGCCTATAATGAGAATATGAAACCCCACACAGAAGAAATCTCAAGCAGGTAGGGTTTAAAATCTAAGACTAAGCTATGAATTCATCCATCTAGCACCTTTCTTCATCAAATGAGCAAACCCTAAGCATAAGGAGTAAGAAAGGTAAGGTTTTAGAGCTTTAGAGCAATTTCTACCATGGAACAACAAGACTATAACCTGGAGAAAGCTAGGAGGAAGGTTAAAAAAAAATAAACCGTGGAAAGAAGGGAATTCTTATTCTTTTAGATCAAGATCACTAGAAGGAAGCTTTTTCAACCCTAAAATGAAGTCAATTGCAACCCTAGATCCTTTTTCCAAGAAGATCCCCACTTTCTTCTTCCTTGGACAGAAAAATTCACAGCAGAACAGAGGGAGGACGTGGTTGGGAGAAGGAGGGAAGTGGTGGAGAGAAAATGGCTCATTTTGGTGCTTGGGGATAAGTATATGAACTTTAAGATAAAGCAAAAAGAAAAAGTTAAAGTTCTAGTATCTATCCAAGTGTCCAAGGCCTTAATTTATTAAGAATATACAAGCACACATACAAGAAGCTCCCCCAAAATGTGTATAGACCTACTTATATTTACTTTGTCGAATTTCCCAACCAAACAAATAATTCATTAGTTGATAGCTACTAAAGGTAGCTCATCCTTGAAGGAGAAAACTCTAAAATACCCTTGGAGAAAACACCTTCAAACCAAGGTTTAAATAGGAGCCCCATGACTCAACAAGATCAAGAATGATGACAGAATATCCAAGGAAAATAATGAAAGTGATAAATTGCAAAGAAAATCTCTCAATTGGGTAAATTGTAGAAAAGTCCAAAATGTGCATAAAATTGCATAACTTGCTCAAACAGTGTCCAAATTGGACCAAATTTGAAACTTAAGCTTGTATTATGATTTCAAAGCATATCAAAAGGTTATATTAGGGTTATAATAATTAAATTATGGTAATTAAGATTATTCAACACATTAAGCAAGTTCAGGGGCCTTACAACTATAAACCCCTAACAGGGATTTCATCCCTGAAATCCATGGTAAACAAAGATGGGTACTTTATTTTCACCTCATCCTATTACCTTCACATGATTACTTTCATATCATGGTGATGCCACATCATTCATAAATATATCCACTTGGGTCAACACAAAAACCCCAACCTAAGAAGACATTCTCAATATGGAATGTAGAAACTTGTTGTGTCATCTATACAACTCTAATAGTAACTTTCAACTTTAAATTCTAGCTATCATTCGGAAATTTTATCTATTGTATCAAAAAATTACTCAAAAGTCATACTTGTTGGCTCTTATCAACCATAGAACATTATGTATCTCATATCATATGTAACTTATGCCATCCACTCTAACTTGTATGCATTGATATTTGATCCTAGGTTTATCTTAAAGGAACACGATATCACATACATTTTAACCAAAAAAACCATCTATCCTTGATAGTGGTCTTTCCCAGCTATCACTCAACCATACACAACATTATAGAATCACTTTTTCTTTTCCTTCCAAACAACATTTAGAGGGTCATCATCAACTCTCTCTCCCTCTCTATCTCTGGAAGAGGAATACTTGGAATTTTCATTTAAATAACATCTCTAGCCTTCACATATTCACTACTATAGAAAATGCTTTTTACAACAGGAGATACACAATAGTTTTGATGATTGTGTTGTAGTTAGCATACTTATCACAACAAGCCCATTTTTGTGTTGTATATTGTATATTTTATACAACACAAGTCATTTACAACATGCCAAACTTGTTGTAGTATAGGGGGATACTACAACAACTGCTAAAGTGTTGTAATAACATATTCAAAACCATTGTAAAAGATGTTATTTACACAACATATTTTGACCCGTTGTAATAGTCACATGTTGTAATAGAACATCATTACACAACGTAGACTCACCCGTTGTAGTATGTATTAATTATACAATAGGCCTTTACATGTTGTATTTGGTACATGTTGTAATAGACCACCATAATACAACATATTGAAACTCGTTGTTATATCCCAACATGAGACAACAGACTCCAACCTGTTGTTATATATTATAATTGCACAACATGTTGTAACATGTTGTAATATCCACACATAAAACATCGTTGTAATAGACCTCCATTACACAACGTAAACTAAACCATTGTATTATACTATTATTACACAACATGATATAACTTGTTGTACTAGCTACATATTGTAAGAGACCATAGTTAAACAACACATCATATTCACACAATTCTCTGAAATTTTCAATTATTTGCGTATAATATGAGAATTTTTTATTAGACGTATGGTACACCTAAATTTCATATTAAACCTGTATTTTCCCCAAATTTTATGAATTATTCGTCATTTATGCATTTTCACGTATTATCCCGAACAAAACAATTTATTTCCTAATTGTTTAAAAAAATACTCACTTAGCATTGTTTCATGTTTCAATATTTTCTAAAGACTATTTCCCCTCAATCACTACTACAAAACTCAACAAGGCCGAATGATTTTTCCTCAAGGACATAATCCCTGACAAGAGTATTTATTTTTCTGAAGGCTTATCCCTGACCCTTATGATGCTATCCTTGATGAGTGTATTAAATTTTCCTAAAGGCTTATCCCTGACCTATGGAAATGTATCCTAGACTATTATTTAATTACCCAAGGATTGATCCTGACCCTCATTAACTTTTTTCCTAACTAATATTAACTATATTAAACCAACCATTATCTCTTTTACTTCCATGAAGAGTCCATTTGATTGTAGACATTTATCCTTTTCCTTTTAGATAATCATAATTGTTTAAATGGATCAACCATTGATTTTGAAAAACAATTACAGTTTCCTTTTTTGTACCTTGTTGAATCCTAATTCGTTTAGACAGTGGATTACTTTCCAATACATGCCTCCCTTCCATTCTATATCTACTGCTCCGAAAACAAAACAACGACACCAAATCCTCGCTCATGCTCTCGCTCCCGCTCCGGAAATAGAACAACGCCAAAGTCCCACCTCCAAAACCAAAAAAAGTGCTCCCTCTCTCTCCTTGTGTCGTTGCAAGTCTTCTTCTGTCTGGTCTTCTTCGTCAGGATTCAATATGTTTTCCTTTGTATTAGCCATCAGAAGTCTATGACTATTTCTACAAGGAGTCTTTGATGTGGTTCATCTACTGTGGTCAGGCCTAATCGGGTAACCAGCAACGTTGGATAGGCCATTATCTAGTGTGTGCCTTCTATGGGCATTAGATTGTTCCTTATCCATTTTGCCCCCACGTTGGATAGGTCATTCTATTTTTGCCTCTACTTCTGGTGAGTGCCTTCTCCGACTATTAGATTGTTCCTTGTATACTAAAATTATATTTGTCCCTGCACCAGGAACCATTATCCTCGACCAATCTACCTAGACAGTGTTAAAAGGGGCATCTTTTAAATCGCATCTCTGGGTGACCGACAACGTTTAGGTCTTTCCTATTTTCTCTCCTCGAACAACAGTCTCCAAGGCACATTTGCGTAGCAGCAAGGACAATACAAATTAACATCTTTTCATTGCGGCTGAAGTCAGGTAATTTCTCATTTCTGAAAAAGGGTTCTCGTATCTCTAATTTTTTTGTACATATATTATCAGTGTTCTTAAGAGTTTGTCCGAAAGAGAATATACAATATGTCTTTTTTTGTTTTATATAATAAAAACCTGAACTTGAGAGTCATTGACATGTTTCTCTAGATATTGCATCCATATTTTTACATGTCAACCCATCAAATGAGATGTTCTTGTTATTTTATATAAAACTTACATGTAAAACAATGATTTATTTGAAGCATGAAAGACATTACTCTCCCCCTCCCTCAACCCCTAGCAGAGGCAAACACTTAGAAGGGTGGTAAATTCGATGCAGCCTCTGGGAGTCAAACTCGGGTCCTTTTATTAAGGGACGTCGTACTTGACAAATCTTGTAGACGGGAATGATTTATTTCATGTCGTGAGTTTTATTTAGGTTCTCTTTTTGTTGGAATTATTGTCAATGCCATATTTAGTAATATTTTCTAATCTTAATTTTTTTTCGTGTTGCTGATAAATATGTGAGATCATATTTTAATTAATAATATTAGATCACTCTAAAAAATTAGGTTTATCACCATTACATACTCTTGACAATCGAATATTATAAAGTGGTATTAACAATATCTTAGTATTAGTATTAAAAAATCATGATTGACGTACATTGTTCATTCAACTATATAAGTTAATGACCTATTTTCTCATTAAGTATGTATTATTTGGATACAAAAATCTTAACCTTTTTCTATACATAGGCCAAAATAGTATATATCTTAATTTTACAATACATGATCTATCATCATTATTCTATTTAATTATATCAGGTTGCTTATATTTAAATTTGTTATGGCATCCTAGAGCATGCCATTGTCGCTTTTTTAGATTACCATAAGGCTAAAGTCCTCTTTACCTTAAAAAATTGTGTTTGTTCAGCATAGCGATGAAGACATTTTTTTAATAACTTTTCCATTCTTTTTTATTCTCAGTTATCCTCTCTTTCCCACATGTTACTAAACAACTATTTTTAATAAATTTTCCATTCCCTTTCCTTTCCCATTTGTCCTTTCTTTCCCAAATGATACCAAACAACCATTTGTAATAACTATATCAACTAAATTATTAGCAATGATTTACTTTTAGAATTAATTACATTTATCTCATGCATATCCAAATTCTTGTCATTGTTTTATAACGAAATAAAATTTTTCTATACATGTTTTTATTTTATTTATTTTATTTATGGTAAAAAATTAAGATCAACTAGATATAGAATAATTTTAAAGAGCATGCTAAGTTTGTTTTGTGAACTACATTACTTGTACTTTTTCTCTACAAATGATAGATTTTTTAGTTAAGTCAAGTGATCTTAGTTGAACTTTGTTTACATTTAATGATGAAGATATTGTAATATTGAATAATGTCATGTTGTTACACATTAGAACATGAAGATTTAAAGAAGATAAAAACAAATTAATAAATTCCTAATTTTAATAACACATTCAATACAACTTTAAATGATCAACTTGATGTGCTATGTTAGATGCAATAAAATATTATAAAAAGAAATTAATTGAATAAGGCATATCTTGCTCCAATTTTTATTAGTAGATTTTTCTATAAGACTTGAATAATGTCATGTTGTATATAATTAATATAATTACATGTGCACGTTATAATTTTTTTCAAACATTCTGTAGTGATATGTATTTTTGGTTCATATATTTTGAAACGACATAGTCATAATTCAAATACAACTCTTTAATATAATGCTATTTTAGTTAAGTCAAATGATCTAAGTTGAACATTGTTTTCATTTAATGATGAAGATATTGTAATGTTGAATAATGTCATGTTGTTACACATTAGAACATGAAGATTTAAAGAAGATAAAAACAAAATAATAAATTCCTAATTTCAATAACACATTCAATACAATTTGAAATGCTCAACTTTACGTGCTATGTTAGATGCAATAAAATATCATAAAAAAGAAGATTATTTAAAATAGGCATATCTCCATTAAAAATTTATTTGAGAATGTATCTTGCAAGCTAGGGAAAAAGAGTTCATCAAAATATCTACAGAAGTATTTTTATTATTATCATATGGATGATCAACTTACTTTCCTACTATGATACTAAATATATTATTTATTATTTTTGTAGATGGATTACTTAGCCGATAGAAGTTGGATGTACATTGAAAGATGTTTCCTTAGGCTCTGATTGGTTTGTCGTAACTGGTTCGGAAAACACAAGAACTGGAGTTCCTTGAGTAGTTTTTCATGATTGGTTTAAAGTAAGTGTTGGAACTTGAGTTCCGTGACTTTCGGGGAGTTACAGACTTACATACAAAACACAGTTCCTGAGTTCCCTCTTAAAAAGAGCGGAAAACGAGTTCCAGGACAACTAACAATATTTTTATACAATTATATTCTTTATTCATTATAAGTGATACATGTAAAAATATTTATGACTAGAAATATTAATGGTGAGGATGTAGGTCGTTGCCAAAATCACAACATAATATGACAAAATATTATACACTATAATCACACTATGTAAAATATTTAACACTATAACCACCATAATCAGTACAATCTACAAAATAAAAAATACAAACATCATGAAAAAATAAACACCGCACCATGTAGGAACAATGTGATTTACGTAATATATTTTTATTCTTCATGTTTAAACAATATGATGTGAAAAATGATAATTAGTTGTAACCATACATGAATAATATAGTAAAAATTCCCTACAGAAACAATGTAAAAATTATATTCTACATTGTGTTAAACATTGATGAATCAAAATTTATAAATACAAGCACATGAAATGTTGATATTATTAAAATACTTTGTATACATAAAGTGAAATAAAAATATTGCAATGTGATTTTAATCATAATATTTTTATGAAGATTATAATTATACCACAATAAAATATTTTTAAAGGAAAAACATCTGCACCATAACTACTTGTTGTGGTTATTATGATTTAAGAATATAATGATTTTTTACGGATATGATTCCTTTTTTATGTCTTTGTCATCCTCACTTATTTGTATTATACAATAAAAATTAACACTATTTTTAATTATTTTCATATTTACACTTACAACAAACCAATCACATGGAAGTGGATGGAACTTAAGTTCCAAAAATTGAACTAGAGTTCCCAGAAAATGAGTTCCTTGAAACTCATGACTTACACCAAACCAATAGGAGCCTTAGTAAAGACTTTCGAGAGGGGGTGTCTGCATTCATAGACTATGCTCTTTCTCATCAAAGGCCTTTAAGAAATAATCAATTGTTGTGTCCATGCAAAACTTGTAGCAATAGGTATTTAAAATCAAAGGAAGATGTTTATGAACATGTCATGATTAAGGGATTCTTACCAAATAGTATTTGGGTGACTTTCATATTCTTCGTATCATATAAATCATTATAAAGCAAAATCCAGTT
Source organism: Alisma plantago-aquatica (assembly GCA_963693085.1). NCBI lineage: Eukaryota > Viridiplantae > Streptophyta > Magnoliopsida > Alismatales > Alismataceae > Alisma > Alisma plantago-aquatica. Next base: position 502,659,144 of record OY856413.1, read on the forward strand.
CTACTAGTGATTAAACAACAATATAACTTATGTAATATCACATGTTTGCATCGAAATTTTGGTTGAACATATTTGGATTATTTTCTTTTTTATGTAGATGGTTGATCATATTGGTTGTAAGGAACGTCAGAAAACATATGTCATTTTGATAATGATGATCATGTTGATCTTGAGCAAGAGACGACATAGAAATTATCCGTGGATTAAAAAATCATATGTACTTAGGGATAATCCTATGAATAATACTTTGTTTCTTATGAAGTTCTATTTAAAATAGATATGATATGGTTTGCAAAATATAAACTTTGTGATGTTTGTGGTACATTACATTTCATGTATTGTAACAAAATTATAGCAAACCAATCACATGGAACTCATTTTCTTGAAAAACTTTGATTTTTAAACCAATCATCTGAACTCAATTTCCAAGAACTGCACTTCAGTTCCTGGAAAAGGACTTCCAAAAAAACTCTACTTACACTTAACCAATCGGAGCCTTCCAGGAAAATGAGTTCCAGGAAAATTTTAGTTACACCAAACCAGTCAGACCCTTAAAGGTCGATGTTTATCAATTGTACATATTTTTGTTTCTCAACTAAATTCTACACCTATAATTTTACCAAATTGACCATTGTGGTACTGTGGTGCTTTTATGTACATGTATGAATCTTGATAATTGTTGAACTTTTTGTACCAAATTAGCAAGTAAAATTTTCATATATATATATATATATATATATATATATATATATATATATGTATATATATATATGAATTGTATCCTTTTTTTTCAGAATGGTTGACTGAAACTTTTACCGTATCTTTGCCATTTTTTATCCGAAGTTCCCACATAATTCCCGAATACCAAAATTTTCAACCTCGCTGAATAACATCAAATGTTGAATTTGTGACTATGCAACACACTATACATGTTGTTGTATCTACAACAGACTCCTACTTCTTATTATATACTATGAATCGAGCCGGACATAATTTCTTTTTATAAAAAAAATTCATGAACATGTAATCAGATCATGATTTTTTATAAAATTATTGTCAAATATGGGTACAAGTTCTTTTTTGCAATTTAATTTTCTCAATATGGATTTTTTTTATAGATATGTGGAAACACCCCTGAGGACGGTCCGTGATTAAGCGAGACCCACCCTAGCGGTGTAAACCCTTGGTCCCCTCGCCTACCCACACAATGGGGGGAACATTTAAATCACACATTGTGCCGACCTACGTGACGAGACAAATCAATTTTTGAGGAGATGAAGAAAGTGGATCCAAAGCACAAAAAAGTGATAATTGATACCCCGTTGATGCCTGAAGAAAGTGTGCCAATACCTTTAGATATGGATGAAGTTTATCAAGTTTGTCAAGGCATAGGCACCTACCTCCCTTGGCATGTAGAATTGATCAAAATAAATATGAAGGTATATGCGATAACTTGACAGTGTTTTTATTAATTTATTGAAATGAATCATGTATATTAATAAACTATATTTTTTTTATAATCATATGCAAGGAATCCCAAGACTCATTGTCTCAAAGAAAAGTGAGGGAATCAATAAGCACACAAACAGGAAATTCAAAAACTAGAAACAATTGTGATGAAGTCTCAAGTCCCGTCAAGCCAACATGCAAAAAGCCTCCAACGAAGCTGAAACTGTTGATGGTGTATGTGGAAGATGATGGGAATCATAACATCTCTCTTCAGATGTCTGAAGATGTAGTAGGTTACACACATGAGCTGATTATCATACTGGAATTGGTTAAAATATACCATGATAAAGACCAACTAGAAGCCTCACACATATCAGTGTACATAAAGTAAGTTTCTATACGAGTAATATGCATTTCTATACAAGTTTATGTACAAGTACAAAGACTAAATATGTGTTTCTATACAAGTTTCTATACAAGTACAAAGACTAAATATGTGTTTTTTTGTAGGCATTTGTTCAACAAAGTGACCTCGGGAAATGTATTTAATATATTTGGATTTATATGTCCACATTTTATAAATCTGTTATACAATGATAAAGTGGAGACTCAGGCACAGTACATAGTAGATCAATTCATTAGAGGGAAGAAACAAAGATTAGAATTGTTCTTTATACCTTATACTGTGGGGTACGCATACATTTTGTCGATTTTCTGTTATTTGTTTACTTTAAATGTTGCTTAAAAATACATTAATCTTAAAATGTAGTACTCATGTATGCGTAGGGGACATTGGATAATTTGCGTCTTCGACCCTATGTGGGGTAAGTGCCACTATCTTGATCTGTTACAAGGAAAATTATGTGGGAATGTGGAAAAACTCATGGAGTTGTAAGTACTTCATAAAACAATTTCAATTACATAATACATGTATTGAAAGTTCCATATATAGTTACTAATGCATAGAATTATTGATATGAATTTGAATAGGACTCATAAAGTTTATCATAAGAGAGATGTGCAATATAGGAAGAATTTGAAATGGGAAATTATCAAGGTAATTTACCATTTTGATCTAGAAAAATACTACTTTCTGATTCACCAATAGAAGTGTTGTTCTAGTTTCTTCAGATTCTGCTACTTGATTTGATATGGTCTTATTTTTACAAATGCTCTTATTTTTACATATATCAATTAGATCTTCTTTGGGTCAATATCATCAAGTTGCTCGGGCATTATCCTCTGAAACAAGATATTACACTTTGGGTTTACAAGTAGACCCTATAGGTAGATCCCAATTGTAAGGACATTTAATAAGTTTGTAAAGAGTCTTCTTCTAGAATGTATGCAGGAGTTTAATGACTGTTTGCTTGACAGTGGTCTACTTGAATTGAATTTAAATGTTGTGAGGTTGCAGTTTAACAAAGGTTCCGTTTAGAAGGGTGGCCTTCTTCACTCTTACAAAATCCCCCTCTTGCAAGAGAAAGTTTTGCATCATCCAGTATGTCATATAAACCACGCCTTCTTCAGTAATAAATCATGCCTTTTTCACTCTTATAACATTTTTGATTCTGTTTACACATACCTTTTATTAAGTTTTCTGGCTATTTATACCTTTCCATCCTCTTATTTGCTAACAAGTTCTCACAATTATTTGGATAACAAATTAATATTTATTTTGTACAGTGTCCAAAGCAGCCGAACAATACAGATTGTGGGTATTATGTGATGAAGTATATGAAAGGCATCTTTGATGCGAAAAATAGAAATATTCCTGAATGTGTAAGCTACTTAACATTATATTCTTTTAGTTTGTTCAAATTTCTAAATAAATTGAAAAAATCACAATATGTTGATATATTTGTCATATGATTGCAATATTATTCGAAGTATATTGGTTGTTTCTTCAACCAAGAAGAAATCGATGAGGTACAAAATGAGTGGGAGACATGTGTTCTTGAGCACACATAAGATTATGTGACATGTGGGGGATACATTTTTCTTTAGCATAGACCAATGTGTGAAACTTTTTTAGTTAGTTTTCAGTTCGATTCTAGAGTGGATACTCAGTACTTTGTATTATTGAATCGTTGTATGGATGATTTAATATTAATTACATTTTGTATGAGTTTCTTTCAAGGTTTGATGGAAATTTTGTTCAACTATGTGATTTTTTGTGAAATGAAAAAGTATAATTACATATTTATTATAATTTATTAATAATATGGTTAATTTGATCAATACAATTGGTTCGATATATGACCTGTCAAACTCTAATCAAAGACAACAGTTAATGATATGTTGTAAAATGTATGATTCTACAAAAAACAACACATGTTGTGTTATCCACATCTATTACAACAGGTTTGTCTGGAAAAAATACACCTATTACAATAGGTGTTTCTAGTAAACTACAACATGCATAACCTATTGTATAAATTGTGTATATTACAACAGACACACACCATGTTGTCTAAACAATCCTATTATAATGGTTAAATATATGGAAAGACAACATACTCCAACTGTTGTATAAACATGTATATTACAACAGGTGCACTACATGTTGTAATATACCTACCTATTACAATGTGTGTGTTTAGTGAAAGACAACATGCTTCGACTGTTGTATAATATATATTACAATGGGAGAACCGCATGTTCTAAAAAGTACCCCTATTACAATGGGTGTGTTTAGTGAAAGACAACATCGATCAACTATTGTATAATATCTTTTACAATAGGTGCACCACGTGTTGTGTAAAATACCCATATTAGAACAGGCCATTCCTTAAAAGACAACATGTTTCAACTGTTGTATAAAATACATCTATTACAACATGTGATCACATTTTGTGTAAAGCACCCCCCCATAAGACCACGTGATCTAATACAACATACAGAAGTGTTTTGTTCGAGTCATGAACTTTTGATAAGTCATCTTCAACCTTAGAACATGGATCTTTGAAGCTTGGAGCTTTAGAGTTGTTCTTGAGGTGGGTTATATAACTTGAACTCAACTATATTATTATGCATCTTTTTGTGATGTAGTACTCGGTGATTCTTTTCCTACATCAACTTTCTTGTTTGAATAATGGGGTATGAGTTCTAATGAATATATATGATTGTTATCCATGAACTAGAATAGTTATGGATGAAGAGTTTGAGCTTGAAGATGATAAAACCGATATGCCCAAACCGATATTGGTTTGTGGGAAACCCTAACCCGATATAAGGGTATAAGTATGGAAACCAATACATATGAACTCCTATTCTTTTGGGTTGATTTATTGAATAGGACTACTATTCTCTTAAATGTTTATCTTCCTTCTAAATGCTAAAAATATGTCAGGATGATGTCTATTAGATATCCAAGTTAACATCTATGTTTTCTCCATAACATGGATGGTCGTCATGACTTGAGATGTTCTAAATGATATGTTGCTAATCCGATATGACCACGAGGGAGCTAGGCTGATATGCTAGACTCTATAAACTGATATGCCTCTAATAATATTGGCTTGTAATAATCTGGAGAAGTCCTTTGAAGGAATTGTATGAAATCATGTTTATTTGGTTGAGTGTGGAGGTCGATATAGCTAACCCTAAATCGATACAACTCAAACCCTAGAGGATGATATCCCATAATGTGCTATGTGGTCGATACACTAGCTAATGGTGTGGCCGAAATCTTAGTTGATGTTGAGTTGTTGATACCCTAAGATTGAAGAGGTGGTCAATACCCTAAGTTGATGAAGAGGTCGATACCCTAGTTGAAGGTGAGGCTAATATTCATAGGGTAAAAGTGGCAAATATCCCAGTTGTTAGTGAGGTTGATACATAAGTTGATTGTGACGACCCGATTACCAATCAAGTCATCACCAGTAATCATCGTGGAATAACAAAAATCACTAAGAATTAAAACCATTTTTCACATAGATCCTTTTCCAAGAGTTTCTTATAAAAAGAACCAAAACTTTATATACATGTGGTTCATATCGTACATACATTGTACCATCTCATCTCAAGGATAACAGATACCAATTTCTTTACCTTAACATATATAACAACAACAGAAAACTTTGAGGTAAGCAAACCAAAATCTCAAGCCATTCATAAAAACCACTAAGAGCTATCTCCTAAGGACCTGAGAGTACAGAGATGACACATAGGACTTCAATTAACAAGATGTGACACACAGTATAGTCAACCTGAGCTACTACTATTGTCCCTGTTGATGTGGTCCTTCCTATGCAGTCCATTTCTTATGCCCTCATCAACATCCACCTCAAAGTTTTGGATCCCACGGGGTGATACTATTGTCCCAACGAGAGATATAACTCTCAACCAACAACATTATTATCATAGGAAATGGTCTAAAAACTGAAAAGAGGATATTTCATGCGACTAGCAAGTATATTTACAGTGGAAATCATAAATATTGATAACAAAATTATAAGTCATCTATTTTCTTTAAAAAGGAATACGAAGAACATGTATAACATCTATTTAATAAGATGTATAAAAGTAATGAAGCATCAAAAAATGTTATCCGTATTCAATCCTTAAGAAAAATACACTACGTAGTTGATTACATGTTTACATTCACATTTATGCCCAGAGGAGATGAGGTATACCGCTCATACTCCATCCGACCACTAGTAAGTCAAAATCGGTACCATACAAGGTCAATGGTAGAGCCGACAATCAAGACCTCACTTTCCTCGGTCAGTACGAGACCACTTAGACTTAGCAGGACATCTCATGTCAGCTGCAATTAGATATGTTGGGGTATAGCGGCATCTTTGCTATAGAGTTACTGTTATAACCCCAATTTTTGGGTTCAAGTGGTGAGAAATATAATTTCTCATATTAAAGATGTTTGAACAAATAATCATATATTTGGTTGAGAATAATTGGATTTCGTTTAAAATAGCCTTGTTATTTGATTTGTGGGATTTATTAACTATTAGGCCCAATAACAAGGAAATAACAAAGAAAATTCAATTAGTAAATGAATAATTGGATAATTGATAAAAGAAATATGTGGAAACCTCTAGAAGGCAAATCCAAAGAGGATTTCATGCCTCTTGGGTTCCTTGGGTTCCAAGGAATACAAAGTTGCATAAAGGAAGCAATAAGAAAAGAATCGATTAATTAAGTATTTCTTGATTAAGAAAGAAATTGGAAATAATGTTTATAATGTGGAAGATGAATGGAAAGAGGCATAAATGAGTTTTCTTGGTGATAATTCGTATCCATGAAGTTTCTAATGATAAAAGGAATACTCATGGGGAAAATAAAAGGGAAATAAAAAGAAATCCTCAAAAAGAGATATTTTCATGAGAAATAAACATGATAATGTGAAATGATGCATTTAGATGCATCTATAAGGATAATAAATATCCTTGGAAAAGAATTTCGAAATCATAAAGTTTCTTGGGAACTAAGGAGTCCCAATAAAGGAAAAGGAAGAGAAAATACCATAATTATAAAATAAAGAGATAATGGATTTACATAATCCATTAATTGTGTAAATTTGATAAAAGGAAGTATTTTCTTAAGGAAATATATATATATATATATATATATTTCGTGGCAAATAAGTTAAAATTTAAGAATAAAGAGAAAGGGAAAGGAGATTCTCGAATTCCTAATATCTAATGAATAAAGAAGATTAAGGATTTATGAGAGAGAGAAAGAAACAAGTTTTTCAAGAAGGAATCTCGTTCCTAATAGAGAGGGGCTTGTTTCCCTTGGTATGCTCATCTTGGGGCATGGATACCCTCCCCTATAAGAGGGGTAGGATCTGGGATCGAGTTTAGGAAGAAACTCCACGCAGCTCTTCTCCTTGCTTCTTACATGTCCAAAACCCTAACCGAGAGTAGAGATCTTTTCCTGGAACTGCAAAGGTTCATTTTGGTGATCTCACTTGAGCCTGATAGCCTCCATGATCAACCGGATCAATCAGTTGCTTCTCCCTCGACCTACGCTCCCTGCAACCACTGACGGTCTGCTGCAGTTGCAGTAGCGATCGCGGGCTGCTCCCTCATGGTAGAGGCCACGTTGGTAGCAGTGGGATGAGATCCATGGGCGGCGGAGGCCTGCGGAGCTAAGGGAGGGGTTCAGTGGCCGCCATCGGGCCCAGAGGAGAAGGAGGAACCAAGCCGGACGTAGCTAGGGCGGCTCCATCTCGCGATCCAGAGGTTGAAGATAACCTCTGGACATTGGACCGTTATACCCTCCCAATGGATGAAGACTTAACCCACTTACGCATGGGCACTATGGTCAAATCGTTATATTTCCTAAATCTAGTGCTTGCATGAAGAGGCTGACGTGGCGCTCCTGGATTGGTCTATAAAGGTATCTTTTATAAAATTCATAACTCCTTCATAGTAACTCAGATAAATACAAGTTATATATGAAAATTTATCCTCAGAACGAGAGGAACGCAAAGAAATTATGTTTGAATCATAATTTTGCATGCTATTCAAAAAGTAGTGTAAAATATCATCTTTAGTGTAATGATGTTTAAAGAAACCCTATTTTGATATGATTAAAGTGTTTAATAGGGTTTAATAGATCATAAGAGTTGATATTAACCTGTTAAATGTAAAACGGTACATTGAGTTCAAAAAGGAAGAACTTTGCACATGATTAGTTTAATTTAGAATTTATATGCTTGAAATTGGAAAAATACATAAAGTTATCCTCTTTAATGATTTAACTAAGGAAAAACCCTTAGATTTGATAATAGATGGATACTTCAAGCTGATATTAACCTGTTGTCAATAAAAGTGAAAATAGGATTTGAAAAAGATGATCTTTTGGTATAGTTGGTTTAATTTCGGGTTCTATGTACATGAATATGCCTTAATGGGATTAGAAACCCTAATTTATGTTGATATGAATTCTAATGGTTTTAATTGTATAAATCGAAGAATAAAATGGAGGTATGATGATTCGAAGATAAGTTGTGTACCAAAGATCTTTAATGTGAATTATTTGGATAATCAGTGTTTCCTAGTGTATAAAGGTGGAAATAGTAATAAATAAGGTTCATATATGTGAGTTGAACTATAATGAAATATGATTTGTCAATTTGAAAGAAACTGAAGGTGATAATTAGCCTTAATGTTTTGGATATGACCTAAAAGGATAAAGATAATAGTTTTAGTGTAAAAGAAACATATTAGACTTATTTGACATTCAATTGTGCCTATAATGCAGAAATTAGGGTTTGTGAACTAAAAGAGCATTAAAAGTGATAAATGCATAATGAAGGCTAAATACCTAATAAAACCCTAAGGTTGGTCTAGAAATTATAAGGTGGAATCCAAGTTGATCTTGTGGATGTTTTGAATAAAACAATGACACTTGGATGTTATGCATTATTTTCAGGATATTGTTGATTGCTTGTTAATTGTGTTGAATGTTAAATGCATGGACATCAAGTTGCTATGGATCAGGTATGTGGTTATGATTATGAATAACCGATATAGTTTCCCGATGTATTCTCGGATGTTTAATCACATTGAATGCAACTAAACTGTTGGATGTTTATTTATTTCATGCCACTATAACGTGACTATGATTATCACCATAAATGTGCATGTATAACTGGCTAGATCTGGGTCCACCTCTGTTACTTTGAAAATGCTAAAAAGGGGTAATCCTAGAATAAGGTCTAGGTTACCGTGAGTTAGAGACTCTTTAGCAAATCTTGAGTTAAGGAGCGGTCTACTTACGAGTAGTACCATGTGACTCAACCCTAGAAACTGTTTCACTTAAAGGTGGATCATGAGGGGTTTAATGGGGACAACACAGAGGATAGGGTACTCTTGGATCGCGGAGTTATATCTAAAATGTAATCTTGGTTGTTCAATGATTAATTGAATGATTACATGGTTATCTTAGTTGCATGATTATCTGTTTCCCCCACATACCAGCTACGGCTGACCGACGTTTTGTTTGTCGGCGTTTTAGGTACAATGAAAAGAACAAATAGTAAAGTGGCACAGGTGATACTAAATGAGAATTAAAGTGCAAAGGAGGATTAGATAGATTAGTATCAGTGTGGATAGAAGTTTAGAGATCCAAGTTTTCAAAAGGTATGTAAAGAAGAAAAAAAATTATTACCATTTTCAGTATCGTCTGTTAGAATTTAATAATTGTTTATGGTTATATGTCGAACCTTTGATCCGGGATTAATGGGTGCGGCTCAACCTCTCGGTTTCCCTTAATTGGGGGTTATCGGGAGGTGGGGTCGTAACATTTGGTATCAGAGCGTAGGTTCCTCAGTTAACCATTAATAATTATTAAATTTTACAAACTCCATCGAACCCAAGGGAGTTATTAGAGGAGTATCTGAAAGATAGAGGTGTCTAGAAAGGGATCACGACTGGGGGCTGGCAAGATTTTCCTCCGCACCGCTAGTCGAAATACGAGGACTCCCAGAACCATGTGACCGCCTGGCCAAAGTCTTAGGGTATGAATCGAAATAAGATACCTTTAGGACTTCTCATCTTATTCATCCCGTCTCATCACAAAATTCTGATAAGGACCCAAAGGATTAGGGTTTTATTTCTTCTCCTCACCCTCTTGAGGTATGGGTAATGTTAATAAGGTTTAAGGAATCCTCCACTAAATTAATGAAAGGCATGTAAATAAGATGTCATGGACATAAGCTTAATAGATTAAGCGCAAAATAAATAATAGATACATGCTTAGGTCGTATGACATAAGATGTCATGTCCTCAGGAGAGACCTGAGGCTAGGCCTTCTTGTCAGGAGGATAAGTTATTCTTGGAGATAGAGATCTCCATTGCAAGTGGAGACCTGGCACATCCTCTGAGGATGATGCTAACCCTAACCCTAAGTGAAGGTTAGAGAGAGATGAGTTGGACCAGGTGTTTGAAAGGACATGCCTTTGGGATACCATACGATCCATGGGTGACCTAGCACCTTTGGCAACCCCACCCTGGGAAGGGTTGTGCATGTCAGAGTAAAGGATAGCTCCTTAGATGATGATGTTAGTGAAGGACCATAGAAACCCTATGGGCTTGTACAAGTAGGGCATAGCTGGCACCTAGGGCACGTCTTAGTGTTGACAGTAGGATGAAACCCTGGATAAGGAATCATGAGTGCGCATAAAGGGTTATCTTGAGCAACCATAAGTTCGAACATAGGCTTCACCCATGTAGAGCATACCTTTGAGGTTGATCCTTCATGAAAAGAGGACCTCTAATGGTGAGGTTGGATGTGGGGTTAGCTCTAGAGCAGGAAACCCAACAAGGAGGTAGGAAGCCTAAAACCCTGAGATATGAGGAACAATGGATGATAGTGGTTGACTTCATGATCGATCCCTGAAAGTTGATGATGTCTTGGTTGCCTTTAGAGGGACCAAACCCTAGAGATAGAAGATGAAGCATCTGGTGCCTATGTGCCTATGGTATATGTGTTTACCATCTGAGGTAGGAAGAAGAGTTCCTTAGACCTAGAAAGGTTTAGTAGCAGGCTATGAGGCCTTGTACCTTGTTAGTTGTCCTTAAGGAGGACCCAAACCTAAGTGTTGATCGAGAAGAAGGATGACAGGAAGTGCATGAGATGCCTTTTGCAAGCTTGATTCATGGTTCAGAGATAGAGCGTGCAGTTGGACACCTAAAAGTGAACCTAGGGTTCCTAGGCCTAAGAGGGGAAGTGGTATACCTAATGCTCATGATGAGAATTAAGTTTCTATAGTTTCGAGCATGGTACGCCTCATGAATAAAGGAAAAGGGAAGTCCCTTAAGTTTAAGGGGAAAGTTTTATCTTGATCCAACATCGAGGAAAGAAGGATAAGTATAACCTAGCATGATGCAATGAGTGGGCTGCTTATGCCTTAATGGCTTGCTAGGGTTAAGTAGACTCGTGTGTATGTAAACCCTAGACCTAAGAGCTTTTGTGACCTTAGAGATAGATTTCCTCCCATCCTGGGAGAGGGACCCCTTTGGAAGGGTGTATATCAGTTTTGTTGGTTCAAAGTAACCTAAAGAGGTCTCTTAGGATCTTGAAAAGCTAAGCAAAAAAGTACATGGTATGAGGATGAACCTGTAGACCCATAGATATCTATCTTTGTTTGCGTATGAATGCGTTACATGGAAGTGACCGGTAAGGGGCTTGACCAAGGTAGGTGGGTTGCCATGATCCCTATGAAAGGATGAGGGCCAGCCCAGGAATGCAGAAAGAGAGATGATGAAGACATGGGTAAGGTTCTAAGTGAACATGCACTATAATGGTGAATCCTAAGTCGATCCTAGGGTCGAGTAGGGATAAGACTGATAAAGGTAGGAGTTGCCTAATTCCCCAGTTGCACATGACCATAGGGTCGGGAGGTAACAACTATCATTGTCTGAGGGCCATGGGTTAGGAGATTGATCACCTTCATGAACTCATGGGACCCAACGGACAGATGAGTAGGGCACTCTCTTGATGCATGAGGGAAGAGGGATGACCCCAAAAGAATCGGTACCCTATAGACCTAGAGGAGATGACCAAGGATATAAACCTCGGTAGGTTCAAGACTAGTTTGATATCATGATGGTTGTGATGAAGAGACATATGTGGCACGTTGCAACTTAGATTTAAAAGTGTACTAGCAAGGTGGGATGTACCATCTCTACTCTTGGAACAGGAAGAACTCTGTATTTGGACTGCAGCCAAATGCTTATTTCCTCTTGTTATGGGGGTGAGAGATAGGACATTATGCATGTCATACACCAAGGATAAGAGATGAGGTAGGTTGGAAAATTGCCACATGAAATGGGGATAGAGAGGATAACCTACCCTGGTAAAGTGAATGATACATAGATGGTTTGTAAACACTAAGAGAAATGAGGTAGTCCCCTTATGAGGATGTTTTTATCATGAGCTATGTGAAACTTACAAGTTATACCAGAATGAGTTTGAACACCATGATGATGGAATCAGAGAGTGTTCTTATGAAGATAAACATATAGTTTGAGGTGACATGATAAGTAAAATACATGGAAGTGTAATGTTACCTAACACCTAAAGATGAGAGGTGGTAATGTATGCTCTGGTTAAGACTTGTTTGACTAGAAGCTAGAAAAGGTTGTTTGGCTAACCCCAAGTTTGAAAAGGAGAGGTGTTTGGATAACACTCAGATGTAACAAGATACGTGGAAAGAATAAGAGGTTGTTTGGTTAGCCAGTCTAGTCCTCGATGCAATGAAGAGATGGTGGTAGAACCTCAGATGCACCTCTTTGGAAGAGAAGGTGACGAAACCCTAACTAGAGTGGTTTAGGGTTTCAGAGGATTTGATCTTGAAAGAATCATGACATACATGAAATCATGGTGGAAGATCATCATACACCGTGGAAAATGACAAAAGAACTTTGGAAGCTTAAGATGAGGTTGCATGTGGTTTATGGCCACATGCAAGCCAGGAGGTAAAGGACGAACCCCAGTAACCCTGTGTATCGATATAGGGGACAAAAGAATCCCTGAGAGGGAATGGGAGCTCAACACTATGGATGTTGTGATAGGTCTTCCCTGGGCCAAAGAAGGTCGAGATACAATAGGGGTTATGGTAGGTCGCCTTACCTAGAAAGGAAGAGTTCTGTTAAGGGACATATCTAGTTGAACTACCCATGAGAAAGATGGTTCAACTACACCACGAAGTGAGTTCAAAGGTTCTTGAGTTTGAACTAAAGGTTCCCTTCCAAAAGGTGGAAGTAGGTACATTGAGAACTTTATGTTAGTATAGTTTATCACCCCTAACTATGGTTAGTATGATCCAGACTAAAGGGTCTGATGAGGGCATGTGTGCTCATTCAGGGTGATATCTAGAGACAGTTATTATCCTATGAAAGATGGGACAATGACCATCATATCCAGTATCAGGTTTTATAAGAAGCTCTGTAAGGGAGGTTGTGTCGGTCACCACTTCAGTAAGGTGATGTTGGTGAAAAGGACCACATGATGGTTAGGAAAAAAGGGCCCCAGTACATGTAGATGAAGTCACTTTGATTGCGCAAGGGCTGAAAGGAGCCTAGAGACGATCAGATTCGTGAGCATATGCAAAGTAGACTGACATACAAGTTACTGTGGGAGAAAATGTGACATGAAAATCCGACCCCTCTATGTTATATCTAAGAGAGATGAGTCCCCAATACATGGGTCCATTAGAGATGGATGGGTGGACAAGGTTAGGTTTGACCCTACCCCTCAGGATAGAGTAATGGGAGATGTTTTCCATGTGTTCAATTTAGAGCACTATGTGAGATACCGACCATGTGCTGAGCAATGAACCTAGTGAGCCCCAAGGGAGGCTGAAATGGCCTGAGTCACCTGTGTAGTTTATAGACGCCAGGATGAAAGAACTCAAAGAAAAGAATATGTGATAATAAAGGTTCTATGAAAATTCCATGGGTACGGCAAAGCCACATAGGGGCCAATGATGGACATGGAAAAGTCTTATCATGAATTGTTTGTTTGTTTGTTTGAATTTTGAGGACAAAATTTCTATAAGAGGGGAAGGATGTTATAACCCCAATTTTTGGGTTCAAGTGGTGAGAAATATAATTTCTCATATTAAAGATGTTTGAACAAATAATCATATATTTTGTTGAGAATAATTGGATTTCGTTTAAAATAGCCTTGTTATTTGATTTGTGGGCTTTATTGGCTATTAGGCCCAATAACAAGGAAATAACAAAGAAAATTCAATTAGTAAATGAATAATTGGATAATTGATAAAAGAAATATGTGGAAACCTCTAGAAGGCAAATCCAAAGCAGATTTCGTGCCTCTTGGGTTCCTTGGGTTCCAAGGAATACAAAGTTGCATAAAGGAAGCAATAAGAAAAGAATCGATTAATTAAGTATTTCTTGATTAAGAAAGAAATTGGAAATAATGTTTGTAATGTGGAAGATGAATGGAAAGAGGCATAAATGAGTTTTCTTGGTGATAATTCGTATCCATCAAGTTTCTAATGATAAAAGGAATACCCATGGGGAAAATAAAAGGGAAATAAAAAGAAATCCTCAAAAAGAGATATTTTCATGAGAAATAAACATGATAATGTGAAATGATGCATTTAGATGCATCTAGAAGGATAATAAATATCCTTGGAAAAGAATTTCGAAATCATAAAGTTTCTTGGGAACTAAGGAGTCCCAATAAAGGAAAAGCAAGAGAAAATACCATAATTATAAAATAAAGAGATAATGGATATACATAATCCATTAATTGTGTAAATTTGATAAAAGGAAGTATTTTCTTAAGGAATATATATATATATATATATATATATATATATATATATATATATATATATATATATATATATCGTGGAAAATAAGTTAAAATTTAAGAATAAAGAGAAAGGGAAAGGAGATTCTCGAATTCCTAATATCTAATGAATAAAGAAGATTAAGGATTTATGAGAGAGAGAAAGAAACAAGTTTTTCAAGAAGGAATCCCGTTCCTAATAGAGAGGGGCTTGTTTCCCTTGGTATGCTCATCTTGGGGCGTGGATACCCTCCCCTATAAGAGGGGTAGGATCTGGGATCGAGTTTAGGAAGAAACTCCACGCAGCTCTTCTCCTTGCTTCTTACACGTCCAAAACCCTAACCGAGAGGAGATCTTTTCCTGGAACTACAAAGGTTCATTTTGGTGATCTCGCTTGAGCCTGATAGCCTCCATGATCAACCGGATCAATCGGTTGCTTCTCCCTCGACCTAGGCTCCCTGCAACCACTGACGGTCTGCTGTAGTTGCAGCAGCGATCGCGGGCTGCTCCCTCATGGTAGAGGTTGCGTTGGCAGTAGTGGGATGAGATCCATGGGCGGCGGAGGGCTGCGGAGCTAAGGGAGGGGTTCAGTGGCCGCCATCGGGCCCAGAGGAGAAGGAGGAACCAAGCCGGACGTAGCTAGGGCGGCTGCATCTCGCGATCCAGAGGTTGAAGATAACCTCTGGACATTGGACCGTTATACCCTCCCAATGGATGAAGACTTAACCCACTTACGCAGGGGCACTATGGTCAAATCGTTATATTTCCCAAATCTAGCGCTTGCATGAAGAGGCTGACGTGGCGCTCTTGGATTGGTCTATAAAGGTATCTTTTATAAAATTCATAACTCCTTCATAGTAACTTGGATAAATACAAGTTATATATGAAAATTTATCCTCAGAACGAGAGGAACGCAAAGAAATTATGTTTGAATCATAATTTTGCATGCTATTCAAAAAGTAGTGTAAAATATCATCTTTAGTGTAATGATGTTTAAAGAAACCCTATTTTGATATGATTAAAGTGTTTAATAGGGTTTAATAGATCATAAGAGTTGATATTAACATGTTAAATGTAAAACGGTACATTGAGTTCAAAAAGGAAGAACTTTGCACATGATTAGTTTAATTTAGAATTTATATGCTTGAAATTGGAAAAATACATAAAGTTATCCTCTTTAATGATTTAACTAAGGAAAAACACTTAGATTTGATAATAGATGGATAATTCAAGATGATATTAACCTATTGTCAATAAAAGTGAAAATAGGATTTGAAAAAGATGATCTTTTGGTATAGTTGGTTTAACTTCGGGTTCTATGTACATGAATATGCCTTAATGGAATTAGAAACCCTAATTTATGTTGATATGAATTCTAATGGTTTTAATTGTACAAATCGAAGAATAAAATGGAGGTATGATGGTTCGAAGATAAATTGTGTACCAAAGATATTTAATGTGAATTATTTGGATAATTAGTGTTTCCTAGTTTATAAAGGTGGAAATAGTAATAAATAAGGTTCATATATGTGAGTTGAACAATAATGAAATATGATTTGTCAATTTGAAAGAAACTGAAGGTGATAATTAGCCTTAATGTTTTGGATATGACCTAAAAGGATAAAGATAATAGTTTTAGTGTAAAAGAAACATATTAGACTTATTTGACATTCAATTGTGCCTATGATGCAGAAATTAGGGTTTGTGAACTAAAAGAGCATTAAAAGTGATAAATGCATAATGAAGGCTAAAAACCTAATAAAACCCTAAGGTTGGTCTAGAAATTATAAGGTGGAATCCAAGTTGATCTTGTGGATGTTTTGAATAAAATAATGACACTTGGATGTTATGCAAAATTCTCTCCTTATCTTGGTAGTCATGTGCGGACAAAACCGCAGAAGGTCCATAAACTTAGCTTCATACTTGCTAACCTTCATTGGTCCCTATCTAATAAGCTCAAACTGTGAAATATTCTCATCAAGATAAGTTTTAGAAAAGTATCTACTGACAAACTCTTATCGAAATTCCTACCATCTGATCTCAACACCTGGTCTTTTCTCTTCTTCGATGGCCCACCAATGGCCAGTGCTTCCCTTCAGAAGGTATACAACATGCTTAACCTTATCAGCTTCTGGAATATCAAGGATCCTAAAGGCTTTTTCTATCTCAGTAAGCCATAAATCTACATATGTTGGGTCAGTTGTGCCTGCATATTTAGTGGCTCCTACCCGACACAACCGTTCAAAGGTCTTACCAGATCCAAGTCCCTCACTGGAAGCCGGTGTCCTAGGGATTGGTGCTGGTATCCGTTCATCCATATGTGTCATCATATTCATCATCTGCCCAAAAAGAGCATGAAAAGTTGTGTTTTCTAACAGAGTTTGGTCAAGTTGGGGATTCTCATGCACTGGTTCTTGTCTAGCCTAATCCCTTGCACCACCTCCTGGTGCAGCAACACTGCTCTCAGTAGCATGTTCTTCATGTGCTCCAGCCATCTTCAATTTTACTTCTTCTCCAATATGAGGAGAAGTCCCTATAAGATACACTGGAGGACACTAGAACATACTCAACAAACTTAATCATATATCTCTATAGATTTAGTGAACCTTAGGCTCTGATACCAAAACTTTGTGACGACCCGATTGCAAATCAAGTCATCACCAGTAATCATCGTGGAATAACAAAAATCACTAAGAATTAAAACCATTTTTCACATAGATCCTTTTACAAGAATTTCTTATAAAAAGAACCAAAACTTTATATACATGTGGTTCATATCGTACATACATTATACCATCTCATCTCAAGGATAACAGATACCAGTTGCTTTACCTTAACATATACAACAACAACATAAAACTTCAAGGTAAGAAAACCAAAATCTCCAGCCATTCATAAGAACCACTAAGAGCTATCTCCCAAGGACCTGAGAGTACATAGACAACATATAGGACTTCTATCTACAAGACACGACAGATAGTGTACTCAACCTGAGATATTACTATTGTCCTTGCTGATGTGATCCTTCCTCTGTAGTCCAGTTCCTATGCCCTCGTCCGCATCCACCTAAAAATTATGGATCCCACGAGGTGAGACTATTGTCCCAGTGAGAGATATAACTCTCAACCAACAATTTTATTGTCACAAGAAATGGTATAAAACTAAACAGAGGATATTTCATGCAACTGTCAAGTAGATTTACAATGCAAAGCATAAATATTGATAGCAAAATTATAAGTCAACTATTTTCTTTAAAAAGCAATATGAAGAACATGTATAAAATCTATTTACTAAGATGTATAAATGTAATGAAGCATCAACTAATGTTTTTCGTATTCAATCCTTAAGAAAAATATGCTACATGGATGATTACATGTTTACATTCACATTTATGCCCAAAGGAGATGAGGTATACCGCTCATACTCCAACCGACCAATAGTAAGTCGAAATCAGTACCATACAAGGTCAGTGGCAGATCCGACTGTCAAGACCTCACCTGTCTCGGTCAGTACGAGACCACTTAGACTTAGCAGGACATCTTGTGTTAGCTTCAATTAGATAAGCCGGGGTATAGCAACATCTTCGCTATAGAGTTACAGCTGTAGCATGTACTCTCTTCGGGAGAAGACCACTAAGCTTTCCCAGATTATTTGTCATCAGTAGGACCACTGAGCGATCTTGGTTTAGTTTCATCAGGAAGTCCACTGAGCAACCTGGTGTATTTGGGGAGTCCACTGAGCACCCACATTTAGTTTGAGGAGCCCACTAAGCACCCCTGTATAATGATTACATATTCAAAAATATGCATACCGAGTAAAACTCATTTCACCATTCAGCAAATCCTGACAGTGAATGGATCTATGGTCTGGGAAACTACATGATAATATTTAACTTGCTTAATTAAGTGCATTTCAGTATCTTTAGCATCAATCAAGTTACAAACAAGAATTATTTCAGATGCTACAATGAAATGCATAAATGTGTTTATCAAGTACTTTCATGTTCTTTGAAACACATAGATCACTTACAATTTTATTCTTTTATCATCATCATGCTTGGGTATTCAAACCCTTAGTTCATCATTGAGTCTTGTCACCACTTAACAAGAAACAATTACCTCTACATCATTAGACCGGGGTATTTATTCACATAGATCACATAGCTCATTGAAATTGTATCACATAGCATCATATCTCTTACTTAGATATGCCCATTACCTTATGATACCTACATGGTTAATCTATCATACTAATCACAATATCACATACATGTCATAACCATGTAATATAAAAGAAACATATTCTTTCCATGAATTAGAATTAGGGTTTCCCTTTAACAACTGATTAGGGTAACAAACCATCTCATCACCCACTCTTAGGGTTATTATTTACCTTTACTAATCAATTAGGGTTTCAAGATATCATCATAAAAGATTAAACCCCCAAATCATACTCCATTCACGATGGGAGTATCAACATATGTTTATTACATAATTAACTTTCCAATCTTAATTTATCTCTCATCCTCACTAGGATGTTGATTACTTAATTCATCTCTTAAGGTCTATTAGCTCATCATTATCAAATTGACTTAAATTCATTGTATCTCAATGTTGCATAAATCATACAACATATATTACTTAGAAAAGTCTAATGAATTGGAGCATGCCCACCATATCAGGTATCATGGTATATAATGTTATCCTATTATGCTTGAAGATGCACATATCATCATATCATAGATCCATATTAATCATGTGGTAAAACCACGTCGTCATATTGGGTTTAGGGTTTATCACCTAACACCATATCGTGTAGTCATGTCAGGTTAGCTATCATTCAGCTTTTATCATCTCAAGTCAACCTCATATCGTGTATGGTTTAGACTCTTGACCTTATATCGGGTATAGAGATATATTGGATTCTCATATCATACACAAGAGTGCACCATATTGGGAATATCATGCATTGCTTTACCATGTATCATTTAAGTAATATAGAGATAATATCATATCGGTTTTCCACCTTGGATTTCCATACAATATCATATTCCCATCTTAGATTTATTATATCGGTTTATATGTTGGGTATCATATTGGGTTACCTATATTAGATAAACCCTTAAGCTCATAATCTGTTCATACTATAAAGGTTCAGTTCTTTCATTATAGTTACACGACAAGATAGATACTTAGTTGCTCCTCAACCCATCACAAGGTATATTGGATTTCAAAGGCATATCTGATTTCCACTTCTTCATCTAGGGTATATGTTTTAGTCTTCATATCGGGTAGGGTATGCCATGAAGAGTATGACCTTACCTTTTATCTTGTATAAGGTACAAATAGGTATCTCCCATATCGTCCATAGGTCATACCTCATATCGTGTATGAGGTGTCACCCAATCCTATATCGGGTGAAGCACCATCTTGGTTTCCATATCAGATTTCAAGGTACTTCATCCCATATTGGGTTGTACCATGATGATGTCATCGTCATCAACCTCAAGACCTTTTTCTTATTATTCTAAACCATGGACAACAGTCCTAATTACTTGTTGGGACTCATATCTATATCCATTAATCAAAGGAAATCTGAATTTGAAAATAATTAACTAGTTCAACAATATTTAAAAGGAATAATAATATGGTTGGGTTCAAGTTATATAACCCACCTTCTAAAGCAAATTCCAATCTTCAAGATCCAACACTTCAAGTTCCAAGGTTGAAGATGAGCTTCTCTAAGATCCAAGACTTGAGCTCCCTAGCACTTGCACAATATCTTCCCTCCCAATGGCCGATATCACCTTGCTAGGTTCCTATGTCCTACTTGACCGATATCCTTTGTCTTTGGCCGATACCAAGCTCTTATACTCAACTCTCCTCACTCATGCATGATACAAGAGTGGTATGCATGATACGTAAGGGAAGGTTGAAAACTAGATTTCAAAAATTCTACTAATAGGTGAAGGGAAGGGTATTTATACTTGGGTTTTATGGAAAAGAGTGTAAGAGTTGTCATTATCTTAAGCTACTAAATGCCACATAGCCATGCATGGTAAGAACATGTATTTTCATGCATCATATCTTTATATTTCCATGAAAAAATAAAAGCTCAAGGATAATTCAAAGGATAAGGGTCGGGCTCCTTAGTTATCTTCTAGGACAAGCTACTTTCCACTCACTTTATTATTATATACAACACAATATTTTTCAAGGAAAATTCCAAGCCGATACATATCACTTCATTGAAATGCCTTGCCTGTCATGGGAAAATACAAGACTCCACAAACCAATAGGAGACTCCCTTTATGGCTCTATGGCCAATAGGGACTCCTACTTCAAATCTACAACTTGATATAGTTCATGTATATATCTTTCAATTATGCATTTTCTTGGTCTTTCCATCATCAAGAGTGATATCACTCTAGGATGATTCAAACTTAGTATCTCATTCTTTATCTCTCCTTTATATAACACTAGTAAGGGTAGAGACAACTTAGAAGTGGTAAGTTGCACGTCAACCCTTCATTTTGAATATATTACAATTTGTACCATAATTGATGCACAAAGCACTTAGCATTTTCAACAAGTTCTCACTTAGAATTTAGGTTTTCCACAATCCATAACTTAGCATCATTCACTCTCTCATGATGTTAAAACACTTATAATACATTCAACATGTGACATTTGCAATATAACCCCTCGTCTTGGGTAATTTTCACTTTACACTCAAACTTTCATATAATGCACACATAGTTTGCATATAAGCTCAAATTTGAAAATAAACTTCACAAAGGGACTTAATTACCTTTCAAAAGATTATAAAAAGTTTGTAAGTAACTTACTTAAGCAAAACTTCTAGGTTTAAGCCATAACCCAGGTCAGGGATGTTACATTGATGGTGTGGCTGATACACTAGCCAATGTTGTGTGGCTGATACACTACTTGATTGAAGAGGTCAAAAACCCTAATTAAAGGTGAGGTTGATATCCTAGTAGAAGATGAGGCCGATATCCTTGTTGATGGTATGGTGGATACCCTAGTCCATGATCTAGTCAACACACTAGTGGATAAAGTGGCTGATACCCTAGTTGATGTTGGGTGGTTGATACCCTAGTTAATGTTGGGTGGTCGATACCTAAGTTGATATTGGGTGGCCGATACCTAAGTTGATGTTGGGTGACTGATACCTAAGTTGTTGGGAGGCTGATACCTAATTTGATGTTGGGTGGCTGATACATAATATGATAGCATGGCCGACACATACAAGTATGTGCTATGGACGATATACCTCAAACACCACACAAACAATACCACTCTAAGCATCTCTAAAATGATAGCATTTGACATGCTTTGGTTGACACAAGTATATGTTTCTAGGATGACACAAGTGATGTGTTTAGTCCGATACACCTTGTAGAGTGAAGGTCGATACACCTTGTAGAGTGAAGGCTGATACACCTAGTAGAGTGAAGGCTGATACAACTTGTAGAGTGTAGGTCGATACACTATGTAGAGTGTAGGCCGATACACCTTGTATAGTGTAGGCCGATACACGTGGAAGAGTGTAGGCCGATACGTCTTGAATATAATTAATGAACGTATCATGAAAGTAATTTGATGAATACACTTTAATAAGTGTAGGTTTATAACCCTAAAGAAAGGTAAATCAATATAATAAGTATGTTGAAGTCAATATCCATGTAAGGATAAGAAAGAAAACTGTACCACATGTTGATAATAAATTGATGATATTTGATGGAGTATCCTTGAACATTTATAGAAATCAAAAAGCTCTTATAATGTGAATAAGGGTTTTGATTGATAAGTATGCACTTGGAAATCCTAATTCAGCTACAAAGGAAACTGTAACCCTAATCATGAGAGGGTTGCAATTTGAATGATTCTTCTTATGGCATGGTCATGATATTTGCTTGATATTGCATTCTCTATGAATCATAACCATGCAAGTATTATGATATGATGAACATGGCTTGGTATGAGCTATGATGATTTGGTATAATACATTTTACATAAGGCATGGTGATCCATGTGATATACTTGTACAACAAGTATGATTTGTATATGGGTCTGATGACCTAAAGTTGGTTATTGCCTAATGAGAGGTGATATTGTTCAACAATGAACTAAGGGATTGATACCCATGCATATAATCAAGAAAATGATAATGATGAAGGATGAGATTCCCAATAAAGTAATTAGGGGACTATGGTCCCCAGATGGGTATAACCAGAATGTACCAATTGATACAAGATCTCTTGAAAATATGTTACACCTTTCTATATAGTATTTGTCTATAATTCATGCTTCTAACTTGATTGATGCTAAAAGATGTTGTAATGCACTTAATCTATCAAGTAAACTAAAAATGCAGTTGCCCTGACCATATAATCGTTCAGTGTCAGGATCTACAGAATGATGAAATGAGTTTTACTCAGAGCACATATTTTTGAATATGTGAGGGGTGCAATATGAATATTACCTTGCTTCCTTCAAACCCCAGGATTTGGCCATGATCCATTTTCCTAAGAAAGAGTGTGGTTGAAGACCGCAACTCTATCAACATCAAGATTGGTAGTAAAGCCATACCCCCAGAAGAGTATGGTTGTAGGCCATGACTCAAGATATACAAGCATGATTGACTTTAGGTCATACCCTGGATAGAGAACATGCTACACGCTGTATCTTATAGTGAAGAGCCTCTATACACCAAGCTAGCTAAAATGTAGATTGACTCATAATGTCACTGCCACTCTCATATTGACTGAAAACGGAGAGGTCATGGATTCCATCTCTTCCATGACCTATATGGTACTGAAGCTAGCTTCATAGTGGTCAATTGGAGATGGAAGGTATATTCCCATCTTGGTAGGGAATAATAATATGGAATGTTTAAAGATGTGATCATCTGTGTAGAGTATTTGCTTAAGGACCAAATACAGAAACATTGGTTGATGCCTTGCTTTGATTTTTGTACTGTTTAAGTTTACAACAATTATACATGTTCTTTGTATTCCTTTTTAAAATTAAATAAGTGACCCACTGCTCAGTTGTAGATATCTGAACTATTAAGAAGATAAGATTGCTCTGCTCTGCATGTAATCAACAATTATACTTGTTTAATTCAATAAAGGATTCTTCTTCTCTCATTTATAAAAGTTTATCTGTGATAATAATACTGTTGTGGGAGAGTTATATCTCTCACTGGGACAAGTTGCCTCATCCTGTGGGTTCTACAACTGTTTAGGTGGATGTGCACGAGGAGCTAGAGATCAAGTAGTAGAGAGTGGACAGTAGCAGTAAGGATAGTAGTAACAACTCAGGTTGAGTGTGTTGCTATGTGTCTTATAGATATAGAGTCATATGTGTCATCATTGTACTCTTAGGTCCTTTGGGAGATAGTACATAAAGAGTTTTATAATCGATCTGAAATTTTGGCTACTACGCCTCGATACATGATGTTGTTGTTGAGTATGTTTTGATAAATCAATTGTTATCTGAAATCCTTGCAAGGATATGGAACACTATATGTACAAGTAAACCATTATGTACATATATGATTTGGTTCTTTCTAAAAAGAGTTTCCTGGTGATGTATCTCTTAGAAAAAAGGTTTTAATTTTTAGTGATTTTTGGTAATCTGTTGTTAACAATTAATTCTGCATAGTTTTGTGGGATTAAGCTCCATGAACTTCACCTCGTACTCATTGATTGTCAAGGATCCTTGTCGGATCTTCTCGAACTTAGAGATCTTCTCAACCAAATAGGTATCTAGGAAGTATTGGCTCACAAACTCTCACCAAAACTCCTCCCAACTGATCACAACACCATACCTCTTCTCCTCCTCGGTGGCCCATCAATGGTCAACACTTCCCTTTAATAGGTACACTACGTGCTTCACCTTACCCTCTTCAATAATATTGAGGTTCTTGAAGGTCTTGTCAAACTCTATCAACCACATGGAAACATCTGTTGGATTTATTGTACTGATATACTCTAATGCCCCCACACATCTCAACCTCTGAAAGGTCTTCCCAGAACCCTAGGATATTGCACTAGGGATGGATGCCCTTGCTTTGGGTACCAACATCCTATCCACCATATCCATCATCGTGGCCATGAAATATCCAAACATGGATTGAAAAGCAGGATTGGCCACAGTTACTAGGTCAAACTGAGGCACTTCTTGCACTCCATCATCTTAGGCATGCCTTGTAGCACTACCTCCTGGTGCGGCAACCCTGCTCTCAACATGTTCTTCCTTTTCACTAGACCAATCTTTTCTTCTCTTATTCTTCTTCTGCAATAGTATAAGTTACCATTAAATATGTCAGATGACATGAGAATAGACACAAAATCCTAGTACTATGTCCCTATAGACTTAGCAAACCTAAAGTTTTGATACCAACTAAATTGTGACACATTAATCACACCAAAACAAGATTACTCAAAACAAAGCACGAAATTAACACTAAACATCCAAATTATCAAAAGGCATGGTAAAACAAAATTATTTTTGCCTAACCATAGAATGAAAAACATATTACATCTAAGTCCACATGAAGACACATTTTACATATGTTAACATATTTTCATATACAAGCCATATGTGTACAACCATGGCATACAGACAAAAACTCATAACTATGTACAACCTCTATAAAACACCCCTAAGGACCTAGGTGTACAAAGACAACATATTGGATTCTACTATAGAACACTAGTAGCATATCCAAACTTTGACAACTACTACTCCTCTTACTGCTCAGCCTCAACCGCACTATTTGTATCTCATCATGCATGACCACTTAAAAGATGTGGAAACCCAAAGGGTGAGACCAACATCCCAGCAAGAGATATAACTCTCCGCAAGAAACTATTATTAACACAGATATACTAAAGTAGGAAAGTTAACATTATTATTAAACTGAGAACATTCAACAAAATGATAGGAGTAAAGCATTTAGCAATGTTTAAGAAATTTAGGATCTACAACTAAGCAATAGAACATCTTATACTTTTTGAAGGAAAACTAAGAGGATATATAACTCTTATCACTAAAGAACACAAGAAACAAGGCATTACGTCATCCAGTGTAAATAGTATTTGAACCAAAGCAAATATACTATACAGTTGTATTACATCTTTTACTTTCCCTAAGGATTTGAGTAGTACCACCCAAATCCAACTAACCACTACTAAGTTGAAATCAGTGCCATACAAGGCCATCAACATTATCACATCACTAGGGGATAGTAAATGCTCACTACATCACTGGAGGATATCACCTCAAACTAGGCACAAAGCTTCTACCAGGTCATGAGACCCACATTTTATAGTTCCTTCACAACATCAATATATTATCTCAACATACATTACAAAGGCTCATACTCATCAGCCCCTCTATCTTATCAAGGGTACCATAGCAATCTCAAGCCATGATTTTATTCAACCTAAAACATTTAAGTTATACAAGTAGGAGAGAGACAATGCATAATCATTGTAGATTACCAATTTAAATAAGGTAGAGAACTAAATCATAATCCCATATTAGGGTTAGAGTTTATACATCATAACTGTTACACCCCGATCTCACAATTACCACTAATCATGAGATTAGGGAATAAATTGAGGATTTAACGTAATAAAAAGATCACTCTTAACTTTTTGTTCTTTTTCAAACTCTTTGTTTTCTTGCATTGAACCACATATCCTAACATTACAAGGGAATCTAAACATTGATTTCTCTAATCTGATTTCAATAGTAAAAATGCATGTATGAACATTCATTATGTTTCTCATACTTTTAAGCACATAAGACTTGTTGATTCACATGTATTGCTAAAAGAGGAATAATGTTTACATCATCATTTACAACTCTCTCTTATTTCTTTACAAGGACCTAGATTGACAAGGACCGACTGAACATAACTAGTCTCAGACTTAACTCTTGTGGAAGATCAACTCTGATGCAATGATATCTTCTTCAAGTCTATGTGATTTTCCTAAAAAATTTGAGTAGAGGGGTCAGCCTACTCACTCAGTGAATGAGTACTTCAAAGAAATAATCTAAAGCACTGATATAATTAATGATATACTTTTAAGCAACTGATATCAATTATAATAGCAGTAAGCTTTAAAGAGTCTAATAATTGACAAATCATAAATATGGCAGGATACTCTATATATCAATAAGAGTGAATCAATATATGAAATGCTTGATTGTTCATAAAGAGAACTAATAATTCAGAAATATACAAGAATAATTAAATAACTGCACACACTTGTTTAACCTCTCATTCATTTTATTATGCATTGATCATATGCAGTGTACTCTACATATGAAGATTTGTAGTGCACTATGATCCCACAATACAAGACTTAGCCGACACCCCGAGATAGATAAGTCTAACTACTCTCCTGGTCTGCAATAGGGAAAATGGCTCTCTGCCCTCAGCACTCCTATTGTGTCATAAACTAGACTCCTCCTCTAACCTGAGCACACATGCAGAGAGTCAATCCGTGCCACCAAGACTTCTGGTTGATGTTGGACATGCTTTTCTGTACTCTAGTACCACCAGGACTTCTGGTTGATGTTGGACACTACAAACTATAATTTTAGGAGACTTCCACTAGGGCTTCGTCCCCCGTGCCACCTGATAGCATGTTCTGACACCCGTATACTGGACGCTGCCAGGGTTAGGTCATTTCACCCTTAAGGTGCAGACCTCACATAGGGGTTCTACGGTGTCAGGGCCCTTAAATCTATAATTTTATTATTTCCTAGAAAACTCTTACTATGTTGAACCTTTTTCTTACTTGTACTCGACTTTGGTATTTCTATGGCATCTCGTCTATTTAATTATAGTTCAAATCACAACATAAATATCATTCTAAACTTGGCGGAGCAGTATATTCAAAACACTGTAATATACTGAGTAATGAACATACAATACATGCATGCATACTAAAATTCTTAAATAAATAGATTACATGTCCACTTAGCACATACACACTAGAATCGTGCATATCAACCCAAATCTTGAGTAGTGCATCTCATAACTCAATTAAGAGTTAATTACTTATCATGACAACAATTATTAATAATAACTGAGAACATTGATATCACAATACTTGATTCATTGAACACCCTACCCTTAGGGTTTCATTTAATCACAACAAATGCTACAAAGAAAGGTGTAATACATCTATCACATACTTTTTAAATCTTTAAAACACATGATACCTGGGATCTTAATCCCTTATCACATTATTGGAATTCTCTTCCCTTCACATTATTATCATGATTCCTGGATCTGGGCATTCAAACCCTTAGATCATCACATAGCATTGTTACCTCTGTAATAGGTAACCATTACATCTAGGTCCTTAGACCAAGGTATTCATTTCACTAGTTGTACAAGTATTCTCATGGCTCACAAGGCCATCACACATCTTGTCACCTCTCACTAGGCAACAACTTATTCACATGGCTCCCAAAAAGATTTCATGTGACATAAACATTCACTGAATAAAGACTACTATCAACAAATCATATAAAATCAAAATATGTATGAAACCTTAGAACTGAGCTGAATTTGGGTTTCCATGACATTCACTAGGATATCATGCATCAATAATAACATTGAATAAATAAAGTCCATAATGTCAAGAAAATCCCTTCAAATGGATTTCACGATATCTATTCGCAAATATCCAACTTTCCTCACATCTAGGGTTTCACCCTCTTCACTGAGATATCAAACAAACACTATTCACCTTAAACGAAATCCAAGATAACATCTGACATATATATATTACGCATTCAGATAAATAATCATTCATAACTAAGGGGATCCAGATAAACAAATTTCTCTATTTAATTATACAGTGATTTCAATCATAGACAAATTCCCTATATTTCAGTTCACTCTTATAACCTCTGCGAATACTTAGGGAATTCTCATTAGGATTTATTGTATACATTTCTAATATGATTTTATCATATTAAATTCATCCAAAAAAAAGGAAGAATCCATTTCAAATCATTTGACAACAACTTAAAACAAATAGACAATTCAGGGTTTGTAGTCACATACTAGCAATTAAAGATTATGGATGAATTAACCAATTTTCATGCAATATACTATTTAAAGGAAGTTCCCACTCACCCTAAGGTGTGAAAACACCTTAAAAATGTATCCCATATCTGAAAATCTCGAATCCATATCAAATCCCTAGCAATTCACCCGATTCTTCTTCCTTTCAACTCGGAAACCCTAAAAATGAGGAATTATGAAGAAAGAGTGAGAAAAGGGGAAGTTTTGATACCATTTTGGATCAAATGAGAGGATGGATGGAATTTTGACATGTGAGAGAAGATTCACCATGAAACTATATCCAAAGAAGCTAAACTTACATGATTTCATCATTCCTCGGATCACAAAATCCTAGGTCAGCATCTCCATCAATTTCTCCTCTCAAACCCTAACTCTCCATCTCTCTCTAGGATTTCGTTTCTATGGTTTAAATCATGAATGTTGAGAGCCCCTAGTGTGTTATGTTTACCATATAGAGCAATTGAGCTGCTTGCCATTGACCCCTAACTAAACTTTTTCTTATTTCAGTAGATTTTTCTGTCATAAAGAGTTTTTTGTGATTCGTGTATTTAAGAGATCAAACCTTCTCCAAAAATTATGATAATTTATTATGTTCTGTATAATATAAATAGAAGGATTTATTTAAAATTTGAGATTATTACAGGCTTCCATTAAATAATTAAAAATCGAATAGTGCACTGCTATCCAGAATTTTGCAGAAATATACATTTTGTTTAGAATTTAGTTTCAAATATACATTTAAAATTTAAGACCATTTGGAATTACCAATAAATAATTAAAAATAAAACACTACACTACTGAAAAGCATTCTGTCAGCATTTTGGTCGAAGTATAGTTTGACCGAGAACCACATTCAAAGAACACTCAAATATTCTGAATTTTTCTCCAATATGCATGATTGATTTATACATATGATATCCAAAATTCAATTAAACAACAATTTGTAGAAAATATGAAAAACCATTTACCACACTGCTATCCTGATCAAATTCCATATTCATGTACTATCAAAACCCTAATTTCAGCCAACTAGGGTTTATATTTCTGAAACCCTAATTTCTCAAACTATAGAACACTTAACGTTCTTATGAAGTTTAAAACATCATTATTGAATTATCATAATTAATTAGATTTAAGAAATTATAAATCCCATTAATCATATAATCATCCAGGAAAACCCTAGTTTACCAATTAAGCTGGGATACGGTCATAATAGTAACCAATTAAGGTTTTCAAGAAAAATTTAATATCAAACCCTAGATACATTATTTCAAACATTCTTGGAACCATTTGGTAAGATATCATCTTCAATATATAAGCATAATAAATTAACATGAATCCATAGTATCTCATCGACTGAAGACATGAGCCACCCACCTCTTTGACCAAAGAGAAAACAAAATCATGGTCAAAGATCATCAACAAGACAAGCGACATAAGAGAAAGCTAGGTCTTCATCAACCGAAGAAATCACCTTCACACTTTCGACCGAAGGGAACCAAAACCACCTTCGATAAAAATAGAACAACTGCTATGGTCAAAGGAATCCAGGTTAAAGACATCTCATGTCTAAGGAAAAATTCAGCGACCAAAGGAAACAACCAAAACATAATGGTCGAAGATAAATGGTCTTTGCAACCATAACCAAAGGGAACCATCTAATCAACCAAACATCACCTCCAAGCCTTCAAATACTTTGAACACAACATGAAGAACACCTCCAAGCATGGTCAATATAGGTTGTTAAATTCTTGAAAATTGAATCTTCAAAGAAAGGGGGTTCATTAAGGAAAATATGTCCAAACCCTAGGATCAAACCATAAAAGCATAAAGGTAACCAAACCATCATCATGAGGGAAAAGTATGTGATCCAAACCTTCACATGCATCCTAAAATCTCCATTATAACAAAGGAAAACAAAACCTTAAGTAAGTTGAGAAGCCAACATAAAACATGTGCATGTGAAACTAGCACTTCCACCATCCATAAAATTTTGGGTATAAGAATTAGGGTTTAGTAAAGGAGAAAATTCATGCATGATCATTATAGGAACTCAAAACCTAAACATGATATCATCATCAACAACATGTGATCAAATTTTAGGAATATGTTTTGTATGTAGAATTAAAGTGCAATTATAGTAGGGAAAAGAATTATATAACCTGCCTTCTTATGATGAAACAACCTCCAAGAAAAGAGCTCCAAAGAAGAGAGAAGACCTAGATTTGATCATCTCCATGGCCAAGTTTGTCACCACCTCAAAAGAGAAGAAAATCCTAGGTTAAAAGGTGATGGAAGAGAAATCAAAGCCCTAGTCTAAGAAACAAAGGAAGAAGGAGAATATCTTCATCCCACTTAGGTACTACCATGGAAAACCATGGATTCGACCTCTGTGAAGAGAAGTTTCTCAAAATGCCACCATGGAGAACCATGGGTTAGACCAAGAGAAGAGAAATAGGTATGGTTTACAAGGAAACAAAATTAAGAGAATGGATCACTTACCAAGGATCAATGATCACCAACAAATCAACAAGAGAAAATGTTCCAACTCAAGATCACCACATGCAAGATGATCGACCACCAAAGATCCAAGAATGAGCTCCTATTCACCACCAAGATCTAAGGGCCAAAATCCAAAGATGAAAGAGGGAAATATTGTGCAAAAAGATCATATGAATGGGAAAAAAAGGGTACATATACTCAAGGGCAGAGAGAGGTGAAAGGGATTATGTGTCATGCACATAGGTGCCACTTCTCCATCTAAGATCAACCATGCATCCACTAAAACCATGCATGACACTAAGGTTGTTAAAAACAAGAGGGATAAATGATATCACTTGGTCCTATAGGGCCACAGGGAAAAGGGAAACATGTCCACAAAGGCTCATGGGTCGAAGAGAAACTTCAACAACCAAAAGCATATGAAACCCTAGGTCATCTTTGACCCAAATGAGACATCCAAGCTTCTTCAATCAAAGGAGACTTAAGTCTCAATCGAAACACCATTGAACATGGAGATTAAAGCCAAGAATACAAAAAGGTGGCTGCTAAAAAACCAAGAACTCAAATGGTCAACACCATACTAGGGCATCCAAGCAAACCCTAGAAACAACACTCAAGATGTCACCACTTCTCTCATCATCAAAGAAAGGCATAAATAGGCACCCACCAACATCATACTCTCTCTCATGATGATAAAAAATGTGAGGCACATCCAAAATGTGACACACTGCAAGATAAAACCTCAACATGGGTAAATTGCAATTTTGCCCAAAACAAGCATACATGCAACAAAACTAGCTCAAACATCATCCAAACAGGACCAAACAAAAAACATAAACATGTCACATGATACTAAATCTCATCATATGATTGGATTAAGGTTTAACATCTTATTAAACTAGACAAGAAAGATCAAGCATTAAGCTAAGTCAGGGGTCTTATACCATCCTTCATTCACCGTATCTATATATTTATACTTCTACCCTTTCCTAAGTTGGTCTTTCCTACCAAATACCATTTATCTGTCCTAGTTCTTATCACCAGACCTAGTATTTTATACTCCCGTATTCATTATTTATATCCACTCTTCCAACATTCCATTGTCAATCTCTCAAATTGCTAAACACCATCAACTACTAGCTTCACAAATGGAGTAGTGTCTGGAGGCAAAGTACCTACTTTTGACTGCATTAGGACTTATTCAAGTTGTGACCACCATATCTTCTTGATGTTCATTTTATGCATTTAAAAGGCTATATTTGAGGATAGATCTATTCCCTTTTCTTTCAATGTTCAGTTTTGTATCAAATATGGATTGGTGTCAGAGCTTTTTATCCTCAAAGGAGATAGTGTTGTAACAGTTTTATCCAGCATGTTTTGATTGAGGGAAATTGTGCACTTACTGTTACACTAAAATATCATCCTTCCTTGAATTTTCAACAAGACCATGATGGTTGTAATTCTGAACACATTAAAGAAAAGCGTTTATAAGTATGAAAATGATGCATTTGCCTTGGACATTCAATAGACTTGTTATAGTTGTGATTCCAATGGATTTCTTATAGTTGTGATTCTGAAAGGAATCTATTAGATTTTATTTTTGTGGTTGCATATGGATATGAAAATTGGGCATGCAATCATTATTAAACTGGGCATAGTTGAAAACATACATGATGCACACAGGAGAATGGTTGAATATTTAATGTCTTAGTTTGTCAATTGAGGACTATATATAAAAGGTATGAAATGATTTCATATTTCATGCTCAAGCTTAAAGGATGCATCTTGAGAGTATGAAACTACTATTTCATAGTGAACACATTGTACTTCATAGAGAAGAATGCAATATTTTACCTTGTAAGTTTTGATAATCAACCTCTAACATTTAATAATACAAATTGTAACATAGGGTAAAGATTTGATGTCCTCCCCACTATGAATATATATATTCTAATTGTGAAAAAAATGGTTGGAGAATATTGTTGGTGATGAATACAATGCTCTTTAATTAACATATTTGAAAATTATGGATTTTCTTGGGCTTTCGATTCAAAGGATGTGGATCTAAAATTGAACCATTGATTTAAAAGGATGTGTACTACTACATCATGACTCTACATTAGAAGTTCATGGTCCTCTATATTAGAGGATCATGTTTCTTTATATTAGATTCATGCGGGCATCAATACTAAAGACAATGAGTTTATTATATTAATCTACATTTAGAGTTAAAGGTCATGGATTTTCAACCTCTTGCTCAGAGATCAGCCCTGAGTAAGGTTATTGGTCACCAAGATTCTATTAAAGAAACATTGCATGTATAATTAATTTTGACTATCTTAACTATGTAGGGTTGAGGCACCTACTGGACCTTCAACCAAAAGGGTGAGGGGAGAGTAACACATTCCCAGTCACCTGCACATATTTCATGTGCGGGGGAGAATAACATGTTCCCCAGGGGAGAAATAACACATTCCCCAACTATGGGTGGTTGTACATACAAGTACCACTACACTAGTTAATTAGTCTAATAAAATCAACATGCTAGAAAAAGAGTTATGGCAAGATTAATCAAAGGATTTATATAATATGGTAGTGGGGTATAAAACCCAAACAAGATAATACTACAACTAATTTTGAGGCATAAACAAATTAAGTTTAAGGAACAATGGATTAGGTCAAATTAAGCCTCATTAGGTAACATGGGTAATGGTTTAATAAATTTCCCAACTGAAGGGGGTAGATGCACATACCTTATCATTAGAGCCATAAAACCACTTTTCACAACCTTTATACGAGATCAGATCCAATTGCCCTAATTTCATCATTATATCCATGTATTAGATCTATGTATATTCATTAAAGGCTTAAAACCTCAAAACCATCAACTTTTTCCACAAACGATCGAATTAGACTCTCAAAACCTCACTACTATCTTATTTATGTTCTTCTGATCAAAATAACATATATATTTGTATATTTTCGAGTTACTGACTTTTTAGGCTATTTTCCATATTTTTAAGTAATTTAATTCATCCTTAAAAACACTTATTCGAAAACATCAGAATCAAACCACGAAAATATTTTTATTAGATAGATTATGTTCTCCCGATTCCAAAACATATTTTCGTTTTAAATTTGGATAATCGAGTAAAAAGATATGATTTTTATAAACCCAACCAATCACAAAATTCCACATCAGCATTTAAAGTTGCGAGAGAGAAAGAGAGAGCGGATGGGGTGAAAAGACCAACCTACCCCTAAATGAAAATAAAAAATAAAGAGATCAGAAGGGTAGGAGAGGGATAACACTGCAGGGCATATAAGCCACCTGCAGCCACGCGCCATGGCTGCAAGGAAGAAATCGGCAGAGGATCAATCAGAGGGCTTCTGCCAAAAATGATGATTAGAGGAGAATTGAGCATTTCCTTTATATAGGGGTTTAAGTTTCGAGTAAGGGATCATCATGGGCGGAATCCTCTCACGAATTCATTGCAAAAGAAATCGCGAAGAACGATTTGGAAACGAGTGAGAAATTTAAAAGAAATCGGGTTAGAAAAACCACACTCACTGTTCACCGCGAACATAACTCCTACGCGAGGTAGAAGACAAAATCTCCACCGTTAATCCTAGATCATACGGCTCACAAAGCACGCACATAAATAACTTGCCAAATCGAATTAAGATTAAAGTGTGACATATATTATCTAACTATTTTCTCTCTCTTCTTTTGGAGGCCCAAACAACATCCAAAATTAACCAAATTTTATATTCTAACTAATTTTGACGTGTAGAATCGGAATCTGAAATTATTTTTGCCTTTTAGGGACTTTTATTGTATCAAATAAATTAATTACTATTTTCTCTTTCCTCCTTCATTAATGACATTAAGATTATCCAAAAATTACAAAACTTCACCCATAACTCATATTATATATGTTAGACACGAATTTGGAATTATTTCCATTTGTTGAAGTTGTTTATTATTTTAAAGAATGAGTTGAAAGTTTTACACACTTTCTCTCTCTTGAATTTATCTTCTTATCAAATATTTTCTGAATTGATTCAAAATTCATCCAATAGTCTATTTTAACATGTAGAACAAAAATTTGGCATTGTTATATTTTTTAAAGGCTCTTATTATTTAATTTAATTCATTTAAATTGTATCACTTATTTATCCTTTTAATTTATTAGAGGCATCTAGAAACTTTCTAAAAATATGAAACTTGGTATACAAGCAATAATAAATGTGTGAAATACGATTTTGACATTAATTCAATTTTTTCCACATATATTTAATTTTTTGGTCTTTAAGTCATTTTCTCTCTCCTGAATAAAATAAAATATTAAACATTTACCAAATTAAATAAAAATTCACACATAGACTAATTTTGATATATAGATTACGAATTTGGAGTTATTTTTCCAATTTGAGGATATGAGATATTTTATTTCACCTTATTGGCTTATTTCCCATTATCTTGTAATAAAGGCTTTTATATATTCATTTATTATCCAAATTAGATGATACTTGGCCATTAAGTATCTTTTAAGTCAAGAAAATGAATTTGCATGTCAAATTATCTCATGGTTTCCTATTTGGGATTTTTGGAACAACATATTCTTCATTATCCTCTTTTAATCCATTATATCCCATATTATCTCCAATTATTGTCCTTATTATCTCTTTTATGTGTATTTCAAGATTTATCTTATTTTTCATATTTGAAAAAGCACTAGAAAGTTCTAGGATGAAATATTTTATTATCTTTATTATTTAAGTGGACATTTTATATATTAAATCCATTATTAAGCTTTCACTGAGGTATTTGTGCATAAAACCCAAATATTGAGAGAAAAGGTGAACAAATGTTCATTAAACCATCATATTCTCCACAAATTAAACAGAAAGGCCAATTAGGATATAAATGAATGCATAAGATAGAAAGAGGGTCAAAAGACAAAATGTCCAATATTCAGTATGTTACAGTACTTGGCCGTATAAAACCTTTGCCAAGTAACTCTTGCAACTATTTCTTTAATTTTACCATCTCAGTAGGTGCCATTCTATAAGGTTTTTGAGCTATTGGTTGTGTACTGCAAACTAGATTGATCTCAAAATCAATCTCTCGAGGTGGAGTAACATCAAGAAATTCCTCAGGAAACACATCCTTAAACTCCCTAACAACTGGCACTTCTAGAATACTAGGACTTTCTACCTTGGTATCCATCACATGTGCTAAGAATGCCTCACACCCATGTCGAAATAATCTCTCCACTACCATGGCCGATACTAGACATGTTGGAAGAATCTTCATGTCTACCTGAACGGTCCATGTCTTACCACCATATGTGAACATAGCTTGCTTGGAACCACAATCCAAGACTACCTTATACTTTTCCAAGGTGTCCATCCCAATGATTACATCAAATCCATGCATCTCAAGTGGTATAAGATCCACATAAATGCTATGTTCTGAGAAAGAAAGAACACCGGGGGAAGATACCTCTTGTAATATTGTGGAACCAACTAATGGAGTTTCTAACAACAAGTTATCCGTTCTATGACTAACATGAGAAAGACAATTATGAATCACTTCTCGACTGATAAAGGAATGGGTAGCACCCAGATCAATAAAAATAGATATGAAGCAAGATGAAGACATATCATAATGAAATAATTCCATCTGACCTGTCATGAGTCACGGGTTGACTACTGCTTCTAGTTGACTCATAGCATAGAATCTCGTCGTTGCCTACTGCTGACCACGTCCTTTGTTACCTTGTACAAATGAACCTACTTGAGACATCTGTCCACATCCTTATCCTCCTGCAACTATATTGAATTGTTTCCTTTGAGAGCCTTGTTGGTTATGCCTTAATTGTTGAGTTACCTCAATATCTCTTACTAGACACTCTATCTTCAGATGTCATGTCTTCCCACACTTGTAACATATTCTAATCTTCTTTTATGTCCTAGACAGCCCTGTCACTGACATTGATGTTGTACTTTGGGCTCTAGAAGGCCAAAAATTACAACCTCTACCCTTACTTGATGTTTATTGCGTCTGAATAATGTACCTTTGTGGTGCTGACAGCACAGAAACCCTTGGTTTCTGATAGATTCCAGACCTATGTCCCTGGAACTAGGTAGGACCTTTCCTGAAATTGGCCCCAAATTTATCGTTTACTAACCTTTGTATATGCCTAACCGATTCAACAAACATAGCAAAGTTTTCTCTATTTTTCACAGAAGATGTAGGTGTAGTTAATTCAGCATTCAAACCCTTTTCAAAATGCTAAATCCTCTCCTAGTCTTATCCATGTGCACACAAAACTACAAAAGCTCCATGAACTTAGCTTCATACTCATTTATCTTCATAGGCCCTTGCCTAATCCGTTCAAACTGTGATATTTTCTCATCCATGTACATACGAGGAAAGTGCCTATTGGTGAAATCACATTGGAATTCCTCCCATCCGACCTCAACATTAGGCCTTTTCTGTTCTTCGATGGCCCACTAGTGGCCAGTGCTTCCCTTTAACAGGTACACAACATGCCTAACTTTATCAATTTTTGGGATGCTAAGGATCTTAAAGTATTTTTCTAACTCAATGAGCCACATATCTACATCTGTTGGGTCAGCAGTTCATCATAGCCATTCAAAAGTGTTACTAGAACTCAAAGCTTCATAATGAACTGGTGCCCTAGGGGGTGGTTCTGGTATCCTGTCTGCCATATGTGTTACTATTGTCATGAACTGCCCAAACAGTGCATCAAAGGTAGGGTTCTCCAACATAGTCTGATCCACCTGGGGATTCTCAAACACTTATTCTTCTCTCGCATGTTCCCTTGCACCCCTTCTTAGTGCAGCAATGTTGCTCTCAACAACATGTTCTTTGTGTTCTCCAGACATCTTCGAGCTTTACTTCTTCTTCCATATAAGCAAAAGTCATTATAAGATCAACTAGAGGACACTAGAAGAGACTCAACGACCTTAATCCTATTCCCTGTACACTTAGCAAACCCAAGTCTCTAATACCAATAAATGTGACAACCATTATCACACCGACAGCTTAATCGCACAAAACTATGCAGAATTAATCATTATAAGCGGATTACCAAAAATCACTAAAAATTAAAAAAATTTTGCCAAGAGATCCATCAACATGAAACTCTTTTCGGAAAGATCCAAACCATATATATACATCATGGTTTACTTGTACTTATAGTGTTCCATCTCCTTGCAAGGATTTGACATAATAGTTGCTTTATCAAAACATACACAAAAGCAACATCATGTATCTAGGCGTACTAGCCAAAATCTTAGATCGATTATAAAACTCTTTATGTACTATCTCCCATAGGACCTGAGAGTACAGGGATGACACATAAGACTCTATATCTACAAGACACATAGCAGCACACTCAACCTGCATTGTTACTACTGTCCTTACTACTGATGTCCGCTCTCTACTAAATGGTCTCTACCTCCTTGTGTACATCCACCTAAAAAGTTGTGGAACCCATGGGGTGAGACAACTTTTCCCAATGAGAGATATAACTATCCACCAACAATATTTTTATCACAATTAAACTTTTATAAATGAGAGCAGAAGAATCCTTTATTGAATTAAATGAGTATAACTGTTAATTACATGCAGAGAAGAGAAATCTTATCTTATTATTATTTTAGATATCTACAACTAAGCATTAGATTATTGATTTACTTCAAAAAAGGAATATGAGAATATGTATAACTATTGTAAACTTAAATACTATAAAAATAAAAGCAAGGCATCAACCAATGTTTCTGTATTTGGTCCTTAAACAAATACACTACATGGCTAATTACATCTTATTATGCCCTACAGAGATGGTAATATACCTTCCATCTCAACCTAACCACTGTGAAACTTGCATCAGTACCATATAGGTCTATGTAAGAGCTGGAATCCATGACCTCTATGTTGTCGGTTAGTATAAGAGTGGCAGTGACATTAGGAGTCAATCTGCATTTTAGCTAGCCTGGCGTATAGAGGCTCTTTTCTATAGAGATGCAACGTGTAGCATGTTCTCTATCCAGGGTATGACCTAAAGTCAATCCTTCTTGTATATCTTGAATCATGGCCTGCAACGATACTCTTCTGGGGGTATGGCTTTACTGCCAATCCCAATGTTGTAATAGCGTTGCGGTCTACAACAACACTCTTTCTTAAGAAAATGGCTCAAGGCCAAATCTTGGGGTTCAAAGGAAGCAAGGTAATACTCATCTTGCACCCTCACATATTCAAAAATATGTGCTCCGAAAAAAACTCATTCATCATTCAGCAGATCCTGAAATTGAATGATTCTATGGTCAGGGCAACTACATTTTTAATTTATTTGATAGATTTAGTGCATTAAAACATCTTTTAGAATCAATCAAGTTACAAGCATGAATTATAGATAAATGCTATATAGAAATGTGTAACATATTTTCAATAGATCTTGTATCAATTGGTACATATCTGGTTATACCCATCTTGGGATCTTTGTCCCCTGAATACTTTATTGGGAATCTCATCCTTCATCATTATCATTATCATGATCATATGCTTGGGTATCAAACCCTTAGTTCATTGTTGAACAATATCACCTCTCATTAGGCAATAACCAACTTAGGTCATTAGATCCATATACAAATCATAATTTTTGTACAAGTATATCACATGGCTCACCAAGCCTTATATAATCTGTATTGCACTAAATCATAATAGCTCATACCTGGCCATGTTTATCATCTCATAATACCTGCATGATTAGGATTCATAGCAAATTCAATATCAAGAAAATATCATGACCATGCCATAATAAGAATAATTCAAATTACAACCCTCTCATGATTAGGGTTAGGGTATCCTTTTTAACTAAATTAGGGTTTCCAAGTGTATACTTATCAATCAAAACCCTTATTCACATTATAAGTTCTTCTTGATTTCTATAAATTTTCAAGGATACTCCATCAAATATCATCAATTGATTATCAACATGAGGTACAAGTTTCTTTCGTATCCTTATTAGGATATTGACTTCAACATACTTATTACATTGATTTACCCTTCCTTAGTGTTATCAACCTACACTTATTAAAGTGCATTCATCTCTTTACTTTCATAATACATTCATTGATTATATTCAACTTGTATCGGCCTACACTCTTCAAGGGGTACCGGCCTACACTCTACAAGGTGTATCGGCCTACACTCTACAAAGTGTGTCGGCCTACACTCTACAAGGTGTATCGGCCTTCACTCTACAAGGTGTATCTTCCTTCACTCTACAAGGTGTATCGACCTTCACTCTACAAGGTGTATCAGCCTTCACTCTACAAGGTGTATCAGCCTAAACACATCACTTGTGTCGGCCTAGACACATATACTTGTGTCGTCTTAAGCATGTCAAATGTTATCGTTTTAGAGATGCTTAGAGTGGTATCATTTGTGCGGTGTTTGAGGTATATCAGCCATATCACATACTTGTATGTGTCAGGCATACTATGATCTTGTGTATTGGCCACCCAACATCAACTTAAGTATCGGCCACCCAACATCAACTTAGCTAACAGCCACCCAACATCAACTAGGGTTTTGATAACCAAACATCAACTAGGATATCGACCACCCAACATCAATTAGGGTATCAACCACTTTATCCACTAGTGTGTTGACTAGATCATGGACTAGGGTATCAGACATACCATCAACAAGGATATGGACCTCATCTTCTACTAGCATATCAGCATCACCTTTAATTAGTGTATCGACCTCTTCAATCAAGTAGTGTATCGACCATACAACATTGGCTAGTGTATCGGTCACACCATCAACTTATGTATCAGTCTCACTAACAACTAGGATATTGGCTACTTCAACCCTTTGTATATTGGCATCATCTTCAACTGGAGTATCGACCTCTTCATTAACTTAGGGTATCATGCACCCCTTCAATCTAAGGGTATCAACCACTCAACATCAACTAAGATGTCAGCCACACCATTAGCTAGTGTATCAGCCACATTGCATATTATGTGATATCGCCTCTAGGGTTTGAGTTGTATTGGTTTAGGGTTAGCTATATCGGCCTCCACACTCAACCAACTAAACATGACTCCATAAAATTCATTTACTAGTCATCTCTAGACTATTACAAGCCAATACCATTATAGGCATATTGGTTTATAGAATCTAGCATATCGTCCTAGCTCCCTCTTGGTCATATTGGATTAGCAACATATCATTTAGAACATCTCAAGTCATGATGACCATCCATGTTATGGAGCAAACATAGGTGTTAACTTGGATATCTAATAGACATCATTCTGCCATATTTTTAGCATTTAGAAGGAAGATAAAACACTTAAGATATTAGTAGTCCTACTCAAGAAGTCAACCCAAAAGAATAGGAGTTTATATGTATCAATTTCCATACTTATACCCTTGTCTCGGGTTAGGGTTTCCCACAAACCAATATCGGTTTGTGCATATCAGTTTTATCATCTTCAAGATCAAGATCTTTGTCCATAACTACTCTAGTTCATGGAAACAATCCTATATATTCATTAGGTTCATAGAAACATTGTTCAAACAAGAAAGATGATGTAGGAAAGGAGTCAAAAAGTACTACAAGATAAGAAGATGCATAATAATAAAGTTGAGTTCAAGTTATATAACCTACCTCAAGAACAACTCAAAAGCTCCAAGCTTCAAATATCGACATTCCAAGGTTGAAGATGACTTATCAAAAGTCCAAGACTCGATCACAACACTTCTCTATGAAACAAGGTACCATAGTGAAGAACTTGATGAAGAAAGAAGAGAAGGAAAGAATCATGATCCAAGAAGTATAATCTTTCCAAGGTTGAAGATGATCATGGATCACCTTAGACAAGATGCTCAACCTTCTCTTTGTTCCTTGAGCTCCTAGGACGATTCTATGAGCTAAAGAAGAAGGACTATTCTATGAGGTTCTGTATTGACTACCAATAATTATACTAGGTGATGACCAAGAACAAGTATCCTTTTTCATGGGTAGATGATTTGTTTGATCAGTTAAGGGGTGATACAATGTTCTTGAAGATGGACTTGAGGTCAGTACACCACTAGTTGTAGATAAAGGCAAATGACTAAAACATGTCATCATTTAGGACTTGATATGGTCATTACAAGTTTGTGGTGTTACTGTTTGGGCTAACCAATGCACCAACAACGTTCACGTACTTGATGAATCGGGTGTTCAGACCTTACCTTGATCTATTTGTAGTGGTGTTCATAGATGACATATCAACATACTCTAGAGACATTCAACAACATGAACAACACCTATGGCGAGCGTTGACCTTGTTGAAACAACATAAGTTGTACAGCAGGTTCAACAAATGTGAGTTTTGGATGAAGTGTTAGGACCCTGACCTCCGTTTTGGGCTTATCCTATTTGCTTTGCCTAACCCTCGTGTTTAGTTGCTTGCTAATCAACACCAGTGGTTATTAGGGTTTGTTTGTGCTTTGTTGAGGGTTGGAGGTGCTACATGCAAATAACCCAAATCTAGGGTTGATGCGCAAGTTTGTCACCTTGAAAGGAGTTCCTCTCCCTCCTTGCTTCCTCTAGTGTTGAGAGGAAGGATTGGGCCGGCTTGTTGCTTGAGTTGCCTTGGGCTTGGTTGAGCCTTGTTGGGCCTTGTTATGCCTTCTTTGAGCCTTACCTTGCCTTGTTGGACCTTGTGTCGGCCATAGGTGTGCCGGCCATGGGTGTGTCACCCAAGAGGGTGTGTTGCCTAGGTGGGTGTTTCGCCCAGGTGGGTGTGTTTCCGATGTGACCTAGCATTGGTTGTGTCACCTTACCTCGAGAAAGTGGCTATCCTTTGTGGATGGCTGGCATGGCAGGTGCATGTGGCTTGCAAGGTGGCAAG
Organism: Alisma plantago-aquatica; assembly: GCA_963693085.1. Lineage (NCBI taxonomy): Eukaryota > Viridiplantae > Streptophyta > Magnoliopsida > Alismatales > Alismataceae > Alisma > Alisma plantago-aquatica. The sequence goes on from OY856413.1 coordinate 502,702,479, forward strand.
ACATTGGACAAGATTCCCTAGGTGGGCGACACATTGCCTTGTTTTCTCCTCCATCCTCTTCTATATATGCCTCTTCCTTCTCTTGCTTAGGATCCCTTTAGTTCCATGTTGCCTCCTCTCTTCCTTGGTGCACGATACACCTTCCCTTGGTGCTTGGTGGCCAATACCTTAGAGGATCTAAGCTTGGTGGTTGATCCTCCTCCTTCTCCTTCGAGTCTTCTTCTTCCTCCAGTGGTGGTTGAACCCTAGAATGCCTTGTTCTTCTTCTTTCGGTGGTGCTTGAGCTTGGGAGCTTGGATCTTGCTTAAGTGGGTTACATAACTTCTAACCCTAACTATACTACCTTCTTTTATGTTGCATGCTTATATATGATCATGATCGACCATGTATGTTGTTAGATATGTTTCTTGCTCTAGGTTGTACCTTTAGCCTTGTGGATATAACTATCTTGTTGTTTTGGTTGATGATGTATACCTTTAGACCAAGTTGGCCGAACCCATAGATTAGGGTTTTCTTTTGGGGCAACACCCCTTTCTCTCCTTTGGTCTTGAGAAGTGAGTTCGGCTCTAGTGATATAGGCAACACCCCTCTCTTGGTTGTTGAGAGGTGAGTCTATACTCTAGTTGTTTGGGAAACACTCTTCTCTCACCATGGATTTGAGAGGTGATCCTTTGGATGAGAGATGACCTAAGTTGGGGTGATTCATCATGTTACCGATTGGTGATGGAGGTTGTGCAAAACCCCTCTCTCTTAGTTGTTGAGGGGTGAGCCAATTCTCTTGATCTTTTAGGGTTTTGATGATGGTGACCTTGAGCTTGAAGATGACCTTGTCAGGATGGGCTTGGTTCCTTGCACGATGCACCCTTGATGAGATGTTGCCCGACACCCCTCACCCCTGGGTTTAGTCTTGGCCGTTATGGTCATCTTAAGTGTTGTTGGATTAATGCCCGATAGGGTCCTCTTGATCTTGTTGGTGAGCTTGGGCAATATGCCTTGACCGAGATGACCCCTTTACCCTGTTGGTGTCATCCCTTGGACGATAAGGTGCCTTGGACGACATGAAGTCTTGGGCGTTATAGTATGCTAGTTGGATGATAGGGCATCTTGGGAACCATGCTTTTGGTCGACATGCCTCTTGTTTGGAAGGTTAGCTGATAGAACCCTAACCCTAGCACACAATAGCGTCCCTGGCCGATAGGCTTCCTGGTCATTATGGGTGTCGCTTGTGCATGACACACCTCTAGCTCAAGATGCACGATGCATCATCGCCCGCCTATGGACATTGAGCGTCATGGGTTGCTTGTTGCCCGACATGGAGTTCCTCGACGTAGAGTTGCATTGCTGCATATTGGGGCGTTGCAGATGCTAGTGGTTGCCCGATATGCCTTGCCCTTGGATCTTCCGTTGTGTGGTTAAGTGCTCGGCCGATAGGCCTCTAGTGAAGGATGTTACCCTTCCCGATACCACCTATAGTGAGGGATGCACTGCCCGTCACACTTCTAGTGAGGGTTATGACCAACCCAGAAAAACTTAACTAGTGGTTCTTTATCATGTTTTTGCACCTTTTATGTTTAAGGGTTATGTATGGTGGTTGTAAACCAATGCTATGTTTTATAAGATAGGATGCTACCTGTAAATGGATGCCCATAACTTGATAGCTATGATGTAACTAATACGGTGTATGCCTCATACGATTGTGATCATGACATGTGCATATGCAAACCCTAATAACATGATGATCAGTAAGAGCTAAGACTTTTGATTTTAAGTTATCTCTTTTGACGTGCATACTAACCATGTAGGTGTATCAGATTAATTCATAGCCAAGTAAGAGCTATGAGGTATATGTGTTTGAATAACACTGCATCATGAGATAATGTGCATCACCAGTATGATGTGATAGGTTTGGGGATTTGATAAAGGCTAAGTGCCTAGTTGAGGTGTTATCCTCTGATGATAAGATTTGGGATTGTTATCCCAAATGATGATGTAAGATGATGAGAATGCCTTCAGAGGCATGGTTTCTTGTGATGAGCGATTGAGATCCCAGGATAATGTGATAGTGACAATAATAATGTAATTTAAGGTTATGTATGTGTTACAACTTGGTTGCTTCAACAATCCACTTAAAATATACTAATTAAGTATAGTGGAACATATCTTGTAGTTTTCCCTGGCCATAGATCCATCATCATCAGTAGTTGGTGATGGTGAAATAGTTTTATCATGCAGGATTACTTGGAGAACATATTGTTGAATATGCGGGGTTTCTCCTAGCCGAAAATAGGAGGATTAGAGTGAAACTACGGTTGTAGACTCAATACGTTGGAGAATGGTGAACAGACCCATGGCTCATGATGTGTGATAAGAGAGCATGAATGCGATCATGGCTCGGGAGCACGGTGAACAGGCTGTGGCTCAAGGTTTACTAGTGTCGAGGCCTATACTAAGGCAGGTAAGAGACATGGGTAGCTTGCAGAGCTGACCCTGTGGCTGAGGCCACTCAAACATGAGACTACGGTCCTGCTTTGGTTCTCGTGCACTGACCAGGAGGAGGTGAGGTCATGAAGTCCGGCTCTCTCATTGACCTTGTATGGCACCGGCTTTGGGCTTCACATCTAATGGTTGGATTCGAGTGGTAAGGCTCACTTCCTCAGGGCATAATAATACGTAATCCAGCCGAGTAGTATTTATGGCTTAAGGAAAAAATGGAACATTGGTTGAGGCCTTTCTTGTGTAGTTGATCTTGCGTACCTTACAGTTACTTATACATTATTTATGTTATCCAGTAAGATCTTATATATCTCATCTTGTCAATCATGTTCCATAAAGGAAATCAGGTTGTATGCCTCCCGAATATCTTAGTAAGTTGGATTATACCATAAGACCTGCTCAGTATGCTACTCATATTATTTTCTTATGACAGTTATCTGTTTTAACTGCTTTAATCTTCCGAGGTTTTATAGTTTTAGTGGGGAGTTATGTTTCTCACTGGGACTGTGTGTCTCATCCCGCTGGATTACACCCTTTTTAGGTGATCGCGCTAGACGTGGTGGTGGTTGTGAGGTTGCATCCGAGAAATAAGAAGAGCAGTAGAAGGCAAGTGATGGATATGCTGTTGTTTTGGTTGTTTTGTAGAGTCCTAGAGTCATCCCTGTACTCTCAAGTCCTTGGAGGTGTTTTGACATTTTTTTATGATGAAGCTGATAAAGCTTTGTATATCCTACTGTTGGCCTATTGTGGCCCGTTATGTATGTATAAACAAGTGATGAACTCACATGTTGACAGGACAACTGATCTCATAAGTTGTGGACATGTATCAAGGCTTGAATAATGCTTTTATAACATGTTTTCAAGCAGGATGAGGATCTGGATGTAATAATTTCTTGGTTTATCTGCTTTCCGAAATCGGTTTTAATTAACCCATATTTTTCGTAATATGTGATTTATGGTGTTTTTTGCACATTTTCACGTGGCATCTCATTATCTATGTGATAGGGGGATGTGGCACGACAAGCTTGGTATCAAAGCCCTAGGTTCGCTGAGTCTATAGGGATCTAGGACTAGGTTTGTGTCTGTTCTTGTGAGTTTTCCATATTTTCTTACAATCACCTTCTGCCCTCAACAGAAGATAAATCTTAAAGATGTCTGGAATCCATGAAGAACATGCTACCGAGAGCAACGAAGCTGCATCAGTTGATGGAGCTACAGTGCAGGCACATGAAGATTTGGTGTCTGAGGTCCCCCAACTTGACCCAACCATTCTCAAAAATCCTGCCTACCAGCAGCTTATGGGGCAGTTGATGGCTACGATGAATCTCATGGTAGAGAAATTGTCAGTGCCTCCACTGAGAGCACAGGCTCCCCATGGTGAAACATTGGGTATTAGGAAGACTTTTGAGCGGCTTCGCCAAGTCAGAGCTTTGATATATGCTTGAACGACTGATCCAGCGGATGAAGATCTGTGGTTGACAGGTCTTGAGAAGGCCTTTCGGATCCTCAACATCTCCAAAGAAGACAAAGTATAGCACGCTGTCTACCTTCTAAAAGGTAGTGTTGTCCACTAGTGGGCCATCAAGGAGGAGAAGAGACCCGGTGAGGTGATCTGTTGGGAGGTTTTCTGGCGAGAGTTCGTCAGCAGATACTTTCCAAAGAAGTATCTGGATGAGAAGATCAACCAGTTCGAGTGCCTGCACCAAGGAACAATGAGCATCATCAAGTATGAAGCCAAGTTCATGGACCTACTGAGGTTTTGTCCTCACATGGCGGTGACAGATGATGAGCGGATCAGACATTTTGAGAAAGGTCTGAGTGCTGAGCTGACAACACTTGTTGTTGGGTTGGAGAACCGGGAGCTGTTTGCCACATTTGTGGAGTCTGTCTGAAGGATTGAATGGTCAGTCAAGGAGAAGAGAGAGACCATGTCTAAGAAGAGGCCTACTCAGTTCCAGAGATAGAGGTTTGATGGCTTCAAGAAGCCAAGGGTTTTAGCACCTTCTGGGTTAAGAGGTTCCAGTGCACCGTCGTAGTAGTCCCCGAGTAAGGGAAGATGATATGGTTCTTCACCATCGAAGGCACATAGTACAGCTTCAGTGGCAGTGATAGGGCCATCTAGGCCGCAGTTTGAGGATAGGGCATGCTATATTTGTGCACAGACAGAGCATTTCAAGTTAAATTGCACAAGGAGAGATGTTGAAGTGACACAACAACCCAGTAGTAGCAGAGGGTGAGGATGCGGTCAAGCGTCGCAAGCGGGATCATCTGCTCAAGGAAGCAGAGGATGAGGACGACAGCTAGAAATGGTGCAATTCTATGCTATGAGTCAGTCGGAGGCGATAGTCAACCTGCAAGTGGTGACATGTTAGATGGAGTTATTAAATTCTGATTTGTCTTCTTCTTGCTTTATATCTGTTCTAGTTGACCTGGGTTCTACACACTCTTTTATCGCTTGAACTATTCTTAAAAACTGTCTTTTACCTATTAGTTGTAAGAAAGATAGCCTATTGTTAGAAACCCCTCTTGATGGTTCGTCGATGCTTCGAGAAGAGTGTCCATCTTGTGTCTTATCTTTTTCGAGACACAGTATACAAGTGGATCTTATACCACTTGAGATGCATGGATTCGATGTGATCCTTGGGATGGATACCTTAGAGAAGTATAAGGTTGTGTTGGATTTTGGTTCCAAGTAGGTAGTGTTTGATGACGGTGGAGAGAAGTGGATCTTCCAAGGAGATAGGAAGATTCTTTTGACGTGTTTGGTGTCAGCTATGGTGGCAGAAAAGATGTTGCAGCAAGGTTGTAAGGCATTCTTAGCTCACATTGTGGATACCAAGGTGAAAGGTCCTAGCCCTGAGGAGGTGACGGTTCTCCGAGAGTTTGTGGATGTGTTTTATGATGAGTTCCCCAGTGTTCCCCCACCCCGAGAGATTTATTTTGAGATCAATTTGGTACCAGGAACATAGCCAGTTGCACATACACCGTATAGGATGGCTCCAGTAGAGATGGAAGATTTGAAGAAGCAGTTACATGAGTTGTTGGAGAAAGGTTTCATCTGATCGAGCACGTCGCCTTGGGGTGCTCCAATGTTGTTTGTTAAGAAGAAGGACAGATCGATGTGGTTATATATAGATTACTGACAGCTGAACAAGGTCACGATCAAGAATAAATACCCATTGTCGAGGATAGATGATATGTTTGATCATTTGTGTGGCGCTACAGTGTTCTCGAAGATAGACCTATGGTCTGGATACCATCAGTTAAGAATCAAAGATGATGACATACCTAAGTCAGCGTTTAGGATGAGGTATGGTCACTTTGAGTTTATGGTTATGCCGTTTGGGCTACCCAATGTGCCTGCTACTTTCATGGATCTGATGAACCAAGTGTTTCATCTGTTCCTAGATCAGTTTGTTGTAGTCTTTATAGACGACATCTTGATCTATAGTCGAGATAGTCAAGAGCATGAACATCATCTTCGACAAGCGTTGAATCTTCTTCGCCAACATTAGTTGTATGCCAAGTTCAGTAAATGCATGTTCTGGTTGAAGGAACTGCCATTCTTGGGACACGTGATATTTGTTGAAGGAGTCAGATTGGATCCCAAGAAGGTAGAATCAGTGGCAGATTGGGAACAACCAAAGATGCCAATAGAATTCCGTAGTTTTCTGGGTTTGGCAGGATACTACCAGAGGTTTATAAAGGACTTCAGTATGATCGTGTTGCTGATGACAAAGTTGACCAAGAAGGATGTACCTTTTGTCTGGGATAGTTCTCCAGTGTTAGTGCTGCCAGAGCCTGGGAAAGGTTGTGCTATTTTCTGCGATGCTTCCAAGAAGGGCCTAGGGTGTGTGTTGATGCAGGAAGATCATGTGGCTTCTTTTGCTTCGCGACAGCTTAAGAAACATGAGGAGAACTATCCAACACATGATTTGGAGCTGGATGTGGTGGTTCATGCATTAAAGATTTGGAGACACTATCTTTATGGGGAAGTGTGCCAGATCTTTACAGATCATAAGAACTTGAAGTACATATTCTCATAGAGTGAGATGAACATGCGATAGTGTCGCTGGATGGAGCTGATGAATGATTATGACTGGACCATTGAGTATCATCCTGGTAAGGCAAAGGTGGTAGCTGATGCGCTTAGCCGAAAGTCTTCTTCTCTTCCTATGAAGAAGACACAGTTCAGTTCTTTGGTATGCCATAGATGGGATATGTTTGTCTCCTTGCAGAAGATGAATGTGCAGATGGAAGTTTCCTTGTTGGTAGGATTATTGGCACAGATGCATGCAAAGCCTACGTTGAGACAGCAGATCAAGGATGCACAACAGATAGATGCTTCAGTTTAGTCGATCAGATCAGAGCTCGGCAACAAAAAGCGTGATGGGTTCCATGAGTCTGAGGATGGACTAGTTTGTTATCGTAATAGGATGGTGGTCCTCGATGTTGATGATCTGAGAAAGATAGTGCTTGAGGAAGCACATACATCGATGTATGCTATGCATCCAGGAGTCACCAAGATGTATCATAACCTGAAGGATCTTTATCGGTGGCCTGGATTGAAGAGAGACGTAGCTAACTTTGTGGCGAGGTGTGCGGTATGCCAGCAAGTCAAGGCTGAACACCAGAAGTCGGCAGGTACGTTGCAACACCTGCCGATACCGCAGTGGAAATGGGATCATATAACATTGGATTTTGTAGTTGGTCTGCCAAGGACATCTAGGAATCATGATTCCATTTGGGTGATAGTGGATAGATTGACGAAGTCTGCCCATTTCATACCTGTAAAAATGACATATACAGTAGAGAAGCTTGCTCTGGTGTATGTAGATGAGATAGTGCATTTATATGGTGTACCAGCAATGACAGTTTCCGACAGAGGCCCTCAGTTCACGAGTCATTTCTGGAAACAGTTGCACAAAGCGTTGGGAACGCAGTTGAGGTTCAACACCGCCTTCCACCCACAGACAGATGGAAAATCTGAAAGGACTATTTAGACTTTGGAGGATCTTCTCTGAGCTTGTGTTTTGCAGTTCCTAGGTAGTTGGGATGTGCATCTCAGTTTGATAGAGTTTGCCTACAACAATATTTATCAAGGGAGCATTGACATGGCTCCTTATGAGGTTTTATATGGAAGGAAGTGCATATCTCCTTTATGTTGGTATGAGTCTGGCGAGTACCAGCTTTTGGGTCCTGAGTTAGTACAACAGACAACAGAAAAGATCAAGATGATACAACAACAATTGAAAGCGGCACAGGACAGACAGAAGTCGTATGCAGATAATCGTTGATGACCTTTGGAGTTCCAGGTAGGAGATAAAGTGTATCTCAAGGTCTCACCCTGGAAAGGCGTGTTGAGGTTTGGACGAAAAGGCAAATTGGCACCCAGGTTTATGGGGTCATACCCGGTAATAGCGTGTGTTGGCAAGGTAGCTTATAAGTTAGAGTTTCCGCCAGAGTTGCACAGGTTACACCCGGTGTTCCATGTCAACATGCTGAAGAAAAGTCATCCAAACACAGGGACAGTGATACAGCCAGTTGAGGTTGAGCTTGATGAAGATGTGACATACGAGGAAGGTCCAGTGATGATCCTTGACAAAAGAGTGAAGAAGCTGAAGAGGAATCTTGTGAGGGTTCTTTGGCATCATCATGGCATTAAGGAAGCCACATGGGATCTTGAGGAAGAGATGAGGAGGAAGTATCCCTCGCTTTTCTCTTCAGATTTTAGGGGCGAAATCCCTTTGTAGAGATTTATGGCTTATAAGGACTCTAACCTCTATTTTGGGCTTATCCTATTTGCATTGCCTAACCCTGGTGTTTAGTTGTTTACTAATCACCACCAATGGTGATTAGGGTTTGTTTGTGCTTTGTTGAGGGTTGGAGGTGCTACTTACAAATAACCCAAATCTAGGGTTGATGAGCAAGTTTATCACCTTGAGAGGAGTTCATCTCCCTCCTTGCTTCCTCTAGTGTTGAGAGGAAGGGTTGGGCTCATTGCTTGAGTTTCCTTGGGCTTGGTTGACCCTTGTTGGGCCTTGTTATGCCTTGTTTGAGCCTTGCCTTGCCTTGTTGGACCTTGTGTCGGGATAGGTGTGTTGACCATGGGTGTGTCACCCAGGTGGGTGTGTCGCCCATGTGACCTAGCTTTATTTGTGTCACCTAACCTTGGGCAAGTGGCTATCCTTTGTGGATGGGTGGCATGACATGTGCATGTGGCTTGCAAGGTGGCAAGATGTTGGACAAGTGTCCCTAGGTGGGTGACACATTTCCTTGTTTTTCCTTGTTTTCTCCTCCATCCTCTTCTATATATGCCTTTTCCTTCTCTTGCTTAGGATCCCTTTAGTTCCTTGTTACCTACTCTCTTACTTGGTGCACGATACACCTTCCCTTGGTGCTTGGTGGCAGATCCCTTGGAGGAGGTAAGCTTGGTGGGCGATCCTCCTCCTTCTCCTTGGAGTCTTCTTATTCCTCCAGTAGTGGTCGAACTCTAGAGTGCCTTGTTCTTCTTCTTTTGGTGGTGCTTGAGCTTGGGAGCTTGGTGATAGGATCTTGGAGCTTGCTTAAGGTGGGTTACATAACTTCTAACCCTAACTATACTACCTTCTTTTATGTTGCATGCTTATATATGATCATGATCAGCCATGCATGTTGTTAGATATTTTTCTTGTTCCAGCTTGTACCTTTAGTCTTGTGGATATAACTATCTTTTTGTTGTGGTTGATGATGTATACCTTTTAACCTAGTTGGTCGAATCCATAGATTAGGGTTTCCTTTGGGGCAACACCCCTTTCTCTCCTTTGGTCTTGAGAAGTGAGTTTGACTCTAGTGATATAGGAAACACCCCTCTCTTGGTTGTTGAGAGGTGAGTCTATACTCTAGTTGTTTGGGAAACACTCTTCTCTCACCATGGATTTGAGAGGTGAGCCTTTGGATGAGAGATGACCTAAGTTGGGGTGATCCATCATGTTGTCTGATTGGTGATGGAGGTTGTACAAAACCCCTCTCTCTTGGTTATTGAGAGGTGAGCTGATTCTCTTAATCTTTGAGGGTTTTGATGATGGTGAGCTTGAGCTTGAAGATGACATTGTCAGGATGGGCTTGGTGCCTTGCATGATGCACCCTTAATAAGATGTTGCCTGACACCCCTCACCCCTGGGTTTAGTCTTGGCCGTTATGGTCATCTTGAGTGTTGTTGGCTTAATGCCCGATAGGGTCCTCTTGATCTTATTGGTGACCTTGGGCGATATGCCTTGACCGAGATGACCCCTTTACCATGTTGGTGTCCTCCCTTGGACGATAAGGTGCCTTGGATGACATGAAGTCTTGGGCATTATAGTATTCTAGTTGGACGATAGGGCGTCTTGGGCACCAGGCTTCTGGTCGACATGACTCCTGTTGGGAAGGTTGGAAGATAGAACCCTAACCCTAGTATACGATAACATCCCTGGCCGATAGGCTTCTTGGTCATTATGGGTGTTGCTTGTATGCGACACACCTCTAGCTCAAGATGCACGATGCAGCATCATCCACCTATGGACGTTGAGCATCACGGGATGCTCATTGCCCGCCATGGCGTTACCTGACGGAGCACTGTGTTGTTGCACGCTGGGGCGTTGCAGATGCTAGTGGTTTCCCGATATGCCTTGCCCTTGGATTGTCCGTTGTGTGGTTAAGTGCTCGTCCAATAGGCCTCTAGTGAAGGATGTTACCCTACCGGTACCACCTATAGTGAGGGATGCACTGCCTGTCACACTTTAAGTGAGGGCAGCAGTCACCTTTGGTGAGGGTTATGACCAACCCGGAAAAACTTAACTAGTGGTTCTTTATCATGGTTTTGCACCTTTGATGTTTAAGGGTTATGGATGGTGGTTGTAAACCAATGATATGTTTTATACAATAAGATGCTACTTGTAAATGGATGCCCATAACTTGATAGATGTGATGTAACTAATACGGTGTATGCCTCATACAATTGTGATCATGACATGTACATCTGCAAACCCTAATAACATGATGATCAGTAAGAGCTATGATTGGTGATTTTAAGTTATCTCTTTTGATGTGCATACTCAACATACAGGTGTATCAGATGAATTCATAGTCAGGTAAGAGCTATGAGGTATATGTGTTTGAATAACACTGCATCATGAGATAACATGCATCACCAGTATGATGTGATAGGTCTGGGGATCTGATAAAGGCTAAGTGCCTAGTTGAGGTGTTATCCTCTGATGATGAGATCAGGGATTGTTATCCCAAGTGATGATGTAAGATGATGAGAATGCCTTGAGAGGCATGGTTTCCTGTAATGAGGGATTGATATCCTAGGATAATATGATAGTGACAGTAATGATGTAATTTAATGTTATGTATGTGTTACAACTTGGTTGCCTCAACAATCCACTTAAAATATACCAATTAATTACAGTGGAACATATCATGTAGTTTTCCCTGGTCATAGATCCATCATCGTCAGTAGTTGGTGATGGTGAAATAGGTTTATCCTGCGGGATTACCTGGAGTGCATATTGTTGAATATGCGGGGTTTCTCCTAGCTGAAAATAGGAGGATTATAGTGAAACTGCGGTTGTAGACTCAATATGTTGGAGCATGGTGAACATGCCATTGACTCAGGGTGTGTGATAAGAGAGCATGAATGCGATCATGGCTCGGGAGCACAGTGAACAGGCCGTGGATCAAGGTTTACTACTACCGAGACTTGTACCAAGGCGGGCTAGAGATATGGGTAGCTTATAGAGTTGACCCTGTGGTTGAGGCCACTCAAGCATGAGATGGTGGTCCTACTTTGGTTCTCATGCACTGACCACAAGGAGGTGAGGTCATGGAGTCCGGCTCTCTCATTGACCTTGTATGGCACCGGCTATGGGCTTCGCAGCCGATGGTTGGATTTGAGTGGTACGACTCACTTCCTTAGGGCATAATAATATGTAATCCAGCCGAATAGTATTTATGGCTTAAGGCAAAACACAGAACATTGGTTGAGGCCTTGCCTGTGTAGTTGATCTTACGAACCTTACAGTTACTTATATGTTCTTTATGTTATCTGGTAAGATCTTATAAATCTCATCTTTTCAATCATGTTTCATAAAGGAAATCAGGTTGTATGCCTCCCAGATATCTTGGTAAGTTGGATTATACCGTAAGACCTGCTCAGTATGCTGCTCATATTATTTGCTTATGACAGTTATCTATTTTAACTACTTTAATCTTCTGAGGTTTTATAGTTTCGGCGGGGAGTTATGTTTCTCACTGGGACTGTGTGTTTCACCCCGCTGGTTTACACCCTTTTTAGGTGATCTCACTAGACGTGGTGGTGGTTGTGAGGTTGCGGCCGAGAAGAAAGAAGAGCAGTAGAAGGCAAGAGATGGATACACTGGTGTTTTAGTTGTTTTGTAGAGTCCTAGAGTCATCCATATACTCTCAGGTCCTCGAAGGTGTTTTGACATTGTTTTACGATGAAGCTAATAAAGCTTTGTATATCCTACTGCTGACCTATTGTGGCCCATTATGTATGTATAAACAAGTGATGAACTCATATGTTGACAGGACAGCTGATCTTATAAGCTATGGACACGTATCAAGGCTTGAATAAAGCTTTTATAACATGTTTTCATACAGGATGAGGATCTGGATGTAATAATTTCTTGGTTGATCTACTTTCCGAAATCAGTTTTAATTAACCTGTGTTTTTGGTAATATGTGATTTATGGTGTTTTCTGCATGTTTTCGCGTGGCATCTCGTTGTTTGTGTGATAGCGGGATGTGGGTCGAAAGTCAGGGAGATAGTCTCTGATCTTTTTTTAAGTACTCCCCAAGTCTAATCCTTGACCTATGTGCTAACCATCCCTGACCACTACTCTACTTTAAATTTTTTTCCAAATCTATTCATATTTTTTCTCTCCACATGATTAAATAATTCTAAATACCATCTATCTAATTAACTACGCAGATATATATCAAATATGTTGTATTGAATGAGTTCATGATTTCCAATTATAAGATTAGATAAACAAAATAGGAGTCATTGATTACATCCATAAAGTTTTCCTTCCCACCAAAACCCATCTGTGACACATTGATCACACCAATGCGAGATCACTCAAAACAAAGTGCGGAATTAACACTAACATCCACATTATCAGAAAGTATGGTAAAATAAAATCGACTTCACATAACTATAAATCGAAAACATATGACATCTTTGTCCACATGAAGCCACTTGTTACATATGTTAGCTTGTTTGCATATACAAGCCATATTTGTACAACCATCACATATTGCTAAAAACTCGTAACTATATACAACATCTATAAAATACCCTCTACGACCTCACCATATAGGGATGACACATAGGACTCTACTACAAAACAATAGCAGCATATCTAACCTTTAACCACTATTGCTCCTCTTGCTTCTCATCCTCAACCGCACAATGTCTACCTCATCGTGCATGACCACCTAAAAGATATGGAAACTCATGGCGTGAGACCAACGTCCCAGTGAGAGATATAACTCTTTGTCATCAACTATTATTAACATAGATGTACTAAAGTAGGAAAGTTAACATTATTACTAAACTGAGCAAATTCAGCTAAATGATAGAAGTAAAACAGTTAGCATTGTTTAAGCAATTAAGGCATATTGTAAGTGTTTTTCTATGGAGCAATTATGATTTTAGTCAAAATATCATGGTTATAAATACATCACACTATTTTTAGTTCAGATTATATTTGACTTTTAATGTAATGATATCTACATTTCCCTTCTTTGTAAATAATAATACTGGTTCATTATATAGTATATTGTGAAAGATTGAATTTGAACATATTCTTTGTGCAATGATGTAGTGAACTATGGTTTTTCCATTTCATATTTCTTAAATTACATTTTCTTTATAATGTGATAACCAATCATGAATAATTATACAAGAAACCTTCAAGAATTGTTTCTAGTGAACTGATCTCCTTACTGTTCATAAATTGACTTAGTGATAAATGTCATATTCTCGATGAGAAAAGGAATTGTACCAGGATGTAGATCATAAGAGGAAACTACATCAATTTTATTGTCATTCTTAAGAAGGTATACGATTCCATCAAAAGGATCATTCTTTGAAACACCGCCTAAAGTGGTATTGTATGCACTAACTAGTTGACTCTTTTTGTAATGAATATTAGATACATTCATTGGCGATGGATCTACATGACTCGTAGTGATTCCCTCATTTTCAAGTGCATGCGAATCTATATATCTACTATTTTATCAATCTAAATGCATGTAATCATTTCCATCCAACACCTTTCCTCTGTACTATTTTATTCCATTAATAAATTTGCCACCATCTAAACATATTTGTCGTGTAAACCTTCACCATTGTGAAAGGACTTCTTTGTTTGTACTCTTCTAGGCAAAAACATGTGGTGATTTCAGAAACCATTGCAAGTGTAATTAGGTGGCTGATGCGGCTTCCTCTTATATGAAGGTTTGTGTCCGTCATCGGCATTAACTGTCCAACAATTTGAGGGACTAAGTGGTTATAGATGGGTGATAAGTTTTACCACATGGGGAGCATCGACAACTACATCGCTCACTTAGGGCTAGCGACATTCAAAGGAAATCATATTAATCTTCCACGAGAAAATAACGAATTTCTTCTCCCGTCATTGTACGTAGAGATCGATTTTCATCGTTCATTCTTCATCCCAATTTCTTCTCCATACATAAAGTTTTAGGAGGAATAAGGGAGCAAACCTCCTATGAGAACTGACTTTATCAACACACTTCTTATATTTCCTTAATCTATATCTACACATATAGAGGGATCAACTACAAGACAACCCGATCATCCACAAAGTTAGTTTCTCCTATCATTGTATTTGCATAGCAGTACCCCTGACATCTTGCTAAGATTCTAATATAGGATTCAGAGTAATTTACGTCAACATCTTGTTCCAAATGCAACCCAACTAATATGCAACAATAAGTGCATCACATACATTATTCAATTCCAATGATTGCCTCATCGATATCTGTCTTTTAGATCTTTGGCACTAGCGGAGCATTACGTACCAGGCGTATTTTATTTACCAAGGTAATTAGAATAGACGAATGACACTATTTGTTTATTGGATGCATGTTTGTCATCCAAACTTATACGTGTTGGGGGGCCTTGTCTCCTCATCTCCATTGTGAATACCAATTTATCTTGCTTACCTTGCTGATTGGATGCGTACCACAATGGTGGTTGGGTTTCTACCTATATGCTCATAGTGGAAGCAGACACATCTTACATTTTTATTCTAGCCTTGGTGGGCAATATGAAATTTGTCGTCGCCCTAGGAATGGCTCTTACGCCGCAGAGTGGTGAACGATTAGGAATTTATCTATGCATAATCCCTGGAATTATTTTCAAGCTGATACGATCAGTACTAAACCTTGATGGAGTATAGATGCTTCACCATATCCAAGTCAAGGTTGGAGGAATAAAAGGATGGACTTGATACCTATCTCTAGTCTTGTTCAATTACTTACAAGTGGAGCTTGGTCACCTATTCCTGGCTGCTAGCTTTGCATGTGTGTAACATCATTAATTTGTTTTCCAGGCAGGTTCTAGACGGCACTTGCAGAAGATGTGATCTAAGAAACCAAAGTTTGTTCCTTTGTGTGTATCTATAAGGATACATCCGAGGATGATCATGGGTCATCCAGATTACAAGTATGATTATTGAAAGAAGTTTACAATTATAACTTTATCCTCAGAATGTAATGCTAATTACAAGAGTTATAAATCTTGTTTTATTGGAACCATATGTATAATACATGAAAAGAACCACGAATGATCAACAATGGATATTTTCTAGCGGAATCTACGAAGAAAATTGTCAAAGACGACTATGATTTTGTGTTGATATTTCTTCTGGATTAGATTTAATCACATGATCTCATGAACGGAAGCACTGCAAATGTGGAATATGTTTGCACAAGACAGAGCTAAGATGAATTGTAATATTATATAATGTGAACAATGGTCTGATGGAGCCTCCACTTACGTGAAGTTGCGTGCACCACTAAAAATCCTAGAGATAGAAGATCTCTAAGTTTAGCCTTGCTTATACTAAGTTAAAACTCCACCCACGTATGCTAGGATACGTGGAAATCTTATCGCAGTATAGTTAAGGGTCGAATCCTCGAGACAACGGTCTTGTTGTTGCCAACAAGATGGAAAACGTTCGAATTTCACTTAATCACTCAATAGTTGATATTTAGATCAAAAGGTTGATTTGATTGTTTTTAAGCTAAGTGCAAGTAAAGTAAAGAAAGCAAGTAAATCTAGGTGGTTAACAAAGGTGAAAGATCACTAGGGTGTAATCGGTTTTTCACCGCCACTACACATCGATCAACACATGCAAAGCAAAACTTAACCTACAAAAAGAGTTCGGTTAGTTAGTATCCTTGTAGATCTAGCCTCCTTTCGGATAATCTAGCTACGAGAAGTGCGGGAATGTTGCAAAGCTAGCCATTCCCGAACAAATGGTCACATTACTTTGCATCATTCCCCTCGCAAAGTGTGTTCCTCGACATATCAAGGTTGCACTTCCATACGTCAACTGATTCCATTTCATAGTATGAAAGTACAACGGATGATAGTGACTTTACTCCACTTCTTGAGATACACTTCTGGATACCGAAACAGATGCATGGTGGATACATGCACCAAGAACCAATATGCAAACGAGTTTCGAATCTAATAGTACAAACGTAGACAATTCATACTAAAAGATAAAGGATAACACAAGTTGGAGATCAAGTAACACGCATTCATTAATCGTTTGATGTCGAACTAACAAAGATAAGAACTCTCTATTACAACCTAAGGATTACATTTTACATGATATGAAAGTATGGGTAGCGGGGCTACTCCCCGCACCCTAGTGAAGAAGACTACTCCCTCATGACTAGGACCAAGAAGGAGGCGAGAAGAGAGAGAGAGAGCATCATCCCCACAAAGGAGGGAGGAAAGTCAACTCCTTGGGGAGAGAGAGAAACAATCCACCAGTCTTTGTAGGTTGCACGATGAAGAGGTCTCCTCTTCCCACCTTTTCAGCGAAGAAGGAGAAAGCAGCTTCAGGATGGAGTATGGATCTCAGATCGACAGCCTCAGGGCGGAGGATGGAAGTGGCAGGAGCTTTGGAACGATTGGGGCAGCCTTTCGACGTATGAAAAAATCCCCCCTTGAGGTGACCCTTGGGGTCTTATTTATAGGCTTAAGTTGAGCCCAAACGGTCTTGAGACAGTTTGGGGTTCTCAAACCGTTTGCCTTTATGCGGTCTCTGAGATCGTTTAGTCTTATGCGGTCTTGGGACCGTATGGCCTCCATGCGGTCTTGGGACCGTATGGCCTCCATGCGGTCTTGGGACCGTATGGCCTTCATGCGGTCTTGGGACCGTATGGCCTCCATGCGGTCTTGGGACCGTATGGCCTCCATGCGGTCTTGGGACCATGCGGTCTTGGGACCGTATGGCCTCCATGCGGTCTTGGGACCGTATGGCCTGCATGCGGTCTTGGGACCGTATGGCCTCCATGCGGTCTTGGGACCGTATGGCCTTCATGAGGTCTTGGGACCGTATGGCCTCCATGGGGTCTTGGGACCGTATGGCCTTCATGCGGTCTTGGGACCGTATGGCCTCCATGCGGTCTCGGGACCGTATGGCCTCCATGCGGTCTCGGGACCGTATGGAGTCTTTGTAATTTTTTTGTGTTTTCCTGTAATGATAAAGAAGAGAAATTAGTTTATTGGTATATCAGCAATAAAGTAAAAAGTTAATGATTCTATCTAATTTATCTAAGAAAGAGTATGGAAAATTAAGGAGAACTAATAAGATAACGTCACAAAACGGGAGGTTATCACCCCCCCTAACTTAGAGTCTAGCTTGTCCTCAAGTTAGATAGAGCTAAGGCATGCAGTGGCGAAGCGATTTTATTTAGTTAGGGTTTCCATGCTCTTGCTTCAATTCTAGATCAGATATCTACCGAGGTCTTATTAGGGCTTCTGCTTACACTAACTCTTTCGAGTATCAAGAGTTGTGTGGATCTCAGGTTCCTTTCATATCGCGAGTCTCGCATTGGGACCACCTTTCTTATTACGTGCATGTCATCGACTCTAATCAGTTTTATACTTCTTTTGAGAAATCTACCGGCAGCTAGAGTGGGTATGAGGGTTGGCTTAAAAGGCTTATTGTGTAATTCCCCCTTCAAGTGGGGGAGGGTTTGTCTTATGCTTTTAGGGTCTCGGTACCGGGCACGACACATCTGCCTTCATGAGGGCAGCTGAATGTACCGGCCGGTCGAGTCCTTTATCAGCCTTTTCATATATTAGGAGACCTTAGGATCTCACTACCGGGCACGACACATCTGCCTTCATGAGGGCAGCTGTAGGTACCGTCCGGGTGAGATCTTTATTGGCTCTTCATATAGGTCCTTATGCGTGGCACAACTCTCATGTTTTTATTCAACACTCTGGCTTTTATTCAAAACTCACAGGCTTAGGAAGTGGGTTTTTGTTAGGGTTTTTGATTGGGCGGCCAAGCCTCTTTTATTGAAAGAAGAAAACTGTTCTTAGGGTTCCTGACATGCACTTATTTTTATTTTGTGTTCCGCTTGCAAGATTTCTTGATTTTGGATTTCCCCCTGATTTCCCTCTTGATCTTGAGAGCTTTCGGTTTGCTTTGGCCCTGAAGTTGACCTGTGAAGAGTCTGAGATAGAATTGAAGCAAAAGCATAAAAACCAATTGTGAATGTAATTTATAAATTCGTCATTCATGCCTATATGCTAATCTTGTTATTTATTCTTGAGGACTACTTTATCTCTAACTTAGCTAGGGGTGATTCTTTCCAGGATGAAAGTTATACTTAAGAGTTATTTTATTGAAGAAATTACTAGAAAAAGTCTAAATATGAACAGAAGGTTTGAAAATGATGTGCGGAAAAGTATGAGTTAAGGGAAGGAGTAGAGATAGAAGGGTTGAAGAAGAATGATACCTCGCCCTTGTCCAGTGCACTCCCCCCTAACTTATCACTCACTCTGTCCATAGAGTGTCAAAGTGATAGGTTGAGAAGTGCATGGACAAGGGCATTAGGCTTCTGTTAATCCTTTATTTGCCCCATGAGTTCTGAGTAAGGTGGTTGCGAGCTTTCCGCGTAGTGCGTGGTAGTCTACTTCTGTCATGTCCTCTATAGGCTTGTGAAGGGCCACAATTGTATACATCCAGAAGAGGACGTGGAAGCCGCAGTCTTTGGATTCTCTAATTTGCTGGGGGCACATGTGGCAGAAGGCTGGTGGTTTGAAGTGATCTTTGTCATATGCCCGCGTGTTATGACCCAAAAGAGCGTGTAATTTGTCATCACACTCCTTCGCCACCTCCTCCGTTGGTATCTTTGGAGTCGTAGTATATTCTTTCAGTTCTGGATCATACTGGCTGTCAGAACTGTTGTAGATTATTGTTGTTCCTTCATGAAGATTAGTTGCCAGTAACATCCAGTGCTCTTGATGAAGGAAAGGTAGCATGATGAACTTCAGAGTTGTATGCTGGAGATAAGAGATGAGTGTCTCCTTTGTTCTGAAGTTCTTCAGCCCTAAAAGATCATCCTTCATGTAAGCGGACACCATATAGACTGTGTGGTGATTCCGTGCGAGTAAGTATTGATAAGCAGTCATTACACTTACAGACATGGAACCTTTGATCTAGACGGTTTCACGGAGGACATCTGCCATAACCAAGATATCCCCGTAAATATATACAAGCTCGTCCTTTTCGGCGTATAGCCGTGACATTATGAGTCGGAGCTCATTGTCTGAAAGACTTTTGCAAGCTTCCCGATCAAAATTTGGAAATGATGGTTCAATGGCAGATGGGGGCACCATATGCGGTGAGGATCTCTTTATGGTTACCCCAGATATCAGATCAACATCACCTTTATCTGGAGCCAGGTCGAAGGTGTAAGGGTTCCATTGACTTTGCTCGGTGACTTTGGTTGACAGCTTTTCTTTTGCCAACTCCGCTAGGGTTTGTCTGAATGGTCACCTCTGTGGACATTGGATGGATGAAAAAAGATAACGAGGGATGTCATCTGGCACCATAGTAGGGTCGCTGAAGAACCTTCTATCGCAGATAAGATCCATGGCGTAATGCCCTCGCAAGGAGTGGAAATCTTCGTTAATGAGATCTGTGAATGGGACTTGCTGGTTTAGCGCTAAAATGTGTCGTATAACGTAGAAAGTGCAGTCCCCCGATCCTTCAGTGGTTTGGACTTGTGAGTTGATTATTCTAAACCAGGGTTGACTCCAATCCTGGCGGAGAGAAGGGCATGCGGCCCATATGAGTTTTAGAAGCCGGAAAGGGATGCATCTTGCCTCCCCGGCTTCAGTGCCGACAAAGTTGATTATTCCGGCCTTTAGTTCACTAGCACAGAAGTTGTACACCTTTGCGTCTCTAGATAAGGTGTCCACGATCATAAGTAGCCAGTGACCACAGACTTGAAATGGCACGGATATAAAACGTGGTCTTCTGGCCATTCCCCTATGCAACCGCTCAATGGATTTGTGTTGTAGTTCTTTGTATAGCAAGCACAAACACAGAGCTGGTGAGGCGTTCAGGATTGGTTGCTGCCGCTTGGGACTACTATAAATTTCGATAGAATTGGCAAGAAGGGTGCAGAAGGTTGCCATCTTCACCTCAGACCGGGGTCGGAGGATGGAGCGGAAATCCTCACGTGTCAACTTGCGCTTGGTCTTTGTGTTTTGATAGATAACATCCCCCCTTCCTTGGCATCATCTACTATAGTGTTCAGGATGAAGATATCATGTGCATCTAAGGTAGAGATGGCCGCCATATCGAGGTCGTGCATTTTATGAGGTAGAGGTGGCGGCGGGGGTAGTTCTTGCGGTGTGGGGGAAGAAGTCTGCTCTAAGTCGTCCATGTAATGCTGCAGATCTTCATTTTTTTTAACAGGTTTGGAGGTCGGATGGTCCCAAACGGTTTGGAGACCGAATGGTCCCAAACGGTTTGGAGACCGAATGGTCCCAAATAGTTTGGAGACCGAATGGAAGATGAACTGCGCGGGAGCCGAACCGCGCGGTCGCTCGTCGGCAGGGAACTGCGGCGGCAACGAAGGGTAAGCATGTTGTCGTTACCGACGGCGATGGTGGCGATGACAGAGTTCGAAAATCCGTGACCGTCTAGCGGTGGTATAATCCATTGAACTGCTGGGTGGTCTACCTGTTAGTGAGGGCGGCGAGAATGCTGGGCGCAGTGAGCAACAGAGCAGGAGCGCGGGAATGCGCGGGCACGACGACAGAGCCGGAGACGACAGCGAAAAAGCTGAGTCGACGATGAGGTGATGAAACGGCGGTGGAGACGACGGCAGCGTCAGAGAGGGAAACGAGCGCGAAAACGAAACTCTGGAATGAAACAGGGAAGTCGAGAATTCGGGATTCTAGAAGAAAGAACGGGGGCGGGGGGGGGTATTTATAGGATTTGGGGCGCCCCTAACCGCTAAGGTTTTTGTTTTTAAGACCTTGTGTTTTTATGTTTGTTTTAGATTATGTGAATTTTTATGTATTTTTAGATTAATGATGAAAGAACTTAAAAAAAGCAAATAAGGTTTAAAAGAAAATAAAAGACTAGAAAATTAGAAAAGGTGATACTCAGGTCTTGGGTTGCCTCCTAAGAAGCGCTTTGGTTTAACGTCGCTGGCTCGACAAAATTCTGCTCCAGCTATGCTGATGTTATAGGATCTTGGATCTCTATAGTTTGTCTTGATAATTTGTCTGCTGGAGTGTGGTATTTCTTTAATCTATGACCATTAACGGTCCTTTCTCCTCCATTATTATCGAGAATAATGACAGCTCCTGTCGGGTAGATATGTTTGATTGTGAAAGGCCCTGACCATTTAGCACATAGTTTTCCAGGAAACATTTTTAGTCTAGAATTGAATAAGAGGACTTTATCTCCGACGATTATATCCTTTCTTTTTATGTGGCCATCATGCCACATCTTGGTTTGTTCTTTGTAAATTCTTGCATTGTGGTAGGCTGTCATTCGTAATTCTTCTAGTTCTTGGAGTTGAAGTTGTCTGAATTCACCAGCGCCTTTGAGATCGAAGTTTAGTTGCTTAATGGCCCACCAAGCCTTATGCTCTAATTCAAATGGCAAATGGCAAGACTTCCCATACACTAATCGAAACGGTGTTGTTCCAATTGGTGTTTTGAAAGCTGTGTGGTAGGCCCATAGAGCGTCAGATAGTTTGGTGGACCAATCGGTGCGGTGCCTATTGACGGTTTTTTCCAGGATAGCTTTAATTTGCCTATTGGAGACTTCAACCTGTCCACATGTCTGTGGATGATACGGTGTGGAAACTTTATGGTTGACTCCATATTTTCTTAATAAGGCTTCAAAGCTCCGTTCCAAGAAATGTGATCCACCGTCAGATATTATCGTTCTTGGAACGCCAAATCTGGGGAATATTATCTCTTTAAACATCTTGATTACCGGTTTTGAATCACAAGAAATGGTTGGTAGAGCTTCTACCCATTTCAAAACGTAATCCACAGCAACCAAGATGTACATGAATCCGTAGGATGGGGGGAAAGGACCCATGTAATCTATTCCCCATACATCTAAGAGTTCGATTTCTTGCCATATATTCAATGGCATTTCATTTCTTTTGGTTATCCCCCCGGATAGTTGGCATTTGTCGCATGATCGCACGTATTCATGTGCATCCTTTGTAATGTTTGGCCAGTAAAAACCAGATTGCAGGACTTTAAGGGTTGTCTTCATAGAACTCATGTGGCCCCCAGTAGGGCCTGAGTGACAGTGCTCTAGAACCGAGGTGATTTCCATCTCTGGAATGCATCGATGAAAAAGTCCATCTGCGCATAAGCAGAATAGGTAGGGCTCGTCCCAGAAATACTGCTTAGCATCATGAATGAATTTCTTTTTGTCATGGTAAGATGCAGACCGATGGATGATTCCTGTTGCCAAATAATTAACAATATCAGCATACCAGGGAAATCCAGTAGTAATCTTCATTAGTTGATCATCTGGTAAAGAGTCTCGAATGGGTAATTTATCGGAATCTTTAGCTTCAATACGACTGAGGTGATCCACGACGATATTTTCAACCCCACTTTTGTCTTTAATCTCTAAGTCAAACTCCTGAAGCATTAAAACCCATCTGATAAGTCGGGGTTTAGCATCTTGTTTTTGGACCAAGTATCGTATCGCAGAATGGTCAGTATATACTATGACTTTTGACCCGATTAGGTAAGACCGAAATTTTTCAAAAGCATAGATAACTGCCAGGAACTCTTTTTCGGTGGTAGTATAATTCTTTTGTGCCTCATCAAGCGTCTTGGAGGCGTAATATATGACGTAAGGCTTTTTGTCTATCCTTTGACCAAGGACAGCCCCTATAGCATAATCGCTAGCGTCGCACATAATTTCAAACTGTTGAGACCAGTCAGGAGCTCTTAGAATAGGGGCAGAGATAAGGGCATTCTTCAGAGTTATGAAGCTATTAATGCATTCTTGGTCAAATATAAAATCAGCTTCTTTGGTCAGCAGGTGAGTCAGTGGCTTTGCTATTTTTGAAAAATCTTTTATAAATCTCCTATAGAATCCTGCATGACCAAGGAATGCCCTGACTCCTCTGATGTCTTTAGGTGGAGTTAGCTTTGAGATGACATCTACCTTTGCTTTATCCACTTCAATCCCTTTACTACTTACTCGATGTCCTAGGACCACACCTTCAGTCACCATAAAGTGACATTTTTCCCAGTTCAAGATCAAGTTGGTGTCCTCACATCTTTGCAGGACTTTTCCTAAATTGAGTAAACAGTTGTCGAAGGAATCTCCGTATATGGAAAAATCATCCATGAAGACTTCCATATTAGATTATGTTAATCCGGCAAAGATAGCGTTCATACATCTTTGGAAGGTTGCGGGTGCATTACATAACCCGAAAGGCATCCTTCTGAAGGCATATGTTCCAAAAGGACAAGTAAAGGTAGTTTTTTCTTGATCTTCAGGATGGATTGGGATTTGGTAAAATCCTGAATATCCATCAAGGTAACAGAAAAAAATTTTGTGGGTGAGTCGTTCGAGAACCTCATCCAAAAAGGGCAAGGGGAAATGATCTTTCCTTGTTGCTTTGTTAAGTTTTCGGTAGTCGATGCACATTCACCACCCAGTTACTATTCTAGTAGGTACTAGTTCATTCTTATCATTAAGAACAACAGTGGTCCCCCCCTTTTTTTGGGACCACCTGCACGGGACTTACCCATTGAGAATCTGAGATTGGGTAGATGATACCTACTTTCAGAAGTTTGAGAACCTCGAGGCGAACTACCTCCTTGAGATTAGGGTTCAACTTTCTTTGATGTTCCCTTGATGGTTTGAATTCTTCCATCATAGGCAATCTGTGCATGCATAAAGCTGGATTTATACCCGTCAAGTCAGTCATCTTATATCCGATAGCTTTCTTGTGTCTCTTTAGTTCATCAAGAAGTCTGTCTTCTTGGTCTACTTCCAGAGTGGAGCTGATAATCACTGGACAAAGTTTCTCGTTGTCGAGAAAGACATGTTTGAGTCCCTCAGGTAGGGCTTTCATTTCAGGAGCCTTAGGTGGCTCGGTTGCTTCTATAATGGTGACAGCCTTAAGTTCTTCAAAGGTGGCCGTTGGGGCTTCTTCAGCTTTTTCTAAGTATTGAAGGCATTGTTGCACTAGTTCATTTGCCGAGAATTCTACTTCCAGATTAGTCAAGGTATTTTCTAATTCATCAGAGGGTTCAGACATTTCTAATTGGGACATTTGATATATAGCATCCAGGAGAAAAACTTCCTCTTGAATGCTTGGACCTTTCATGCTATTAAGAACTCTGAACTGAAAAGCTTCCTTCCCAAGTCTCAAGATAATAGTCCCTGCTTCTACATCGATAAGCGCTCGGGAAGTGGCTAGGAAAGGTCTGCCGAAGATTATTGGGTATCTTAGGTCTTCTTGTATGTCCATAATAATGAAATCGCACAGAACATAAGAATTCGTTCCAATCCTGACAGGTATATCTTCAATGACTCCAAGGGGAGTAGTTATGGTAGAGTCGGCTAACTGAATTGTCATTGTCGTAGGTAGAAAATCAGTGAAACCTAATCTTTTACACATAGAGTAAGGCATGATGGATATACTTGCCCCTAAATCTGCTAAGCCCTTCTTGCTGGAGCCATTTCCAATAGAACACTGAATACCGAAGGAAACTAGATCCTTCTTTTTCTTTGGCATTTTGTTAAGCAGAATGTCTGAAGTGGTCTGAGCTAGTTTCACTGTTTCGTGCTCTTCTGTCATGTATTTTCTTGATAGAAGGGTTTTTAGGTATTTAGCCCAAGCGGGCACTTCGGAAAGAGCATCGAGGAATGGTATATCAATGTATAGTTTCTTCATAGCTTCTTTGAATTTCTGGAACCTAGTGTCCATTTTGGTTCCTTTCAGCCTGTCCGGATAGGGAATTCTGGGTGGAACTTCTAGCATTGGTTCCTTTTCTTTTTCTCTTTCAGTAGTTGTAGTAGGTTTTTCCTTTTCATTCGTTGAGCTTTCTGTTGGGGAAAGAACAACTACATCATCATCATCATGGATGATTCTAGTGGTATCAGGAAGGACACGACCAGACCTTGTGGTGACAGCATTCAGTTGCTCAGGTCTATTTTGGTCATGCCTTGGGTTTGCCTCTGGTTGCCCAGCTAAGGTACCTACTGGTGGTTTTAACTGAGCAGCAATCTGTGCTAATTGGGCCACCACAGCCTTTTGTTGAGCCTGTTGGTTTGCAAGCATGGTTTGCTAAGACTGTAGCATCTGTCTAATCAAAGAAATTTCATCAGATGGTTGGGGAGGGGCACTCCTCTGTTGATATTGAGTGACTTGCTGCCCTTGTGGTTGCTGTGGGGGTGTTGTTAACTGCGGTTGTTGTGGCTGCTGCAACTGAGGTTGTTGCAGCTGTGGGTGCAGTCCTTGAGGGGTATATTGGTAAGAGGGATTCCTAGGATAATTGGATCATTGGAACCCATTTCTATAATTCCCTTGATTTTGGTTGAAGTTATTCTGAAATCCTGGTGGTTGTCTATTGAAAGATCCACCTTGTGTCTGTTGTTGTGGATTGGCAGTTCCTGTAGGATTCCCGTATTGAAAACCAGGGTGGTTTCTTGGTTTGTCTGGATTGTAATACACCTGGCCAGGTATTGAGTGAATGGAGTTGACTTGCTCTGGCATTTGGTCCTTGGGATGTTCAATAATGGGTTCATATTGCGACATTGGTGGTTGTAGATCCATCATAACATTGTATAACAGACCACATGATAATGTGGGATGATCGGATGCATGACAAGCTTCGCAAGTTCCAGTAGCTGCTTTTACTTGTTGAAACTGGGAGCTTTTCTTCTTGTCGTATTCTCCAAATGAAGTTTCGAGAGCTTATTGCTTAGTAGCAATAGTCTTTAGGGCTTCTGCAATGGCCTTGAGTTCCATGGATTCTTCATCCTTGTAGACTTTAAGAATGCCCTTAGATTGGTTAGACGACCTTCCCCAATTGGATTGGTTCTCGGCCTCTAACGTGACTATATTCCAGGCATCTTCATAGTTCTTTCTCATAAAGTTTCCTCCAGATGAGGAGTCTAAAAATTGATTGATATCATCACTTACTCCTCTATAGAATGTTTCTATTAGCTGATTTTGAGATATGCCATGATGAGGGCACTTTCTCAGGAGTTCTTTGAATCTTTCCCAAGCTTCCGCAAGTGTTTCTCCGGGTAGTTGGGCAAAGTGATTAATCTGTCCCCTGATCTCATAGGTTAGTGAAGGTGGAAAGAATTTCTCAAGAAACTTTTCTTCTAAGGGGGTCCAAGTAGTGATGATAGGGTGCCTATCTAAAGCATTGTACCAACTTAGCGCTTTTCCAGATAAGGTGAAATGAAAGAGGTGTAACATTATTGCTTCCAAGGCAACTCCTGCTTGAGGTACAAGGTGGCAGAGTGACTTGAATCTCTTAAGATGATCCATGCAATCGTCTCCAGGTCCTCCAGAGAAAGAGATGCCTTGCATGATCTGGATCCATTGCGTCCGGATTTCAAAGTTTGGTATGTTAATAATCGGTGGTCGGACTGGGTGATCATCTTCATAATTCTTTGGGACTGCGTAGTCCCGAAGTTGCTTGTTTCTTAGCGCTAATTGAGCAGCAGCGTTCTCAGCTTGGATGCAGGCTTGTTCCTCAGCTCGAATCTCGGCAATGAATTGTGCTCGTTGTGCAGCTATGGCGGCGTTGACTCTTTCTGCAATGAGGCATTGCTCCTCAGCCATCTGTCTGGCTCTTTGGCGATTAAGTCTAATCCTTCGATGGAAACTTCTTTCTACCTCAGATTCGTACTCTGGTTCAGGGGAGAATCCGATGTGATGCGGAGTTTGCATACACGTTTTCTACCTGAGTAGAAGGAAATTCACACGTTTAGATGATGAAGAGAAACAAAGAAATCAAGAAGATTTGGAGTAATGGTTAAAAGAAAGTGAAAAATCCTAACCAACTAACAGGGTACTAAATGAAATTAGAACGTTCCGTTGTCCCCGGCAATGGCGCCAATTTTTTTGATGGATCCTCCACTTACGTGGAGTTGCGTGCACCACTAAAAATCCTAGAGATAGAAGATCTCTAAGTTTAGCCTTGCTTATACTAAGTTAAAACTCCACCCACATATGCTAGGATACGTGGAAGTCTTATCGCTGTATAGTTAAGGGTCAAATCCTCGAGACAACGGTCTTGTTGTCGCCAACAAGATGGAAAACGTTCGAATTTCACTTAATCACTCAATAGTTGGTATTTAGATCAAAAGGTTGATTTGATTGTTTTTAAGCTAAGTGCAAGTAAAGTAAAGAAAGCAAGTAAATCTAGGTGGTTAACAAAGGTGAAAGATCACTAGGGTATAATCGGTTTTTCACCGCCACTACACATCGATCAACACATGCAAAGCAAAACTTAACCTACAAAAAGAGTTCGGTTAGTTAGCATCCTTGTAGATCTAGCCTCCTTTCGGATAATCTAGCTACGAGAAGTGCGGGAATGTTGCAACGCCAGCCATTCCCGAACAAATGGTCACATTACTTTGAATCATTCTCCTCGCAAAGTGTGTTCCTCGACATATCAAGGTTGCACTTCCATACGTCAACTGATTCCATTTCATAGTATGAAAGTGCAACGGATGATAGTGAGTTTACTCCACTTCTTGAGATACACTTCTGGATACCGAAACAGATGCATGGTGGATACATGCACCAAGAACCAACATGCAAACGAGTTTTGAATCTAATAGTACAAACGTAGACAATTCATACTAAAAGATAAAGGATAACGCAAGTTGGAGATCAAGTAACATGCATTCATTAATCGTTTGATGTCGAACTAACAAAGATAAGAACTCTCTATTACAACCTAAGGATTACATTTTACATGATATGAAAGTATGGGTAGCAGGGCTACTCCCCGCACCCTAGTGAAGAAGACTACTCCCTCATGACTAGGACCAAGAAGGAGGCGAGAAGAGAGAGAGAGCATCATCCCCACAAAGGAGGGAGGAAAGTCAACTCCTTGGGGAGAGAGAGAAACGATACACCAGTCTTCGTAGGTTGCACGATGAAGAGGTCTCCTCTTCCCACCTTTTCAGCGAAGAAGGAGAAAGCAGCTTCAGGATGGAGTATGGATCTCAGATCGACAGCCTCAGGGCGGAGGATGGAAGTGGAAGGAGCTCTGGAACGATTGGGGCAGCCTTTCGACGTCTGGGGACCGTATGGCCTCCATGCGGTCTTGGGATCGTATGGCCTCCATGCGGTCTTGGGACCGTATGGAGTTTTTGTAATTTTTTTGTGTTTTCCTGTAATGATAAAGAAGAGAAGTTAGTTTATTGGTATATCAGTAATAAAGTAAAAAGTTAATGATTCTATCTAATTTATCTAAGAAAGAGTATGGAAAATTAAGGAGAACTAATAAGATAACGTCACAAATGGGAGGTTATCATGGTCCAACATATTAGTTTCAAATTTAGTGTGCTCAATTTATAATACAAAGAAGACTCTTACTTTATTGTTTATAATATATTGCGAAATTATCAAAGGAAATGACTATTTTACTACATAGTATTTTCTTCATTTAATTTTATTGAAGTTGTTGTCTTTGTGGATACAAAAGAGAACACTTTGTTGATACTTGGGAGAAAGATGTGAATATTTTGACATTTTGAGCAAATTATAATTAGACAATTGTTTCCTTAATAGGAAGGCCCTAGGTGCTAGCTAACAAAAAAACTTTGTTATACATTGGGTCTTCACTCTCATAATTTGAAATTAGACAGAGAATCAACAATGAAGAAAATAGGAAAGAATTCTCCCATGGCATTGCCTTTTATTTAGGCTAAGATCTTATTTTGTGTATTACGATCAACTATCAGATGCATTATTTTACACTTTTGAAGTATCTTTTGATGCCTTATGACATTTGGAGGCTCATGTACATAGTCTATTAGGTTTTATCCATAATGAAAAGCATGTTATTTGGGTTACACCAACTAAGGGACTTACTCTTGACCCATGGATCATGGCCTAGATGGTTTCTACATGGGACAACTCCATGTAGAGAAGCATCGTTTGGTTATGTGACATTTGGAACTAGTCAAAGTTTTTTTGTCCAAACAACCTTTCTATGAAATTTGTTCTACTTTTTAGGGGATGAAGATGTGTTGCAATATATATGCTCGGAAAATCTATTTTTCCCAAGGATCTATCTCTATGGTACCTTTACATTACTATATAGTTTTCATAACCATTATCGTAGTGAATTTTGCAATCTACTAGTTCAACGTCTAATGTTTGTTACTAATACTAATAGAATACAAAATAACTCCATATAGAACTCAAGAATCATAGAAATTGATATAATTGGATTCCTATTTATTGAAATCATATATCAATTTTAATGTCATATAAACCACAAGATCTATTTATTATTCACTCATATAGTATAAATGATGTAGACTATATCATTATAAGAGTATGTTAGTAGATTTACACACAACTTATTATGACATTGATTAAACAATACATTTTTATGATAAATATTTATATAATAAAATTTAGATATTTTATTTCATACTTCAGGAGATATAGTTTATCGTTTAACTGGGAAATAATATTTCAAATGATTAAAAATCATATTTACCAATATAAATATATTTGACATTAGAAAAATTGGAAGTCAAGAAATCAAACATATATTATTAAATTATATGTTCACCGTAGAAGAGAATTGTTTTCCTAACTTTAAAATATAATTGTTTTCTACAATATATGTTCACGTAAAAAGTCAAGGTAAACAATGAAGAATTATATACAACTTAGCATTCTCATAATGAAAACTTATTTCATTTGAAAGGGCAGGGATTTTAGCTTCGTATATTTGTATCTAGACTTCCATATTTACAAATTAAAAAAAATAAGATGCTTAATTTAACATAACAAATAGTGGATACAATGGTAAAATATATTAGATATTTATTATCCAAAAGTATTTCTTTTAGTGGCTTTTTAAGAAATTCAAGTATGATTTATGTATAATAATTTATAATCAAATGTCTCATTAAAATTTAGACCTATGGATAAAGAAATTTTAGAGATAAACCAACACCATGCATATATAAATTTAAATAATGGGAAGAACAATGGATGCACAGTCCGAATGTATTCGTTAAAAATTCCAAATATTAGTTTTCTAATAAATCCATTTTACAAACTGTCTTTTCGAAAAAGGTTTTATAGACACACATGGCACAACATGATAATAATCATATATGTGGCAAGGAGAAAGTGGATAATTTTTGATAAAAGTGAATATTGCTTATATTATTAAGGAAACCTTATTATTTAATGGACTCTAACATGGCATAATTATAAAAGCTATAGAAGTCGAACTCAATTTGTATCACTTAACCTAAAACTTAAAACTGAACACAAGTTATAGAAAAATAAACTCTTACAATAAAACATGTAGAATTTGTCACAAGTATAATCTGACAATATATAAGCATTTAATTATACCATATGCCAATCATGTGTATTTAGTAGTTTTCCCTATAAAATAGAAGGGCACCGGATGCCAACCAAGCGATAACGCCCACCTGTTGCGGAGTGATGTTCATCACCGACTGCCGACAGCAACTTATGATCAACAAATTACTGCTCAATTATCCTAAGAAAGTGACTGGCTCACTAACTGGCTACTGAACATTTTAAATCTACGTTGATCAATATTAACTTCCCAAGACAAAGATTTCCTTTGGCGCCAACTGAACGCGGTAATTCTAATTCCTACCTCGTTGCCAAATTTGGGAATAAGATAGGTGTGGTGTTGGTGATCCCGAGGTCCGGCAAATTCCAGACGGTAACTCCTGTCAGTAGTTTTTAGCACATCGATCCTCCCACCCCCCGGGTTTCCATTAGGTGTATCTAAACAAAGATCTGGCGTAATTTGTAAATCCCTATTAGTTTTTGTTCCCAGGGGTGTTTCGTATTCTATAACAATAGCAATGTGTTCGGTTACTAACTTTTGAAGGTCCGGGATTTTATGGGTTAATAATGTAGACGATGTAGTTCAGCTCCTCCGTCAATGCGTACTCAGATGTAGCAGGTAGGCGCCGAATGAATGGGAGGAAACAACGAGCAGAAGCCATGCAGCATTTTCATGTTCGGACAATATCGGCGTGATTCTGAATCACACTTTTTATTATTGAACTGGTCGGTTATAGGTATTTATGAAGTCCGTGCGTATTAATCAAATGCAATAATCATACCATTAATCGAATGCAATAATCATACCGCATTCAAGAATCTTCTATTTAAACTAGGCCAAGGTGCTTCAGAGCTCAGACCAAGAGTTGAAGTCGGCCGTTCACGTGTGTCATATTACTCTTCCTTTTCTTGTCAGTTTCTGTTTTCATTATTTGTTTTTATTACTTGCAGAATGCAGATGGCGGGGTCAACGAGAGAAAGGCGTACGTTGTAAGGCATCGCGTGGCCATGCAAGCAATGGGCGGCGAAAATGTGTTAGTACATACGTATCGATGCAACTTCTATCGGCGCACTGTGCCGACGAGGCCACCATGATTGACTTGGTGTTTCGGATGAATAATGTAGAGCGCTGAGGTCGGCCATATGTTAAGACTTGTTACTTCGAGCTAACGCATTACCGTGAAGTAATTAACCGAAACATGGGCAGCTCCTTGCTCCACCGTGGCTTGCGGCGGGGTGAATGTTAGACAGAGCAAAGACCACAGAGTTGACTTGCTTAACGTTTTAAGAAGAGCTTTGCTATACATCCACATTCCTATCCCCGATCCCAGACTCGGATTATATACATCCAAAAGGTCCCATCACTTATCCCGTCCAGATGGACTCGAGACAAGTCCACTTGTCCATCCTCCGATTTTTAAAGAAAAGCGGTGTGTCTTCCTCCTCACTCCACTATACCTTCCTGCTCACTCCCTCATTCCCTCGTTCTTTCTGCATACCTCCTCCCACAGACCTCATTCCCTGGTTCAACCGTTACAATCAGCCGTCCTCCGCCGAGCTAAACCTTCGCGCTTCTCCGACGATCATCACCTTCCATCTCTGCCGATCAAAAGCTTCCCCCTTCCCGCGCCGACCAGGTAACAAGAGGACGTTGTTGTTCTCTACAGCAAGGGGACTCGAGAATGCTACTGGGTAAGGTTTCACCTTCCTGCTTCTCCGCCCATCATCACCTTCCCTCTTCTCCTTCGATCAACGACTTCCCCATTCCCGTGTCGACCAAGTAACAAGAAAAGGGTGTTGTTCTCTACGGCAAGGGGAATCGCAAATGCTGAGTAAGGTGAAACCCTTCCGCCTCCACCTCCGATCGGATTCCCCGACGCTGCTGCACAGGTAAAACCATTCCGCCTCCACCACAACTCACTTCCCTGAAGAAGAAACAGTTGTTCCCGCAAAGAGACGTTAGATTGTTGAAATTGAAACCCTAACTCGACCAAACATGTTGAATAGGTTACACCCCCTTTTGTTTCTCAGACTGTGCTAGAGTACTCCCCTCTATTGGTGGTGACTAGCTCTTTGCTTTCGATGTCTCCTTTATTGCATGCAATAGAAATGGGTCGTGTGACCTTATAACCTCTGAAAAGAATGTAAGCTTGTGGAAGGGAATTAGTTTTGGGTTTGGCTGATGCGTTTGGGGAGGTTGTTGTAGCGGAAGAACAAACATGTGTTGTTATTGCTATGTAAAGGGATGTTACTCTGAACGGGGTGGGTACTATGTAATGGGATGTTACAAATCTGATTGTAAGTGGAACTGGCGAGGAAGGGTTAAAAGTTACTTTGATCCGTGGAAGTAGTGGAGTGGTGACATATGGGAGGAGCAGGAAACATTTGTTGCACATAACGTGTTGAGTTTGTTATGAAGTGTTGTGAATGCACTTATGTGTTATGCAACATATAATTTTGACATTGCAAAAGTGAATACTAATGCAATGTGTTACAACCCCAATTTTGCATGTGTTTTCATAATTGAAATATAGTGATTTTGTGAATTTGGACTTAATTGAAAATGTTGTATGTTTTACTTCAAAGGGTGGATTTCTTTGCAAATATCCCTTTTTGATGGGAATTTCGTGATTCCTATTAGAATATTAATCCAATAACGGATATAAAAGAGAAGAAAAGAGGAAAAGTCCAAATAATGGAAAAAGATAAAAGATAATGGATATTAAGCAAAGTATTTATGGGAAATACTTAGAAATATCTAGGAAGTGGCATTAATGGCCACAATTAAGTAAAATTCATTTACATATGATTTCTAATAAAAGAAATAAGAAAAGAGAAAAAAGGAGATGAAAGATAACGAAGAAATCCTTACAAAAGAATATCTTAATAAAGAAATAAGCAAGGTAATGTGAAATAATGGATATAGATGCATCTAGAAGGATAATAAGTATCCTTAAAAAGGAATTTCAAAATATTAGAGTTTTTTGGGGTCCAAGGAGCCCCAATGGAGACAAGAAAGGGAAAATACAAATAATACAAAATAAGAGGATAATGTGATACTTAATAAATGAATTTTGTGGTATTGTTAAAAAGAGGTATTTTCTACTATAAGAAAATATAATTTCGTGCCAATGGGTTAAAAGTCAAGCACAAAGAGATTAAAAGAGGTAATTTTTGGATTTCCCTTTAGGAAAATAGATTCCTTAATAACTAAGGAATACTAATAAATAAGGAATGAATTAAAAGAGAGAAGTTACACCTAAACAAGAAAAGTATGGTTCCTATGGATAAAGGGGACTGGTTTTCCTCATGGTTAAGCACGATGGGACATTGCCCCTGGTTCGAGTTCAAGAGAGATCCCATGCTCTCCTCCTTGTTGTTTTCATGCAAACCCTAGTCGAGAGTATAGATCTATCCCAAGGGAACTAGGGAGCGGTGTTGAAGTCTCGTCGAAGGCACGAAGCTCCCACGACGATCTGAGATGATTGACCATCGTCTCCATGACCATGACTGTTGAGCAGAGCCTGCAGGCCGGTGCCAAGGCTGTAGGTCACACGCTTGCCCAGCCCTAACCAGCCACATTGGTTGCGAGCTGGGTGGCGCCCCAAGTGCGGAAGGATGCAGTGGAGCTAGGGTCATGGTTGGCGGTGGTCGTCGGGCCCCGGGGAAGAGGGGACACACCCGTAACGTGCTGCAGATCGGCGGCATCACTAGGTTGCGTGAGGTTGAAGATAACCCATCAGCTTTGGACCGTTTTACCCCTCCAAGTTATGAAGCACATATCACTTAAACGAGGGCAAAACCATAATTCAGTTATATTTCCAAAACGAGTTACATTGCATGAACGAGATGATGTGGCACTTGATGATTGGTCCAAGTAAGTTTATTTTGCAAAAATCGTATCTCTTTATTGGTAGCTCGGATGAATGCATATAAAATATGAAAGTTGCTCAAAAAAACAAGAGGAATCCATTAAAAATAGTTTTAGAAGATAATTCCTTTTGTAATTCGAAATGTAGTGGAAGTTATAAACTTTAATACTTTAATGATTAAGAAATGCTAATTTGAGATGATTAATGTTTTTAGAAGGGTTTTATGGATGATTAAAGTTGATATTAGTATGTTAATTGTAAAAAGGTACATTAAGAACAAAAAGGATAAACTTTACATGAAATTGGATTAATTTAGAGTTCCATATACATGAACGAGCTTTAATGGGCCTTGAAACCCTAATATTAGTAATTGTGACTCTTAATGGCTTTAATTATTCAAATTCATGGATAAAGCTGAGATATGATGGTTCTAAGCTATTTTGAGTATAAAAGTTCCTAATTGTGGATAAATACCCTTAATATGGAAATTAGGGTTTTCTAATGGATAAAGGTGGAATTAATGATAAATAGAGTTCATGTGTGAATTAGATCATAATGAACTCTGAGTTATCAATTCGGAAGGAACCAAAGATGATAATTAGGCCTAATGATCTTGTCATGAATTAAAAGGATAAAAATGGTAGTTTTAAGGTAAAAGAGGCATAAGAGACTTAATTGATGTTTAATTGTGCCATTAATCTGAAATTAAGGTTATATGTTGTTAAAAGGTAACCTTAATGTCTTTCGTGAAGAATAAATGAGATAATTAGGGCTTGTGAGTAATTGTATAAAATTAGGGTTTAAAATAGTAAAGAATGAAGTGAAACACTAATTGCAATGGAAATCCTAAAAGTGGACTAGAAACCCTAGGAAGCGAGCTATGTTTAATAGATCTTGATGGCATGATCAATAATAGGAAATTGTATGCATATTTTAGGATCTCTTTGTGTGCTTGCTTTCCTATTGGATTTCTTACATTGATTGGATTAATTCTGTCTCAAATCATCCTGACAGGTATATGGTTACGCTTATGAATATCCCGAATTAGTTTTCTGAGGATTTCCAAAGTTTTCATCGGTGACTTGAATTAAACTGTTGGATGAATTTAATGCATGCAAACTATAATGTGGATATGACTATTACCTAAGATATGTGCCTACTAGCTGAAATCCTAGTCCCCTCTGTAGCTTGATAGGTTGACCTAGTACATGGCTTCCTATGGGGTAGGTCCATCAGGTCATTGGATGACTTAGTACATGGCTACTAATGGGATAGGTCCATCAAGTCACCTTGAATCAGGGATTGGGCTACCTTTGGGTAGGGCCATGTGACTCCATAACCCTAAGTATTGGTTACCTGTGAGGTAGGGCCATGGGGGTAAGGATCTACCATGTGAGAGAGGTAATATCCAAGTCCACTGCAGGGACAACACAGAGATAGGGGATAGGTAAGGATTGAGTAGTATTGCTTAATATGTAATCTTAGTTGTTAAATGATATTTGGATGATTACATTGTTATCATAGTTCCATGATTATTGTTTCCCCCACATACTGATATATTCATTTATGCTGACTAACATTTTGTTTGTCAGAGTTTTAGGTACAAGTTTGAAAAGGACAAATAGTAAAGTGGCATATGTGGAATTAAATAAGAATTAAAGTACAAAGGAGGATTAGTTAGAATAGACTCCTGATGTGGATAGAAGTAGATATCCAAGTTTTTGAAAAAGGTATGAAAAGTTTAATTTTTTTTCATCCTTTCAGTTTAGTTTGGTAGAATTTGATAATTATTATCGATTATTTGTCGAACCTTTTATCCGGAAAATTGGGATAATGGCTCTGACCTCTTGGTCTCCCTTAATTGTGGGTTACTGGGTGGCAGGGTCGTTACATTTGGTATCAGAGCATAGGTTCCTCATTTAGTCATTAATAATTATTAAATTTTACAAACTATGTAGAACCCCAGGGAGTTATTAGAGGATTTTCCGGAAGACAGAGGTGTCTAGAAAAGGATCACGCCTGAGAGCTGGCAAGATTTTCCTCCACACCGCTAGTCGAAATACGAGGACTCCTGGATCATGTGACTGCATGGCTAATGTCTTAGGATCTAACTCGAAATAAGATACCTTTAGGACTCTCTCATCTATTTTTTCATCCCTTCTCAACCCTAATTCTGTTAAGATATTAAGGTTTAGGGTTTTTCTCTCTCTTCCTCACCCTCTTAAGGTCAGGGTATGTATAATAAGGATAAGGAATCCTCCACCAAATTAATTAAAGACATGTAAATAAGATGTCATGGACGTAAGCTTAATAGTTAAGCATAAACTAAAGATTAGTTGCATGCATAGGTCATATGACATGTGTTGTCATGCCCTCAGGAGAGACCTGAGGTTAGACCTTCTTGTCAGGAGGATCAGTAGAGAGAGTTAGTCTTGGAGGTAGAGACCTCCATTATAAGTAGAGACCTGGCACATCCTTTGAGGATGATGCTAACCCTAACCCTAAGTGGTGGTTAGAGAGAGAGATGACATGATGAGTTAGATGTCATGCTAGACTAGGTGTGTGGACATGCTTTAATATGCCCATGACATTATGAGCCATGTGAGGTTGAATAACCTAGTACCTTTGGCGACCCAACCCTGGAAAGGGTCGTGCATGTTAGGGTGAAGGATAACTCCTTTGTTGAGGAGGTTAGTGATGACCATATAGAAACCCTGTGGGATTATATGAGCATGGTAGAGTATGCACCGAGAGTATGAGAGTAGTATGGGTGGTAGGTTAAAACCCTGGCCCAAAAGGCATGTTGGATAGCTTATGAGATAAGAAGAAGAGCTATGGATAATCTTGAGCGAACATAAGTTTGAACATAGGCTTCACCCATGTAGGGGTATGCTTGTGAGCTTGATCCTTCATGGAGAGAGGACCTCTAGTAGTAAGGCTATTTGTAGGGTCAGCTCTAGAGAGAGAGAGAGAGAGAGAGAGAGAGAGAGAGAAGAACCCAAGCAAGATGGTTGGGAGCTTAGACTCTGAGATATGAGGAATAGTGGGGAGTTGAGGATGATGCGACCTAAGTGGATGGTTGTGTTTGCCTCATGCATGATCCCTGGAGGCTGATGATATCTTGGTTTCATTTAGAGGAACCAAACCCTAGAAAGAGGATGAGGTTGCTAGTACCTATATGCAAATAGGTGCTTACCTTCTGAGCTAGGAAGAAGAGTTCCTTAGACCTAAACAGGTTTAGTAACAGGTTGTCAGGCCTTATACCTAGTTGGTTGTCCTTGAGAAGGACTCTACTCTAAAGTGTGGCTTGAGTAGAAGGATGACAAGAAGTGCATGTTATACCTTGTACATGTTTGGTTCATGGTTAAGAGGTTGAGCATACAATTGGACACCCAAAAAGTGAACCTAGGGTTCCTAGGCCTAAGAGGGGAAGTGGTGTACCTGATGCTCGTGATGAGATTTGAGTTTTATAGATTCGAGCATGGTACTCCTCATGTTTAAAGGAAAGGGAAACCCCTTAAGTTTAAGGTATGTTTGATGAACCCCTCATAACTAAGTTGGTGACATGGAAAGGTTTGTTCTTGGTCCAATGTTGAGGAATGAGGACAAGTATGACCTAGCATGGTTTAGTTGGTGGTCTTCTTGTGACTTAGTAGCTTACTAGGGCTAAGCATTCTCATGTGGATGTAAACCCTAGACATAAGGATGTTTGTGACCTTTGTTATCAAGGTTTGGTTTCCTCCCATTCTTGGAGAGGGATCCTTGTGTAGGGTGTATACCAGTTTTGTTAGTTTGAGGTAACCTAAAGAGGTCTCATAGGATCTTGAGAAGCTAAGTGAAAAAAACATAGTATGAGAATGAACTTGTAGACCCATAGATAACAATCTCTAAGTGCATGTGGATGTGTTACCATGGAGGTAACTGGTGTGGGGCCTGACCAAGGTAGGCAGGTCGCCATGAACCCTACGAAAGGATGAAAGTCAGCCCTTTAATGTAGAGAGAGATGATGTAGACTTGGGTAAGGTTCTAAGTTGGACATGCACTATAATGGAATCCTAAGTCTAACCTAGGTTTGGGTAGGGATAAGACCTATGGAAGTAGGAGTTGCCTAATTCCCTAGTTGCACATGACCATAGGGTTGGGAGGTAACAACTATCATTGTCTGAGGGCCATGGGTTCGGAGATTGATCACCTTCATGAACTCATGGGACCCAAAGGGCAGATGAGGAGGGAACTCTCTGGATGCATAAGGGAAGAGGGATGACCCCAAAAGTGCCGACACTCTATAGACCTAGAGGAGATGACCAAGGATTGTGTGGTGACCCAGTAGGTTCAAGGTCAGTTTTTCATGGAAGTAACTTTGATATCAAGATGATCGTGATGTAGAGACATATGTTTCACGTTTCAACTTAAATTTGAAGGTGTACTGGAAAGGTGGGATGTACCATCTCTACTCTTGGAATGGGAAGAACTTGATATTTGGACTGCAGCCAAATGCTTACTTCCTCTTAGTATGGGAGTGAGAGATAGGATAGTACACATGCCATACACCAAGGATAAAAGATGATGTGAGTTGGAACATTGCTATGAGGTATGAGGGCAAATATGATAACATACCCTTATGGAGTAAACAATACAAGAATGGTTTACAAACATCAAGAGAACTAAGGTAGCCAACTTATGAGGATGTTTTTATCACGAGCTATGTGGAATTTGTGAGTTATACAAGGTTGAGTTCAAAAACCAAGAAGATGAGCTCAGGGTTTTCTTGATGAAGATAAACTTAGAGTTTGAGATGAGATAATAAGTGGAATACATGGAGGTGTATGTCTTCAAGATTACCTAACACCTAAGGATGTGAATTGGTAATGGATGCTCTAGTTGAGATGCAACTTCCTAGTTTAGCTAGAGGCTAGAAGAGGCTATTAGGTTAGCCCTAAGTTTGAAAAAGAAGATATGTTTGGCTAACACTCAGATGTAACGAGATCGTTGATCAAGTTAGTGGTTGATTAGTTAGCTAGCCTAGGCCATGATGCAATAAAAGGATGGTGGTAGAACCTCGGATACACTTCTCTGGAAAAGAAGGTGATGAAACCTCGACTAGTGTGGTTTAGGGTTTCTGAGGAATCAATGTTGAGTAATCATGACATACATGAGATCATGATTTAAGATCACCATACACCATGATACTACAAAGATAGTAAGTGGCAGTAGTAATTTGGATGCCTAAGATGAAGTTGCATGTGGTACGTTGCCATGCATGATAGGTGGTGAAGGACAAACACCAATAACCCAGTGTATTGATATAGAGGATAAAGAGTCCCCGAGAGGGAATGGGAGTTCATTACCATGGATGTTGTGGTAAGTCTCCCATGGACCAAGGAAGGTCGAGATGCGATATGGGTTGTGGTAGATAACCTTACCTAGATGACATGAGAAAGAAAGAATACTCATGGGATGGATCTGGTTGAACTACATATGAGAAGGATGGTTAAACTACACCATTATGTGAGTTCAAAAGTTCTTGAGTATAACTTGAAGATTCACTTCCATGCGGTGGAAATAGGTACATGAAGAACCCGATATTAGTACAGTTTATCACCCCTAACTAATGGTTAGTATGATCCAAAATAGAGGGTCTGATGAGAGCATGTGTGCTTGTTTAGGGTGATACATGGAGAAAGTTCTTGTCCTCTGTAAGATGTGATGATAACCAGTGTAGCCAGTATCGGGATGTAAAGAAGCTCTGTAAGGGAGGTTGTGTCAGCCACCACTTCATTAAGATGATGTTGGTGAATGAACCTTGTGAAGGTCAGAAAAGGACCACAGTGTGTTCAGATGAAGTTGCTTTGATCGTTTAATGGCTGGAAGAGAGCCCAGGGGCGACATGAGTCGTGAGCTGATGCAAAGAAGATTGACATGCAGTTCACTATGGGAGAGTATGTGATGAGAAAATACGATCCCTCTAAGTTATAGCTACGAGAGCTGAGTCCCCGATAAATGTGTTCATTTGAGATGGATTGGTGGAGAAGGTTATGTTTGACCTTACCCCTCATGATAAAGTAATGTGTGATGAGTTCCATGTGTCCAATTTAGAGCACTATGTGAGGTACCTGGGCCATGTGATGAGCAATGAACCTAGTGAGCCCCAAGGGAGGCTGAAATGACCCGAGTCACC
Source organism: Alisma plantago-aquatica (assembly GCA_963693085.1). Classification (NCBI taxonomy): domain Eukaryota; kingdom Viridiplantae; phylum Streptophyta; class Magnoliopsida; order Alismatales; family Alismataceae; genus Alisma; species Alisma plantago-aquatica. The sequence continues at coordinate 502,743,195 of OY856413.1, forward strand.
TGTGAGGTTTATAGAGGCCAAGGTGAAAGAACTTAGAGAAAAGAATATGTGATGATAAAGGTTCTTTGGAAGCGCCATGGATTGGGTAAATCCACATAGGGGTAAATGATGGACATGGAAATGTCTTATCCTAAATTATTTGTTTGCTTGATGGAATTTTGAGGACAAAATTCTTATAAGAGGGGAAGGATGTTACAACCCCAATTTTGCATGTCTTTTCATAATTGAAATATAATGATTTTGTGAATTTGGACTTAATTGGAAAGGTTGCATGTTTTGCTTCAAAGGGTGGATTTCTTTGCAAATATCTCTTTTTGATGGGAATTTCATGATTCCTATGAATATATTAATCCAATAATGGATATAAAAGAGAAGAAAAGAGGAAAAGTCCAAATAATGGAAAAAGATAAAAGATAATGGATATTAAGCAAAGTACTTATGGGAAATACTTGGAAATATCTAGGAAGTGGCATTAATGGCCACAATTAAGTAAAATTCATTTACATATGATTTCTAATAAAAGAAATATGAAAAGAGGAAAAAGGAGATGAAAGATAATGAGAAATCCTGGCAAAAGAATATCTTAATAAAGAAATAAGTAAGGTAATGTGAAATAATAGATATAGATGCATCTAGAAGGATAATAAGCATCCTTAAAAAGGAATTTCAAAATATTAGAGTTTCTTGGGGTCCAAGGAGCCCCAATGGAGACAAGAAAGGGAAAATACAAATAATACCAAATAAGAGGATAATGTGATACTTAATAAATGAATTTTGTGGTATTGTTAAAAAGAGGTATTTTCTACTATAAGAAAATATAATTTCGTGCCAATGGGTTAAAAGCCAAGCACAAAGAGATTAAAAGAGGTAATTTTCGGATTTCCCTTTAGGAAAATAGATTCCTTAATAACCAAGGAATACTAATAAATAAGGAATGAATTAAAAGAGAGAAGTTACACCTAAACAAGAAAAGTAGGGTTCTTATGGATAAAGGGGACTGGTTTTCCTCGTGGTTAAGCACGATGGGACATTGCTACACTCCCCTATATAAGGGGTAGAACCCCTGGTTTGAGTTCAAGGGAGATCCCACGCTCTCGTCATTATTCTTTTCATGCAAACCCTAGTCGAGAGTATAGAACTATCCTGAGGGAACTAGGGAGCGATGTTGAAGTCTTGTCAGAGGCATGAAGCTCCAATGACGATCTGAGATGATCGGCCATCGTCTCCATGACCACGACCGTTGAGAAAAGCATGTAGAAGGCTAGTGCCAAGGCTGCAGGTCGCACGCTTGCCCAGCCCTAACTAGCCACATTGGTCATGAGCTGGGTGGCGCCCCAAGTGCGGTAGGATGCAGTGGAGCTAGTGCCATGGTTGGAGACGGTCGTCGGGCCCTGGGGAAGAGGGGACACACCCACAACGTGCTGCAAATCGGCGGCATCGCTAGGTTCCGCGAGGTTGAAGACAACCCATCATCTTTGGACCATTTTACCCCTCTGGGGTATGAAGCGCCTATCACTTAAACAAGGGAAAAACTATAATTCAGTTATATTTCCAAAACAAGTTACGCTACATGAAGGAGATGACGTGGCACTTGATGATTAGTCCAAGTAAGTTTATTTTGAAAAAATCGTATCTCTGTATTGGTAGCTCAGATGAATACATATAAAATATGAAAGTTGCTCAGAAAAATGAGAGGAATCCATTAAAATAGTTTCAAAAGCTAATTTCTCTTGCCATTCGAAAAGTGGTGGAAGTTATCAACTTTAATTCTTTAATGATTAAGAAACCCTAATTTGAGATGATTAATGTTTATAGAAGGGGTTTATGGATCATTAAAGTTGATATTAGTCTATTAATTGTAAAAAGGTACATTAAGAACAAAAAGGATGAACTTTACACGCAATTGGATTAATTTAGAGTTCCATATACATGAATGAGCTTTAATGGGCCTTGAAACCCTAATATTAGTAATTGTGACTCTTAATGGCTTTAATTATTCAAATTCATGGATAAAGCTGAGATATGATGGCTCTAAGATATTTTGAGTATAAAAGTTCCTAATTGTGGATAAATACCCTTAATATGGAAATTAGGGTTTTCTAATGGATAAAGGTGGAATTAATGATAAATAGAGTTCATGTGTGAATTAGATCATAATGAACTATGAGTTATTAATCCGGAAGGAACCAAAGATGATAATTAAGCCTAATGATCTTGTCATGAATTAAAAGGATAAATATGGTAGTTTTTAAGGTAAAAGAGGCATAAGAGACTTAATTGATGTTTAATTGTTCCTTTAATCTGAAATTAAGGTTAAATGTTGTTAAAAGGTAACCTTAATATCTTTTTTGAACAATAGATGAGATAATTAGGGCTTGTGAGTAATTGTATAAAATTAGGGTTTAAAATAGTAAAGAATGAAGTGAAACCCTAATTGCAATGGAAACCCTAAAAGTGGACTAGAAGCCCTAGAAAGCGAGCTAGGTTTAATAGATCTTGATGGCATGATCAATAATAGGAAATTGTATGCATATTTCAGGATCTCTTTGTGTGCTTTCTTTCCTACTGGATTTCTTGCATTGATTGGATTAATTCAGTCTCAAATCAGGCTGACAGATATGTGGTTACACTTATGAATATCCCAAATTATTTTTTTTAAGGATTTCCAAAGTTTTCATCGGTGACTTGAATTAAACTGTTGGATGAATTTAATTCATGCAAACTATAATGTGGATATCACTATCACCTAAGATATGTCCCTACCAGCTCAGATCCTTGTCCCCTCTGTAGCTTGATAGATTGACGTAGTACATGGCTACCTATGGGGTAGGTCCATCAGGTCATTGGATGACTTAGTACATGGCTATCAATGGGGTAGGTCCATCAAGTCACCTTGAGTCAGGGATTGGGCTACCTTTGGGTAGGGCCATGTGACTCCATAACCCTAAGTATTGGCTACCTATGAGGTTGGGCCATGGGGGTAAGGATCTACCATGTGAGAGAGGTAGTAACCAAGTGCACTGTAGGGACAACATAGAGATAGGGGGTAGGTAAGGATTGAGTAGTATCACTTAAGACGTAATCTTGATTGTTAAATGATATTTGGCTGATTACATTGTTATCATAGTTGCATGATTATTGTTTCCCCCACATACCGACATATTCATCTATGCTGACCGACATTTTGTTTGTCGGCGTTTTAGGTACAAGTTTGAAAGGGACAAACAGCAAAGTGGCATATGTGAAATTAAATAAGAATTAAAGTACAAAGGAGGATTAGTTAGAATAGACTCCAGATGTGGATAGAAGTAGATATCCATGTTTTTGAAAAAGGTATGAAAAGTTTAATTTTTTTTCCAGCCTTTCAGTTTAGTTTGGTAGAATTCGATAATTATTATCGATTATTTGTCGAACCTTTGATCCAAAAAATCAGGATAATGGCTCTGACCTCTTGGTCTCCCTTAATTGGGGGTTACTGGGAGGTCGGGTCGTTACACAATGGGTAGATGAGAAAGGTAGGTAGTTGCTAGCAACATATGAAACTTGTCACTGCTAATAAGGTGGGATGTGTTATGTATTGTAGGATTAATTCATGATGTAGTTAACATACCAAAATTGTTAATATAAATGTGAATGGTGAGGAAGTATTTAATGTTGGTTTGTGCTTCTGGACAAGGGTAGTGGGGAAAGGTAGAATGACCATGAAGAGTTTGGTTAGTTGTAACGGGCGTAGTTTGTCATGAAGGGGTATACATGCGCTTATTATTTAGGCAACAGATAATACATGTGTACATATGCTAGCAACATAACACATTTTTTATCCATAACAAAAGTTGGGATTTGTGCACGTAGAGTGAGAGCAAGGCAAATTCAAGCGAGAGTAGGGCAAATTCAAGATGTGTACATCTTCTAGCAACATAACACATTTTTTATCGAATGGTAGGTAGTTGCTAGCAACATATGAAACTTGTCCTTGCTAATAAGGTGGGTTGTGTGCTGTATTGTAGGATTAATTCAAGATGTAGTTAACATACCAAAATTGTTACTATAAATGTGTTTAATGTTGGTTTGTGTTGCTGAACAAGGGGAGTGGGGAAAGGTAAATTGACAATGAAGCGTTTGGTTATTTGTAACAAGTGTAGTTTGTCACAAAAAGGTATACATGTGCTTATTATTTAGGAAACATATAATACATGTGTACATCTACTAGAAACATAACACATTTTTTATCGATAACAAATGTTGGGCTTTGTGCACATAGAGCGAGAGCAAGGTAAATTCAAGCGAGAGTAGGGAAAATTCAAGATGTGTACATCTACTAGCAACATAACACATTTGTTATCGAATGGTAGTTAGTTGCTAGCAACATATGAAATTTGTCACTGCTAATAAGGTGGGTTTTGTGTTGTATTGTAGGATTAATTCAAGATGTAGTTATCATACCAAAATTGTTACTATAAATGTGAATCGTGAGGAAGGGTTTAATGTTGGTTTGTGCTGCTGAATAAGGGGAGTGAGGAAAGGTGGAATGACCATGAAGAGTTTGGTTAGTTGTATCAGGTGTAGTTTGTCATGAAGGGGTATACATGCGCTTATTATTTAGGCAACATATAGTACATGTGTACATCTGCTAGCAACATAACACATTTGATAAAATGATATATACAAATTTGAATGCAACATATGTATTTGTACGTGTTATATGATGTTTAGTTTTGCTACGTTAAATTTTAAGTGTTATGTTATTGCTTGTATCTTTATTTTGTTAAATGTAAAAAGATAAGAGTGCAGTGATGGTATACATGTGTTAGCCAAATAGGTACGTACATGCAATGAGAGAATACTAAAATGATATGTGCAGCAGTGGGACAACTAGGACCGACACAAATAAATTGATTATTGATAACTGTTTGTTTGTGTTACGAAGTATCGTGGATGTACTTGTGTGCTAAGAAACATTTAGTTTTGAAATTGCATCCATCGTTTTATTATAAAGGAGAGGGTTTCCAACAACAATTACTACCACATGGGGAGGATGGTAAGTATATATCTGCTAAAAGATTTGATCTTGTGACGTACTGTGAAATGATGCTATTATAACTGCATATGAATGTGTGATCCCTATCTCCTACATTTGGTAATTATTGTGTTCACAAACTTAGGCTAAGGGATTTGACCTTGACTATTAATTTGTTTTGTCATAGTGTTTATGTTGATCCATACCATATTTTAGTTATATTTTGGTTCCAATAAGACCCTTTAAGAAACCTAAGCTCACTTGTGGGTTTTTCATAATGAGATCCATACAATATCCCCCCACCAAAGAAACTCTCTAGAAAGACATACTTCCATAAAGAACACAATAGTAGATGACCTAGAGAAGAAAACCCAGATGCCTTGACAAACTTTTACTGCTTTCTTTCATCTTTCCTTTATTTTCTTCTCCTATTCTTCTTTGCATTTTACTCCCATATTCATAGTGAATAGAAGAACGACTGCCAATTCTTTTTTCAATTGACATATGGGTTTTATTTCTTTGGCGTTCGTTTCTCATGTCTTGGCAAATGTCACATAACAATTGGGATTTATAATCCCTAATGCAACCAACTAGGGTTGCCCCATTGAGCCTTGATCTACAAAAATAATGTAGGCCCAACAATCTCCCCCACCAACCCAAGGAGGAGACTATCATCATATAAACGTCATTGGGATTATATGTCGATGAGCCTTTGTAAAGTTTATGCTTGTTTTGTGTCACCACCTTGGTCATCATATCAGAAGCATTTTCTTCAGTATGAATCTTATTCAGGGTCAACAACTTCATATCAATCACATCAGGAAGCCAATGATGTCCATGCATGATGCGTTTTACTCTTGATCAAGACGATAACACTTTGACTATCATAGATAATATTCCGATCAACTTTATTCACACCTAGATCCACCAGAAACCTCACAATCTAGAGTATATTTTTTCCTTCTTTTGTTGGTCTACTATATACTACTTCTTTCATAGAAAGTACTACATAGTTTTTCAATTTTGACTTCCAATATATGTCTCCCCTATAAAAGTAAAAACACAGTCATAGGTTGACTTGCTATGATCAATGTCACCTGACATGTCAGCATCAAAAAAGCCTTTCAAATTGGTTACGAATCACCTAATATAAAACATGTGTTGCTGGTGCATCGTAAATATCTAAAGATCGATTTGGCCACCTCTCAGTGATCTTCCTCAGGGTTTGAGAGATGTTTGCTCACAACACCGATTGTATGAGCAATATCAGGATGAGTACAAACAATTAAGTACATCAAACTCCCCACATCAAAAGAATAGAAACTTGTGGCCATCTCCTCATTCTCCTCATCAATAAATGGGCGTAACTTCTTACTTAGCTTTAAATGGCCTGATAGTTGACTACTCACGACATTAGATTTTCCCATGTTGAATTGTTTCAGAATCCGCTCAACATAACTCTTCTATGACAATGACAACATGGGTTACTTCTTGTCACATGTGATCTACATCCCCTGAATGAATCATGCTAGTCCCAAATCCTTCATCTCAAAGGCTTTAAAAATCTCTTTATTTTGTTTCTTGATCAAACTAACATCCTATCCCACTATCAATATGTCATTGGGAAACTTCTTGATGCAAACACATGGATCTACGCTTGTATTCGGACACACTTCATTTTGTAGGAAAAAACCAAACTTCTTGTACCACTGTTTGGGAGTAGTTTCAAGATGTGCAGAACTCTTTTTCAACCTATAGACTAAGTTTTCATTTCTTTTGACTAGAATCCTTCTAGATTCTCTTTGTAGATCTCCTCTACTAGGTCGTTGGGAAGAGATTTTTTCTTCACATCCATCTACTTAAGCTCCAGACCTAGGCTAGCAACCAAGCCTAGGACCAATCTGATAGAAGTGATCTTTACAATAGGAGAAAATATCTCATCAAAATACACCCAACTAAATCCCTTAACAACTATTATAGATTTGTATATGGAATCCTTTTTGTTGTCATTTATCTTCATCCTATAGAGAAACTTGTTCTTTAGTGCTCTCCGGCCCTTGGGAAGCACCACAAGTGCATACGGTATCATTTATCTGAAAAGAAGACATCTCCTCCTACATCACTTGATTCTACTAAGCTTTGTCTCTATGAATATGTGCCTCCTAAAAATCCTCTGGCTCCCCCTGTTTAATAATTAGAATACACTAAGATGGTAGAAATCTAGATGAAGGATGACAAACTCTACTAAACCTCCTCAACTCTGCTATGTGGACTCTTTCTAGTGATGATCTTTATCCCCCAACACAGAAGTCTCTCACTATGAAACCGAATCACTCAACTAAAAATCTAGAATATAGACACTTGATGTGATATCTTTTACTCTACTACTCGAGGTGATCATGTTGAGCTTCTTCATCATCTAAAGATTGCACTGGTGAAGAAGACGAAGCATCCTCATACTCACCATTTAAAATTGTCACTTGATCCAGCAACCCCTACATCATAGTTTGACTCTCTTTGATTGTCACAATATTAGTATGTCTTCTCATGTTCTTTTTCACAGGATCCCATAACATGCAAAAAAAATGATCTCTTTAGCCAAGAAAGATGCATGTCACCGCTTTATCATCCATCTTTTTCCACTTTTAGTATGGACCATGTGCATATTCCTTGCACGCAAATACTCGCATATGAGTATAGGATGCATCCTTGCATGTCCATACCTTCTCTATGTCTCAAATCCCAAAGTAATTGATGGAGATTGACTCATGAAATAGCACTCAATACTCACTACCTCATCCTAGAATGTCATTGCCAATTGTGTAGTCTTCAATTTACATATGAATTTCTCCACTATCATACATTTCATCCTCTTAGGTATACCATGGTTTGTGGTGTGACGGGCTCTGTCCTCTTATTTCATATGATGTGTCACACAATAGTCCTAGAACTTTCGAGAGATGCAATCTCCCCCATTGTCCATGCAGAGACACTTAAGCTTTTTCTCCTATCTCTAGCTCCACCACATCATGAATATTTTGGAAAAACTAATAGACTCGATCCTTGGTATTCAACAAATATGCCCACACCTTCCCAGATGCATCATCAATAAATGTGACAAAATACCTATTGCCACCTAGTTAATCTACTTCGAACGGGCTGGGGACATCTGAATAAACCAACTATAGATTATTTAATTTCACCTTCAATCTTATATTGAAAGAAACTCACCAATGATTTCTCGTCTAACATGAATCACACAATCTCTAATTGGTGTCATATACACAAGGAATGAAACTCTTCTTTGACAAAAGATGAAGGTCCATTTAAATCATGTATCCTAGTCATTTGTGTCATGGAGATTTTTGGTGATGCTTAGTTGCATGTATACAACCACCTTGGAGCGCTTTATGTTGGGTCAACATGGTGCGACACAATTTACCTCATACGATAATCAAAGATCTTTTGTGATTTTACATTTGCCATCTCTAAAATGTAGACGACATCCTTCTCTATCAAAGAAAGAATTAGAAATATAACTCAATCACATATTTAGAACATGACGAATGTCCTTTAGTGTGAGTGTGCAACTAACATTTGTCTGAACACAAATGTCTCTAGTTTAGATAATTCTAGAACAACTGGAATTTCCATATGAAGTGAAGTAATTCCTTATAGGGTGAAGCATGATAAGAAGCTATAATATTCACTACCAAATCAGAATTGTAACATCCCTGACCTGGGTTATGCTTTAACCCTAGGTGTTTTGATTAAGAAAGATGATTATATGCTTAATCTCATCTTGTGAAAAGTAATTAAGGCTCAAAAGGAACCTATGTTTCAATTTTGGTCCTGTTTGAACAATGTTGAAGCAATGTTTGCTTATTTTGGACTAAAGTACAAATTACACAAGTTGAGGGGTTAAATTGCAAATGTTGCATGATAAGATGTTCCTATGATGTTGAGACATCATAATAATGAATATGATGTAGTGGTATGGTTTCCACAAGCTTCGACACCAAGATTAAGCTTGTAAAGCAATCCTTGTGCATTAAAACCTAGTTTTGGTGTAATGTGCAATTTTCCCAAAATCTAGGGTTCAATATGCAAATTACCACTTCAACAAGGTCTCTAATGTTTCTTATCATCATTTAGAGAAAAGAAAATGAGAGGGACTCCTCATTTGAATTAAGTTGTAGGAGAGAGAATCTTGACATTAAAATAATCAAGAATAATGCCTAATTGAAATCCTAATTCGATTTAGGGCAAAAATGAATAAAAATAATTGAAGGGCTTTCAACCAAAATGTTTTGGGTTGATTTTGAATAAGGATGGACGTTCCTTTAACAAGATAAGGAACGAAAATATCTTAAGTAGGTGAAATTCCACTCACCTTTTTATAAAGAAAAGTAATATCCACTCACATGTGGGATATTATATTATAAGCATTAAGGTGCTTAATTTGCTTTTCTTTAAATTGAGGATAATGAAGGAGAATTAAAGGCAAGGAAGGTGCCTCGTACCCAAGATAGTTGAGGGGGAAGAGGCGGCCACTTTATTGGGATTAATTGGATTTTTATAAGGCATTTTCTCTCTCATCAATTTCCTTATAAAAGTGCCATTTCCAAGCCCAAACCAAGGCCTTTTTCGGATTTTCTTCTTCCCCTTGCTTGCAAAACCGACCAAGGAGCTAGGGAGGAGCAGGGAGCACGTCCCCAACATGTGGCCAACTTTTACAATTAAAAGCTTGAGGACGAGCCTAGGGGGAGTTGCAAGAGCTTCATCCACCATTAATGGCGTGAGCTTGGAGCTTTGGAGCTCAATTGGAGGTGGGTTTTATAACTCAAACCCTTAAACATTGCTATTGCATCAATTCTCTATGCTTTGTTGATTGATTTCTTCAATTTGATACACTCTTGTTTCTTTGCTGCAATTTCCATCAAGAACGGTTTCTGTTCTTGGTTGTTCGAAGGAAGGGGATGATGACATCATCCTAGATTCTTATCCAAAGAAAATTACCAAGCCAAATGGTTTTGATAGCTATTCCAAATCGTTTTAATTTGATTGGCTATGCGGTTTCAGCAAACCGTTTAAGGGCAAACGGTTTGAAACCGTTTGGGAGAAAACGGTTTGAAGACCATTTGATATGGTTGACCAAGCGTTGACCGTTTGGGAATATTGTTCCTAATTATGTAGACTAATGACCCTCCAAATTTGAGGGGTTAACTCCAAAGGAATCGTGAGTTGAAGGCCAATCAATTAGGCAAATCAAATTGAATTAAATGCTGATTTTCAACCTGATTAACTGGACCTGTTTGGGCAAACGGTTTCAAAACCGTTTGAGATGGTTGACCAAGCGTTGACCATTTGAGATTCCTGTTCCTAATGATGTTGGTTAATAACCCTCCATATTTGAGGGGTTAACTCCAAAGGAATCGTGAGTTGAAGCCTAATCAATTAGGGAAACCTAATTGGATTAAGTGCTGATTTTTCAACCTGATTAACTTGACCTTTTTGGGCAAACGGTTTCAAGACCGTTTGGTGGAGTTGACCAAGCATTTACCGTTTGAGATTACTGTTACTAATGATGTTGGTTAATAACCCTCCAAATTTGAGGGGTTAACTCCAAAAGAATCATGAGTTGAAGGCTAATCAATTAGGTAAACCCTAATTGAAAACAGTGCTGAAATTCCAATGAGTTAAGTTGAGATTTTGGGTTGATTAGCCCAAACGGTTTCAAGACCGTTTGGGGATCACCCAAACGGTCTCAAGACCATTTGGGGATCACCCCGAGACCGTTTGGAGGTCTGGGGTCAAGTATAGTTGACCAATTGAAGGTCCAAAGGTACTAATCATATTGCAATGTAGTGTTGATTTGTTTATCAACTCGATAGACCAATCCATGATGAATTTTCACTAGAGTCCAAAGGTTGGATGGGCAAACGGTCTCAAGACCGTTTGGAGCTCATCCAAACGGTCTCAAGACCGTTTTGTGGTCACCCAAGACCGTTTGGAGGTCTAGGGTTGAGTATGGTTAGGTGTTTGAAGGTCTAAAGGTACCAAGCTGTTAAACAATGTAATGCTGATTTGGTGATCAATCCAATGAACCAAACCCTAATTGGATTGCTTAGATTTGAGTGATATGATGGGAAAACGGTCTCAAGACCGTTTGGAGGTCATACAAATGACCTCAAGACCGTTTGGGGTCAGGTCATACCCAATTTGGATGATGGTTCAATGGTTTCAAAGCAACTAGTCTTACATTGATTAGTGTTGTTGAATCATCGATTCCAAACCCTAATTCAATTGAATCAAACCCTAATTGATGATCAATTGAGGGTCAATTGAGAGTCAAATCAGTTTAAGGTTGACATATTAAACTCAATTGAAGTATGAGGGTAGGTCCAATTGATGACTGGTTCCATGAATTCAATGATTGAAGGAATCAAAATTGAAAACCCTAATTCAATTGGATACCCTATGTAATGGAGGTCCAATGTGATTGAATCTCTTGAGAATCAAGATGATGAATGATCCATTTATCCAATGTTGATTAGTAATGATAATCAAAGAAGGTACAAAGGTTGAAACCCGAATAGTACCTAAGGGATTAGTGCCAATTAAGGGATGAATTCCTAATTGCTTATAGGGTCAATGACTTGATACACTATGTTAATCATAGTTGTATGTACTCAACTAAAGGGTGATATGACCTATTCAAGTTGAGAAGTTGATAGCATGAATTCATACATGAATATGATTCATGTGGTGGTTAAGAGTTATGATCCTGAAGTAAAGAGATCATGAAACCCTAAACATGAACATAAACCCTAATTGACAGGGTTATTGAACTCAAACCCTAGTTGAGGGTGTATCCCTATGAAACCCTAGTTGAGGGTGTATCCATGTGAAACCCTAGTTGAGGGTGTATCCATGTGAAACCCTAACTGAGGGTGTATCCATGTGAAACCCTAGGTGAGGGTGTATCCATGTGAAACCCTAATTGAGGGTGATTTCATGAGAAACCCTAATTGGGAATGATTAGCAAACCTTGAATATGGGAAACGTGATATGAGACCCTAATGAAGGGTGATGCTATATGTAATCCCTATTCTAAAGAAGGGATATGGTATGTGAAACCCTAATCCCTAATGAAAGAATAGAATTCATACTTGAATATGATTCATGAGGGGAACTTCTGTAGCACGACCGTGGTAGCTTCACTTTGCACGACCGTGCAAGGTAACACGGCCGTGGTGGCTTCCCTTTACACGGCCGTTCTTGGTTGCACGGCCGTGGTGCTCTATGCTTGATTTAGATGTGATTTGAAAGTGACCTGATATGATCGTATACCTTGATATGAGTATAAGTCCAATATAATTGGATGAAGGATACATAAGATATGTGATGAGAAACCCTAACTGAGGGTGTATCATTGTGATTGTTTATAAGCAACTTTATAATAAAGTCATGCCTTAAACTAAGATAAGTCCATATCATTGTGAGATAGTTGTACAATTCTAATGTGTGGCCTTTGCATTATATGCTAAAGGTAAGAGATTAGTGATGGAATGTATTAAGAGGGAAATACCTTAATACAAGATAAGATGGATAACTCAACAGAGTTTGAAATGATGAGAAAGTGATACATAAAGATATGATAGTTATCACATTCAACATTTCAGGGTTTATATGCCTTGATGTACTTCAAATCCAATATAATTGGGTAAGAAACATATGAAGTGTGTTATGCAACTATTACAATGAAATGTAATGAGTTGTTACACCTTGATGAGTGTTAATTAATGTACCTTGAGAATGGGGTTAAGCCCAAATGATGTGTATGATAAGGATGAGAAATGAACTCATACTTGAATTGATGATCATTAATGCTATATGATGAAAGTAGTGTTCTAGAATAATCAAATATGATATCCTTGAATGCCCCAGAGGTATGGAATAATGTTTTAAGGGTTGGACAGATAATGAGATCATGAACTCTTTATTAATGAGAAATGGGGAACCCTAACCCTAATTTGGGTAAAGGGAATGAAAAGCCCTATTTGATAGTAAACCCTAATTCCTAGTAGAGGAATAATGGTGTTACTATCACATCACATGATGTGATGAATATCTTGTATGACTGTTATCATGCCTAATAACCATACAGATATTATGAGATGATGTATATAACTAGTGTGAGCTGTGACATTTATATTATAAATGTTGATTGGCATTATGTGCCTTAATGTTCTTGTTGCTTAGTAAAAGAAGCAATATGCATGGACTTTTATGAGTCACATGAGTAAGTTGTTACCTAGTGAGAGGTGACAAGATATTCCATGGCCTCGTAAGCCAGATGTGATGCTTGTGTAACAAGTATCATGAATGCCTTGGTCAGATGACCTGAAGGTGGTAGTTACCTGAAAAAGGTATAATAATGCTCAATGATGAGTTAAGGGTTTGAATACCCAGAACCATATGATTATGGTGATGAGAAAGTGAAGGGATGCTAATTCCCAGTATTGAAATGAGGGACTGAGTTCCCAGGGTCTTTGAAAGACTGATAAATATCTGATAAAAGTAGTACATGTCTCTTTATAGCATTGTTGTAATAAGTTATGTTTGAGAACATGGCTGATGCTAAAAGAATATGAGAATGTACTTAATAAATCAAGTGAAATCTATTCATGTAGAGCCCTGATCATAGACCCATCACTGTCAGAGACCAAATGATGGTGAAATAGGTTTTCCTAAGGGAACTCCTGGAGCACATACTTTTGAGTATGTGGGGTACATGGACGTGTAGAACCTTACATCCTAGTGTAGGTATTAATGTAGATCTGTAATCCATCAACCCTTCACTATTAATCCGCATCAGTGGAAGGTAAACATGAAATCTCATGATGACGAAGAGAGCACAGATACCGCATCAGTGGAAGGTAAACACGAAATCTCCTGATGACGAAGAGAGTACAGAACGCCACTGTAACACTAAAATAGCAAAGGACCAGATTACCCTGGTAAGCTATAATAGCAGAGACACAAGATGTCCTGCAAGCAATCCTCTTACTAACTGAGGAAGGTGAAGGTCATGAGAATCCAGCTCTTTCAATGACCTAGTATGATACCGAGGCGACTTAACAGTGGTCGGTTGGAGTATGAGCGGTATACCTCATCTCCGCAGGGCTTAAGTGTGATTGCAAAATGTAATCAACCGTATAGCATGTTTGCTTAAGGATTGAATACGGAGATTCATTGGCTGATGTTGCATTTCTTTGTGCATTCCTTAGTAGATAAATGTTAATTATGTTTCTTTATATTCTCTGCAAAGTAGACAGATGAATTACTTATCTACCATGGGTAGATGCAATGACCTCCTTGAGAATGGAGATTATCTTATTCTGTTCTATGATGAGTAATTCTGCCTGATAATGTAAAAGTAACCCCTACTCAGTTTTAATTTGATAAACTACAATAACAATGTTTTAGGCGGAGAGTTATATCTCTCGCTGGGGCAATTTTCAATTGTCTCACCCCCGTGGGAAACATTTTTAGGTATGCATGGAAGGCAGAGCAGAAACCCTAGAATAGGGAAAGAGCAGCAGCAACAACAGGGACAGCAATAAGATCTCAGGTGGAAATATTGTCTGTCTAGTCATATAGATAGTAGTCTTATGTGTCGTCTCTGTACTCTCAGGTCCTCGGAGTTTTAAATGTATCAATATGAGTTTTGGCTTAGTGCCTCGAAGTTTTTATACTGCCTGTGTATATTTGTTAATAGGACAGTCAATGTTGTAATCCTTGAAAAGGAATGGTACAGGTTGTGTACTTGTGAACCAGGATGAATTTGGAATACTTTGGTTCATGGTTAAAGAGTTTTCATGTGAATGGATCTCTTTGCAAAAAGTTTTAAATTTTCAGTGATTTTCAGTAACCCGCTGCAAATAATTCGCTTCCGCATTAGTTAATCCTGTTTTCGCGAGACGGTCGTTACAAGAATCATCCTCATCAACATCACAAACATTACTCTTGTATTGTGAAAGAACATATTGTTATCATAGTTCCTATCATCTCAAATTGTAATTGCAATATTCTTGTCATCATCATTCATATATTTATCTTTAGACCCATGTTTCTTTTCCAAAAATTGAAATCCTTTTTTAAACGACCTATCTTCCCATAATGGCTACACCTTCTACTCTTCATCTTAGATCTACCACGAGACTTCCCATGGTCTAAGGATTCCCCATAGCTCTGAGATCTATCACGATCTGTTGATCTAGAAATGCTCCTGCTCTCACTAAAGAGTACCTATGATCCACTGTTGCTTGAGGCTCATTGTTGAATCTCAATATTTAGTAGATTGTTGTTCACCTAATCAAGTGTCAACTTTCTTTCTTGTGGAGAATTGTTGATTGTCACTACAAGCATCTCCCCACTATCAGGTTATGATCCTACAAGAAGTAGTTCCTAGAGTTCATAAGCATGCCCTAGTTGATTTACAAGGCTTGAAAATTCATTCATGTGCTTGAAAATACTTGTAAGATCCTAGTACTTAAGGTTCACCAACTTACTAATCAAGAAGGCCTAATTTGTGGTAGTCTTTTGCTCATACAATTACTTGATCTTTTCTCACAAATCATTGACATTTGTCTCCTCTGAGACATGGTGGAACAAAAAGATATCAAGATACCTTCCCACCATTCTCACAGTCATCCTATTTAGTTTCAGACATACTATGTAGATTTTATCCCGATATTGGATTATACAAATTCTTATAATATATAATATCCTTCATCTTGGGTTTCAAGATCTGCTACTTTATACTGGGCAAATGCATCATCGTCGCCTCATCAACCTTTCCCACATTGATATGAATCTTTGCCACATGCACTCTGATATCCCTTGTTATTGTTGAAGAATACATGCAAATATCCCACGACAATAACATATAACCCTTACCCCTATTAGATCCAAGTTGTTCCTATTTCCCTCCGAAATGATCTCATCCATGTCATACATCACTAGGCCACTACACCCATATGCATAATTCAAAATTATTAATGGCTTGAATGATGCAACAAATAACTGCATAATTACATGTAACATGCTTGCTAGGGTGTAGTAAGATGACCAAGTTTGAATTTAATGTGTACTTTTATACCCATCTAACTAGCCTTAAATATGCATCATGCGGCAGTTGCAAATGGCAGTAATGTCAAGGCATCACAAGTCACGACATTGACTGATTTGTTTGGCTGGAACGAGAACAAGAGTAAAAAGATTACCCCACCCTACTCGATCCAACCCAAAACTCTAAGTATTTTTGGGTTTGATAAATTTTTAGGTCGGGCGAGGTCCATTTAATTAGGACCGGGTCTGGTCAGGTCTTATCTAGTTTGTTCCGGGTCTGGTTAGATCAAAGTTTGGGTTTCTAATATTTTTCATAAATATTTGTAGAAGAGCAGTTTTTTTTATGTTCCGGTTCAGTCGGATCCGGTTGGTTTCGACGTGGAAGTGAGTCCTCTCGGGTTTGATTTTGGTTCTGGTCCATTTTAGGTCCATTAGTGTGGGTTTAGATATATTTCGAATCGGATTTGTTCGGTCTGGTCCAATAAAATTTCACGGTTAAGATTTTCTAGGACCGTGTCCCGGGTACATAAGAAATGAACAAAGGCCTACTCGAGAACCAATGCATGCAAGAAGAGCAAAACTGTGTTTATGGGTAGAGCTGCCGTAGAAGTGTTACATGTTCATGTCAATCGTGAAAGCAACCAAGCTCAACACCATAGCGAGGTGCGCGCAAGGACCACCTCACCTGGTTTTGTGGCTCGCGACGTCTTCATCAACCATAACTGTTGGACATGTGGTCGCGGTCCCTGTCGGCCTGGTCAGAAACACGCCCCTGCATGTGGTTTCCTGATAGGTGTGTACCCAGGTGGGCCTCTGCGGGCCCGCGACTACGACAGTACACAACGGAAAGGCTTCGTCTTTGCCCACCATCCTCGACGACGCCGGCCGGTATTGACTCAATCAAGACCCGCTCCCCCGGAACTTTACCTTCACATCCACATCTCCGGCAACCACCACCCACCCACCCGGTAATTATATTCTGCAATCACTAACAGATAGGTTTTCCCTATCGCTTTCGATCCCTCTTACTGGCCTGCTACTCTGGACTGCTGCTACCCGTCCGTCACCTACACACACATGCTCCTCCTTAACGTTTTCTATAGCAAGATTGTCGAGTTCCCTACTTCCCTTAACTTCTCTTTATCTTTTAGTCGGATGGCCTGGACTTGGATTTCGTGGAGCAAGTGTAGAAAACAATTGAGAGGGTAGGTTGCGTTGTAGTAGAACGGAACATAATTAATCCAGTCAAATATAGATGTACACTGATTACAAATGGCCACAACCGATACCATAACCAGGAGATGCAGATAGCGTGTTGCAAGCGTGGAAATATGCGTGTAGATGTGGTCACCCTAACTCGAGTCAGCATAGGAAAAATATGAAAAAGTATGTATGCCAACATAAAGATGAAGAAATAATTTACACAATCGATAAACCCATAAGTCACATCAGGCAATAAAGGTGAAACATAAAAATTCAATTGTTAGTCTTCCTTAGCCCCTATGAGCATTACAATAGACTGTAAAGACAAACTACATTCCGAAACAGCCCAAACTTGATACCTATAGTATGATGACCTCCTTCCCCAATTATTCATCATTGAAGGCAAACTATAGGGACAAGGAGTATAATTTCTTATTTTTCAAAATCATTTTTTACACGCATCGTTTAACAAAAATTAATAAACAACAAAAATAATCAATAATTTTATAAACATATATTACAAAATAAGATAATTGCTCCTCAAGGATTTACTTACATTTTCGAGGAGGAGGAACTACATAATATGGCCGGCGAGTGGTAGCTCAACTGCTCGTAGCATAGGGACCCTCACAAAGGGTTCCGAGTTTGAATCCCAATGGGTGCACTGCTCGGAAATGATTTAGCTTGTTGCGTCGACCGGCCAATGATGCCACTGATTGGGTCACTGTCCTTGTGGGTGGGGTAGTGTCTCCCGAGTTTTACCTTGCCGAGACTGGTCATAATGTGGAGAGCCCTGAGGAGGGGTTCCCCAGTCATCCAAAAAAAAAAGAACTACATAATTTAAAATATTATTTCTCTCTCTATCAATTCTCATTGTGACATTAACTTTATGATCTTCAACGTATTCATCTGAAATTTTATATATTCAACATTTAATAGATGCCAGTTATCTAAAACACAAACAAACAAAAGGTGGAGTAGTATATTATTATAAAGATTATGTGGCTTCATACAAAATTTATGAATATATGTGTAACAACATATCAGATAATTCAACAACTTTTAGTGATATTCAAATATTTTTTGTGTAATTCTTTAACCCAATTTTCTTAACCTCTAGGGGTGCACAAATTTTTGCTATCTTTCAACATTGGACTCGTAGGGTATACCAACATTTTCCTTATTTTTAGAAGAGGACTCGTAGGGTCAGTCTACAATTTCACTTCATGGCCACTATTCCAGCATTGGATTTGTCCCATTAGTCTTTGTTGCACTTCAAAAGTTCTTGAGAGTGTTAGCCTCTGTTACATTTCCCATAAGAGAGAGTTTTGGACTCAAAGAACTATTCTCAATATATGTGATACCCGTATACATTATCTAGAATCTGAAGTAAATGAACAGCCAAGCAATTTATCATGATATCAAACAAAGTGAAACATCAGGAAACCTTAGAATTTGATATTAAGTTTAGCCATAAAATAACCATGAACCTTCAATGAGGACATCATGTAGTATTTATGTGTACTTTAGGATGCATCAATCCAAACAATCATTGATCCAAACTATCAATCTGATACATGCATAATACAAAAGTATCGCAATTGTATCTATATGATTTACATCAGGGTATAGTCTAGTTATAGATCTTATGGGCCATGGTCTAGCATTCATATTAGGGTCACACTTTCAAAACCATGATGCCCATGTTCATGGTCAAATGAATTTAGAAATCCTAAACCAACACTATTGTAATTCTAGATTATAATCAACATTAGATTTTATTAAGAACATATTTCATCACAAAATAAGCATGACCAACATATAATTTATAAAATACTAGTATATGCACGTGCTATACACGTGGCTATTATATAATGAATGAATAATGTGATCATGTTTTGTATAATATTCATCAAAGCGGTTGTGTTCGGCTATCTTCTAAGTTAAAGAACATCATGGTGTGGTGAGTGTATATTTTATACAAAGCATTAATTTCTTATTTCCATGAATTTTTTTAATGAAATTACCAAGTAATAATAGGAATGAATAGAATCCTCAAAATCTATGTTTGGTAGAACTTTTCAATATAAACAAATTGTTTTCAATATGTGGAATTTTGACTATTGAGAATGTGTAAAACATGTTCTAACAATGTATCTATGTAGTATAGTTCAAACTACATAAAAATAAATATATATATATATATATATATATATATATATATATATATATATCTGATAAGGAGTGGCTCAAGTGGTCAAGCATGATGTCCCCTAACAAAGGAACCCGGGTTCGAATCCCAGTTTATGCCTTGATTTACCACCCTCTTGGGCGTTCGACCTCTACCACGGGCATGGGAGAGGGGGACATAATACCTCTCTTAATATCATATATATATATATATATATATATATATATATATATTATATTATAGTGACAATATCTTTTTTCTGTAAGTTGTACTCTGTCTAATTTTGGTTCCACCTCAATTCTTCCATCCTTGTTAACAATGATGAATGGCATACCTTCATTAATATATAAGAATATGTCTTACACATGCATGATACATTTTTCTTGAACACATATTGTTAATGAGTTATGTTATGGAAATACTTAATGCATGAAAATATAATCATTAATCAAGCTTTTCATGCACATTTTCATTTCCAAACTAATTAAAGAAAATTTATCAGATCCCACAATACCCATAAATGTATGTTTCAAAATCATATTTGATCTTGATTACCTTTTCTTTTTTTATATTAAATTGTCCACTTTCCTATTCACAACTTAGATTCTTAACCTAGAAATGTGTACATGACCATAAAGGAGTCATATGGACAAGATGACTCTTTATGTTTATGTAACATTCCTAAATTTTAGTGTAGAATAGACATTATCAATAATTCTAGGTTATGATTTTATTAGTTTACAATAATTAGTAGCACATAAGTTATCCTATATAATACATCATGAAAAGCATAAAATTTCTTAGCTCAAATAGGATATCCAACTTGATATTTTCATTTAGCAGGTGCAATTTTAGTAAGTGTGCAAAATTTCATTAGATCTGAATGACCCTATCTTGATCAATTGATTTTAAAGAGATATGAATGCATAAATCATACCCTTAGACCTAGATATCTAATTATATTACCCTTAGTGTAGCGTGTCAGACTAGAGATAACAAAAAGTTCACTATGAATTATTAATTTAGGATTAGAGGGGTAAGACCCCATCTTCTACCTTGTGGAAAATGTTCACTGGGGAATAGATCCCCAACAATTTCCGTGACTCGATCTCCCCCTCCCCAACTCAGTCCACGACTCCATTGATTCTCGCCACTGAGGTGATTTCACACACAAAGAACCCTATATTAACTCCTATCATCACCTACAATAGAAACACCCAATGTAGTTGTTTCTCTTTGATGATGCTATCTACATAGATCTCTTGTGCCCTCCCCACAGGAAAATAAAGCCACTCTGGCTTTTGACTAGGCATGCATAGCAATGCCTTTCATTCTGATTTCACTCCCACATCCCCAGTAGCCTGGGCCCCTATCATCCTCTTCCTTGACCTGCCAGAGTTGTACCCGACACAAGAGTCATACTGATAAAATACGCTACGTGAGAAGAATATCCTAGACCCTACAAAGAAATTCAGGGGTCACCTTGCAGTGTTTCTTGACTAATCTCTTCTCCCTACTTAGCTTCCTTAAAACTCGAGAAGTTTTAACATTAGCAAGAACCATCATCTCTCATGCCATGGGAACGAATTGCAGTGACTCAGTAGACCCGTACAGAGCTTCTCATTCCCTCAATCTGACTAGAGGGGAGGTTGATTAAGGGTTATAGAATCAAGAAATACCTAGAGTAAAATTCTCCATTGATTAAGTAATTGGTTCTTTCCATGAGTATTCATGTTTATCTTTCATAGCATGTTTACATGCTCTTATTGCTAAATAAGATAGTTATGATTCATGTGACCTTTTGATCAAATATTTAAAGTTAAATATGCATTTAAAAGATTTCTCAGTCAAGTTTATGATTCAACAATTCAATTTCATGTTCAGATTTATTATGTCATGTTTTTAAAAGTTTAAATTTCAAGATAAGAACCCATTAAGGTTCAAATTAAGATAAGATTCAATATGTCATCAGATTATGGAGTTAGACCCAGACCTTAGTGCACGTCAACTCAAGACACATGACTCATTCCCTTAGTGCAGGTCATGAGGCCCAGGACATTAGTGCATAACAAGTCTGATAAGATTACCCAGGAACCAGAGTGTAGGTCATGAGACCCAGGTACAAGAATACATGTCTGCAACATAAATCACGTAAAAAGATAAGAACTAAGCCTAAAGAAAGAATATACGTTCATGTCCAAGTTTTGATTAGTGCTTTATGTTAGGTTTCATGCATCAAGTTTAAAAATAATGTACAATCTTCTTTTATTCTAGTTGTTTCATATATGTTAGAATACTCATGCCACTTACTGATGATCATTTTTCTAATTCATGACTAGGGACGAGATGTCCACAATTAAGGAAAAGGAGAAGAAGTAGAGTCATACATGTCATCTCAAGGAGAATTACAAGGTCCTACCAAGTGGAGTGCCATTCTAGATATGTATCATGTTTCTTTTCATTCATGTTATGTATGAGTTTCCATGTTAAACACTCATTATGTCAAACTTTCTTTGTCCACATTTATAGCATGTCATAAGGCCTTTGTTTCCATTTACATTTGTTCTTCAAAATTTTCTTATTTGATGATATAATGTCACATTTTGTTTTGATCTCCTATGTGAATAATGCTTCTGATGTGGTTGTATTAATATTAGGAACGAAGTCATGACAAGAGAATTTCTAACACCCGGACACACTGCCCAAGGCTCTAGTAGAGTTTCAAGAATGATGGTTGGCTCCACAGACCACCACTATCCTTCACTGCATTCTTTGTCCTCACTCACGCATAAGTCGTGGTTAACTTTCTGACTGGTCACCCATCCTAGTACTACTCTCGGCTGAGCACACTTAACCCCATAGTTCTTTAGTGATGGAATCCCTAAAAATGAGGTCTACCTTGGTGATATGGGTAGTCCAATCATTTCTTTTTAGATCATTTTATCTAAGGCCTCAAATCCTGGGATTTACAATCTCCCTTACATAGACTCCTGACGTCCTAATCAAGGCTCAACTATATGGCCTCATAATATATCCCAATTTTAGTGCATACCTAGAATGGACAATGGCACTCAGCTCCCGATCATGGCTACCAGTGTAAGGGTGGCTACATCACCATAGACAACCCTTTCCACATGCCTAGATGGCACAACTCAATACTGGCATGCCACATGCCCATGTAGGGCTCACATATCAGACAAATTTTGGCTCAGATACCATTTGTAATGCTAGACCCACTACCAAAGGCTCTAGTAGAGTTTCTGGAATGACGAGTGGCCCCATAGACCACAACTAGCCTTAATTAAATGCTTTGTCCTCACTCACACACAAGTCGAGGTCAACTTCCCGACTAGTCATCCATCCTAGTAACACTATGGATTGAGCACACTTAACCACAAAGTTCTTTAGTGATGGGATCCCTTGAAAGGAGGTGCACCTTGGTGATATGGGTAGTATGATCATTCCTTTTAAGATCATTTTATCTGAGCCCTCAAATCCTGAGACATTACAATTTCATAGGAATCTAAATTCCCAATATGGGGCAAGAAGTTAGGATAATGTGAAATAGTAATTAGAATGTAGACATCATAATTGTGACATGGTTCTCGCATTGATGTTGGGCATTTTTGATATACATCAAAATGTTTTTCTCATTGAAATTTTATATTTTCTTATTAATAACAAAGTTATCAAGAAACCTGATTTTATGAAATGTTATTGATGCTTTCTTGAGCTAAGTTACAATAAAAAAGGTGTGAGAAAACCCTAGAAGAGAAACTTAAAGTTTGGTGTAGGGTTAAAAGAAAAGTGAACTATACTACATCGGAATTAATAGACCTATTTAGATTCTGAGATGAATCCTTTTAAGGAGTGGAGTATAGTACCTGAATAGACCAGGGATATATCAATTTCAAGGATGAAATCATGCTTTCGGGGTGTAGAGTCGTTACATAGTACATTTTGGGTACTAAATTCTATTTTCAGCTATAATCCAGGATTCTCTTGTAATCTAAGATAGTTTACAGATTTGTCTCCTATCCTAAATGTCACTCACTTACGGTGAATTACTATGTCCTTGGAGATTAATGTGCTTCCTTTTGAATTATATATACTAATCGGTCCCTCAATTATATTCATGCACCACTTTGAATTATCATTTACTATTATGAATTTTAGATGCTCGAATACATTGGCACCACCTTATATGTTAGTAATAAATCTACTTTGTTAAATATCGACATGGAATCATATAAAAATATAATTCACAATTATTATTATTAATACTAGAATTTATAATAAGGGTAATCAAATGTGGGTATTGGCTTAATAAATATGAAATGCTCTAATTTGAGAATGTAAATAACATCAATATGGATCTTTGGTCAAATGTGACATCATTTAGAGCTCTAAATAAATATAGAGATTTTTTGAAATAAATGAAATGTAATGGGATTTCTCTTAGTGTCTTCATATATTCTCTACAACAAAAACACCAGACGTCTTTGATGATGGTTGTTATGGAAGACCACGACCTCCCCATCTCTTAACCACTCTACTGCTAATTAAGGTCATCGTTAGCACCTTCGACGCTCCTTGAACCTCCCCTTAGAATATATGTATCTGTGTACCAAAGAACA